>JAUMJK010000628.1:0-45970 GCA_033558105.1 Coccyzus lansbergi | reverse complement strand
GGGGCAGTGTGTCCCCACACCTCTATGAGCACCCCAGTGGGGCTGGAAAGAGGAGACTCCACCTGGGAGATGCTGGGTAGTGAATTTGACCCCATCCTTACCAGGAACCAGCACCCAAGGAGGCTGGAAATGGGGGACCCTACACAGAGAGATGTTTGGGGTGGGGCTGAGTGTGTCCCCCAAACCAGTGTGAGCACCCCAGTGGGTCTGAAAAAAAGGGGACCCCATGTGGGAGGTAACAAGGGAGGAGGGGGCTTGACCCCATTTCTGCACTTCTGTGAGCACTCAGTAAGGCTGGAAATAGGAGGAGCAGCATGAAGAAGTGCTGGGGAGGGGGCTGAGTGCATCTCCCCCCACCAGTGTGAACACCCCAATGGGGCTGGAAATGGGGACCCTGTCAGGAGGGATATTGAGGTGGGGGGGGGGGGCTGAGTGTGCTCCCTCACCTCTGTGAGCACCCACTGTGGGACTGGAAGTGGGGACCCTGCGTGGGGAGATGTTGGGAAGGGGGCTAAGCATGTCTACTCAGCCCTGAGAGCACTCCAGTGGGGCTGGAAAGGGGGCACCCCACCTGGGGAGAAGCTGGGTGGTGGACTTGATCCTATCCTTACCAGGAACCAGCACCTGAGAGGGCTGGAAATGGGGGACCCTACATGGAGAGATGTTTGGGGAGGTCTGAGTGTGTCCCCACACCTCTATGAGCTCCCCAGTGGGGAAGGGGAACCCTGCGTGGGAAGGCAGCAAGGGGGATTTGACCCCATTCCCTCACCCCTGTGAGCCCCCCCAGTGGGTCTGAAAAGAGGAGACCCTCTACGGAGAGATGCTGGGGAGGGGGCTGAGCCCATCTCCACACCAGTGTGGGACTGGAAATGGGGGACCCCACAAGGCAGGCGGCAAGGGGGAAGGGGGAAACGCTTGACCTTGTCCCCACGCAGTGGCATCACCCTGTGGGCACAGAAATGTGGGGACCCTCCATGGGGAGACACGGAGGGGGTCCTACCTGTCCCCGCGTCGCGGGGACGCGTGGGAAGGCAGCAAGGGGAGGGTTCACCCCCCTCCCCACGCAGGTTGCAGCACCCCAGTGGGGCTGCGGTGGGGAGGGGGAGGCGGGCGGTGCGTGTGGGGGCTCGGGGAGGGGATGATTCATTGCGGGTAGTCATGACATTACTGCCTGGTTGCCTGCGGCTGCCAGCCGACACGGGCACGGGTGTCTCTGCTTTGCCCCGGCGCACCGAGATCCCCTCCAGCATCCCAGCCGAACCCGGGATAACGCTGCCATGCCAGCCATCCTGCTCTTCTGGAGCCGCGCGGAGAGGTACGCACCCCACTCCGGCCCATCCAAGTCTGGCACTCGGTGCCCACCGCGACACCAGAGACCCAGACGCTCGGGATGCCCGGGTGGTTTCTGCAGGAGCCCCGCTCCGGTGTGGGGTATCCGGAGAGGATGCTTTGACACAGCGGATCCCCAGCCGCTTGGAATGCAGCCTGCTGGGGTGGGATGCGGGAGCCCCGTTTCAGTGCGGGGCGTCCAGAAAGGATGCTTTGACCCATCGGACTACCAGTCCCTTGGGATGCAGCCTGCCCGGGTGGGATGCAGGAGCATCAGTGTGGGGCACCCGGAGAGGATGCCTTCCACTGCTCGCGAGTAGTGGACCAGGGAGAGGAGGTGGCATTGGATTTCCTCGGCGCGCCTGAAGGTGACTTCTCAGAAGTAGGTTTTGTGCCACCGGGCAGGGAGGAGGAACCATCCCGGTGCCCCGCTGCCACGCGGGAGCTCCGGTCCCTGGATGGGAGCACGTTGGTCAGACCCCCTTCTGACGGGGTCCCGGAAAGGGATGGGGATGCAGGGACCCCCCGCGCATCCAGAAGGGAAAGCCGGGGAGGTGCGAATTGGCTTTAACGTGACTTTTCCCCAAATCCCCACCGCCCTACTTTTCTCCCTCCCTATTCGCCCGGTGGGTTGCGGAGCCCTGGGCGTCAGCAGAGCCGTTTGCGGGGACGCCGGGGGCTCCTGGCTGCGCTCCCCGCTCTTTGGCAGAGGGTCTTGCGCGGGGGACGTGGCGGTGACGGGGCGGCCGGGAGCCTTGCGGCAGCGGCGGGGACGGGGGATGCTGGAGCTGACGGCAGAAGTGTCTTAATCCGGAGGCTTAGTGAGAAAGCGTCGGGGGAAAACCAATTAAAAAGGAAAATCACATCGCTCGGCGAGCGACTCCATAGAAGGGTCTCCCCGAGGGGAGGCTGGGAAGGACACACAAAGAAGGGCAGCTCCTCGGCGGCACCGCCGCTTCTACGCCTGTTCGCCCACCGCCAGCTGCCCTGGGAGCGGAGGTCGGAGGTCGAGAGCCTGTCGTGACCACCTGGCTGCTGAGGAGCTGTCCTTCGGGTGGGCCAGATGAGCCGGAGAGGAGGTTTGCCGCCCAAGCATCCCTTGGCGGCAGTGGCATCCCCGGCAGGAGCCGGCGGCTTTCTCCCCGCGTCCCCCTGCCACCCTCCGGTGCCCCCGGCCCGGGCACACGGCACCTGCCGGCGCCTGCGGACGGCCGCGGTGTTTAAAATTAAGCTAGAGCCTCTCAAGCTGACGGCTTGGACTCTGAACGTGTTTGTCAAGTTTCGGTAAGTGGCTTCCCGCCTCTCGACCTCGTGTCCTCGTTAAACCGTCGGTGTCCGTCCCCGGCGTCCCGCAGTGACCTCACGCCCTGAGATGGAAAAATATCTCCCCGGCGCAGCTGCCGGGGTGGGTTTGTTCCCTTAGATGACTGCCTAGCGGAGGGATTATGTCAAACGATCGCTATTCAGCCGGCGTGCGCATCCAGAGGTTGATGTCATGTGCGGGGCCGGAACAAAGATTTAATTTTTTATTTATTTTCTCCGGCGTGTTTGGAAGAGGGGGATGGAGGCCGGGACGGGTCGGCGGAGAGAGAGGGGGTGCTTGTGGTTTTCTGCAAGGCTGAGCGGCAGTGGCTCGTCCAAAAAAAAAAAAAAAATAAAAAAATAAAACGTTGGGGTTGTGAGGGTCATGCGGGAATATCTTTGCCTGCCTGAAACCCGCCCTGTGTCGCCTTCCACCCCCTTCCCCGCTCCCGAGGGGGTTAAGTGGGAAGGCAGGAGAGGATGACTGAGCAGAAGGGGGAGAGGAGCGGTGGCAGGGCTCGCAGCTGATCCCCGGAGGTGGGAGGGAGGGAGGGAGGGAGGGAGGGAGAGAGGGAGAGAGGGAAGGAGGCTCTGCGGGGACAGAGTCGTGTTTTACCATCATCTCGCATGTGAGTGTCGTGTGAGTGTCGCCTCCGGAACGTGCCTTAACCCACCGGGTCACCCACTGGCAGCTGGTCCTCACTCGCACGGTAAATACCGCGGCACGGGGGTGCGTTTCGGTACAGAAAGATGCCCCCTCCTTCACCCCAACCAGATGAAGGGGTCCCTGCCACGACTCCTTCCCTGTCAGGCATCCCCACCCTGGCCGGAGACCCCTCAGCTTGGCAGAGACCAGGGATCTTGCAGAAGGCAGCAGCGTTTTGTGGGGAGGAGATGCATTTTCTTGGGAAGCGCTGCGGGGTTTTGGCTGGATGACGGGGGTCTCGGTGATGCTGTCAGATTGAGCTGTGTGGGGCTCGTGGTGACGCTCTCAGATTGAGCCGTGTGGGGTCGGAATCCGGAACTGTGGTCCCCCGGAGGGGGTATGACTTAAAGGTTTGCCACCGGCATGTCTCTCAAGCCAGGGTGTGATCGGATGGTCTTCGGCACTGCCCAGCTTGCTCTCGTGGCGGGAGGGTTGGCATCATCCAGACAGGGGCCAAATCCTGATCCAGGTACTGATGCTGGTCACGGGGAGCCTCTGACCATGCTGGAAGCCGCTGTGGTGACCTTTGGTGGGAGGGCTGGGGGGGGGGGGGGGTGTTGCTCAGAGCCCCTCACCGTTGCTCACCCCAGGGTCTCCTGCAGCCCCCCAGCCCCACCAGGAGGGCAGATAGGGAGGCAGAGGCAGGGGCAGAGCATCCCCCCCTGTGTCTGCGTGGGTTGGCTGCCGGCAGCGTCTCCGCACACAGGAGCCGATACAGAAACGTGCTGGCATCCAGGAGCTGCTGCAGGAGAGGCTGCCAGATGCTCTTTACACCCCCAGGGACCTTCTCCCACCCTTTCTGTGCCCCAACAGGCTTCCTCGCGTGCCAATGGGTGCCCCTGCCTTCTCTCATTGTGTCCATGGCTTGAGTGCCTGAGCCCCCCATCCCCACCTAGAGCAAAGCCCCGTGACTGGGGCAGAAAAGAGGAGAATTCAGTGGTTTGGATGAAGGTGGCTGATTTCCAAGCCCCCGTAGCAGCTCCCCAGCCTCTGAGGCATTATTGCCTGAGGTGTGACCCAAGGCAAACCCCGGATGCTTGGAACGAAAGCCCCGGGGCTCAGAGCGGCACTGTGGATGTGCACCCTCATCTGAGATGCTGGGATTGGGAGGTTCCCCCCTTGACCTCCACTGGAAGCTTGTGGATGAAGCTTCTAGGGACATGGGGTGACCCGCGCGATGTGGAGCAGGGAAGGTCCAAGGCTTACACCCCGTGCAGAAACCCATCTGTTGAAGGGTCACAGTGGGCTGGGGCTGCCCAGGGTCATTTGGAGCAGGACAGGATCTGGTTAACAGAGAGCAGCGGGTCTGCTGGGGCAGCACCTGAAGAAGAGCAGGGCCAGGAGCAAGCGGGGAGCCGCGCCGTGGGAGGGAGGAGGACAGGCTGGGCTCGACGGGCGTGGGAGTTGGCTGTTGTACGAACAAAGGTTGAGGAGCAGCGGGGAGCATCCTTGGAGGAACATGGGGCTTGCTCAGACTCTGCCCGGAGAAGCTGCCCTCCTGGCTGCTCTGCTTACTTCTTGGGTCTCTGCCACTCCAGCAGCGTGACTGTGGGGGGTGCATTAATTGCTCATCCTTTTCCTCCCTTGGGTTATGGCTGTCAAGTTTTCCATGCCTTAGTATAGGCATGGCCCTGGCCTCAGCCCCCGCACAGTGGAGGGAGTGCGCCCTGGGCTCCTGGCTTTCTGTAAGACGTAGTTGAAGGCTCTCAGGAGTGCAAGTCAGGGTAGAAAGTGGGGTTTGGTTTTTTTTTTTTTTTTTCTTAAAACAAAAAGAAATAAAAAAAAAGCCCTCCCACCATCACAAGATGTTTCTGTCTAACGGTTTCGTTCTCTCTGCATTAAATACAAATTACCGCTCTGACACGCCGGAGGCGCTTATCTCCAGCTGAATGCCAATTGCTTTCAGGAACAAAATGTTTGAAGTTCCTTTAAGGTGAAGGTGACAGCAGGTCCCTGCCACTGCTTTCAGCCTCCAGAAACCTGCTGTCATCACCCCCAACTCCCGTCCCAGGTCCTTGGCTGGGAGAGAGCCAGAAGGGGGTGGACAGGCATGGGCCGACAGCTACATTTAGATATGGCTCAGCCCTCCTGGCGCAGCGGCAGGGGGACAGGACGGGAGCACAGTCCTGGCCTGACGTTAGCAGTGGCGTGGCCTTTATAACAACCCCATGCCCCGGCTCAGACTCTCCTCCCCATCATCCTCAGAGATGCATCTCCCCATCCCTGCTGTGGGGCTTGGGGACATAACACTGGAGCTGGGGAACACCCTGGTGCCAGGGCTCTGACCTCCGGTGGGAAGCGTGGACTTAAGGAGGCTCTGGTGCTGCTGGCCGGTGGGACGTGGGGATCATCAGCTCCGCGATAAGTGCGTGCCAGTCCTGTCCCCAGCTGCCCCAGTCAAATATTCACCTTACAGAGAGTTGTCTTTCTCCTTTCAGGAATAAGTACTCGGCTCCTGGCAGCGTCACCGTCATGGGGAAGGACTATTACAAGATTCTGGGCATCCAGTCCAGTGCCAATGAGGATGAAATCAAGAAAGCCTATCGGAAAATGGCACTGAAGTATCACCCTGATAAGAATAAAGACCCCAGCGCCGAGGAGAAGTTCAAGGAGATTGCAGAGGCTTATGATGTCCTGAGCGACCCCAAGAAACGAGCCGTTTATGACCAGTATGGGGAGGAAGGTGAGGGCATGAGCATAACCTGCATGGAGGTTGGGGTGCGGTGTCAAAATGGGTGTCTATAGGTGAAGGAGTATTTTTCACACAGAGCTGACCCCATGGTTCATGCCTAACCCTGAAATAGGGCTGGTAGCTGCAAAACTCGGGAGGGCAAAAGCTCTGCTAATGTCCGAAGTCCCCTCTCGACCCACTTCTCCCCAGGCTGCTCTGCTAGGGTCATACCTGTGGTAATTCATTAGCAACCTTTTAATTAAGCTAGATTTCTCACCAGAGAAGTATTGCTTCTGCCCACATCCCCACTCTCATTTGGGCACTGGTCCCACTGTCCTTCCCGGTACAGGCTGACCTGCAGGATTCAAAGCTTTTCCCAATTTAAGTCATAGGTCCTTGTTTTGAAACCAAGCGGCTGCTGTTGTCTCATGGTTGGCATGGAGGAGGAGGAGGAGAGCTGCTCCAGCACAGGCAGCCTTATTAGTCAAAGATGGAAGAGCACAACCCCATTCAAGGAGAGCACCAAATAGCATTGGCATTAATCAGCCCAGGGCTTGGGTGCTTAAAAGAGCAGGTCTGGCAGGAGAAGTCTGCTGGGTGGAAGAGGCAGCCCTCCTCGTGGGGCCAGCGGGCAGATGCATCCCCTAACAAGTCACTGACAATATTAACCAGCAGTGGGTTACTTCTTGACTTGTTAGTTGTGTAGGGGCTATGATGGATGCACCAGGCACAGTGGTTTGCCACCCTGTAAAGTGAGGAGAGCCTTTCTCAAGTAGGAATCCAGTCTTTCCTGGAGGTGATGCTGAAATCAGATCCCAATTCAGGCTGGCGTCATGGGATTAAAGGTGAAACCTCCTGGCTGTACAGACTGTTAAGGCTGGGGACTTAGTGTGAATCTGGCAAGATCATGTCACCAAAGGCAGCTGAAAAAAGAATGAGTTAAGGAGGGAGGGTAGAGCAGCCCCCTCCTCACAGTGGGACAGGGAACACCAGCAAAGCCAAACCCTCTTGGCCTTGGACCAGTCATGGTCTGTGGCCCCCTACACCTTTTGAATCCCATCAGGTACCTTTTTTTGGAGGCACATATCTTGGGGATCAGCATTTTGAGGGGCTTCCGGATCCCACCCGCTGGGGTAGCAAGGTGAAGTGAACCTTCCCCCCCCAACCCACACCAAATATTCACTTCCTCCATCAGAAGAGACCCCCACACATGCTCTCTTTGTGCTTGTCCCCCTCCTATCCTGCTGCAGGGGGCTGGCATGAGGGACAGCCCATCAGAAATAGCTCTTCACTGACACCAGCATGGCCTCAAAATAGCCCTTGAGCTAGGCTTGCCTTAACCCTTCCCACCTCTCCTAGTCAAAAATAGCCTTGCAGAGCACATGTGACCTCTTGGGGGGACTACTTGTTGTGTATCTTGGCTGCTCAGGACTTCAGGGGAGTAGCAGTGACATCAGGCTCAGCCCAGGACGTGGCAGAGGAGTTTCCCATGGGAATGGTTGCCAAAAGGTCCAAACCGTTAGCTTACCTGGCATTTTTTACAGCCTGTGGGCAGGGAGCTGTGTGTCAACCCAGGGATCTGCTGACCTCCACCTTCTCTGCCACTGAGGGTCACGGTTGCTTGCTGAGCTCAAAGCCTGATCTCATCTTCAGATGGTGCTCATGGGGATCAATGGAGATGGGCTGGTCAGTGAAGTGGGTGGAGAGAACCACAAAAGCACTTCAGTGGGGATAGCAAGGACAAATCCAGAATGGATTTTGAGCTAGTTTGGTGTAGAGGCAGGACTGTGTGTCATGAGGTGGTGTATTCCAGGCCCACGCTTTCCACAGATGGCTGGGCTGGAGAAGGTGACCTGCATCCCCAGTAGATGCTGAAAGGGTTGCCTGGAGCCAGCAGAGAACACGTTTACACCTGGGGAGTGTGGTCCTGGCATGGCATTTGCTGGCAGGGAGCATTCATGTCTTGTCTTCCCCTTCTCTTCCAGGTCTCAAAACCGGAGGCGGCTCTTCAGGTGGCTCAGGGAACACCTTCCACTACACCTTCCATGGAGACCCCCATGCTACTTTTGCGTCCTTCTTTGGAGGCTCCAACCCTTTTGACATCTTCTTCGCCAGCAGCCGCTCCCGGATGTTCAATGGCTTTGACCAAGAAGACATGGATATTGATGATGATGACGACCCTTTCAGTGCCTTCGGCCGGTTTGGCTTCAATGGCATCAATGGGGTTCACCGGCGGCACCAAGAGTCCCTGCACACACGGAGAAAGGTCCAAGACCCACCTGTCATCCATGAACTCAAGGTGTCCCTGGAAGAAATCTACCATGGCTCCACCAAGAGGATGAAGATCACACGTAGAAGGCTCAACGCTGATGGCCGGACCATGCGGACTGAGGACAAGATCCTAAACATTGTCATCAAACGGGGTTGGAAGGAGGGAACCAAAATCACATTCCCCAAAGAAGGGGATGCCACCCCGGACAACATCCCTGCCGACATCGTCTTCATTCTCAAGGACAAGCCTCACTCACACTTCAAGAGGGATGGAACGAATGTCATCTACACAGCAAACATCAGTCTTAAAGAGGTGGGTAAGGGTGGGAAATCCCTTAGGGTGGTTGGTGGCACTGGGTCGTGGCACATGTGGTCAACATGGGAGTCAGTCCTTGTCCTGCACCAATGAGGAAGGACCAGGTAGGTCACAAGAGACACAGGCAAAGGTCTCTGCAGAAAGGAGCACAGAGGCCAGTTTATACTTGGTTTTGGAGACGCTCAACGTCTGTGCTGGTGTAGGGCATGGGTGCTGTGATCCCTGCTGGACACACCTTGTTTCTCTAGGCAATACAGGTGGTATTTACTCATTTTCTCCCATCCTCATATATGTCTTGTCCTTCTACTTTAACGTTTTGACACGCGAAAGGGGGCCCAGATCCTCTGTAGGCAAAAGGGAAAACTCAGGTTGGCTAGCATGAGCCTTGCTCTCATAGTTGAACCTGCTGTGGCTTAATTACCACCTGGCATAGTGCCAGGTGCCTGTCCCCCACAGACAGAAAGCAGGGTCACAGAGAGATAGGTGGTACCTTGCCCTCCCAGAGCAATGCTGTTGCTCTGTTCTGGCTTTCCTATATAAAAAAAAACAAGTAAATGAAATATTCCAGCACGGAGCAGATGCAGCACTTCTAGGTTGGTAGTCCTGGAGGTCACAGCAGGGCTGTATGCATCAAAAGCTGCACAAAGGTGGGAGAGGAAGGGGAGATTACACCAGTACAAGATGTGCTGTTCGCTGCTGCTGCTGTGTAACTACCTTTTAATAAATCCCAGCTGGCAGCTGCATTTAACATTGATGATTTTGGCAGCTGCCATTTGCTGTTCCTTTCAGACTGTAGACAGTGTCTGTCTTCTTAATGAGCTGACTTTTTTTTTTTTTTCTCTTTTCTGAAGACAGATTTATGTTCTTAAATGCATTTAATAGAAATAAGCTCAATGAGCCAGACCTGAGGTAGGGAAATGTGAGCTCATTACTGTGCCAGCAAGTTGGGAGAGCTTTGCAATGGCTCCGCATCCCAGCTAAGGCTTCAACTGGGTGTACTGGGAGCAAGGGGCAGCCACGTGGATCAGGCAGAGCTGGGTGCTCCTGGAGCAAACTCAGCTCAAGTCAACCTGCAGAATCAGGAGTTGAATTTCCTTCACAGTGCAAAGTGAAGAGGTTTATTCCTGCTGTGGCTGGCTGCCCTGGCTGCTCCAGAAATACTCAGAAGAGGCTGCCTTATTTATGGAGCCACGCATGCCATATCTCAGATGTTTTCTTCTGTGCATTACTCTATCTGTAAGATTAACCCTAAGCTTGCTGTGGTGATTTCCAGACCACATCAGCCCAGGCTCACGCGCTGTTCAGGCTGGAGGAGCTCTTGCTTGGTGTTGCCCTTTTAGCAGCACAAAAAGACCTGTTGATAAACCTGCTCTGGCCCTGCATGATATTGCACCAGAAGTGCTGGGTGCACGTGATCTCTGTGATCCAGGCATGTGTCCTGGCCTCTGGTTTACACGATGTAGTCACAACATGGAAAACTGCTGGGCTGTGCAAATTCCTTGTCTCTTTGAACTGGACTGTCTGGTCTTTGTCCTTCCCCACTGCAAACCCAGCGTGCTGGCCATCCTCAGGGAGCTACCTGCCTAGTTGCCATCCCCGACATGCTGCTTTCCAGCGCAGGGTGGTATTCTACTGCTTTTGTCTTCCATGAGAAGAAGTACTTTACATTCTTTGGAACATGAGCAGGAGCCAGGGTCTCCCCAGTTCTATCTGCCACCACCTCAGTACCTGATGGATACAACCTCCTCATCACCTGAACCTATGGCTGTAGCCTTAGGTGCTCTCCTTGCACCCTTTCTCCTTGCGAGGCTGTCTTTTTTAGCATAAGCTTTAATCTTTTGTGTTGCTGTGAGAGCAGCACAATGCCAGTAGGCAGAGCTCGCAGGCAGTGCTGTGCTAGAGATGTCTCACCAGTATCCTGCTGCCACTGGAAGCAAGACACCTTGTGCTCTGGAGAGCATCCTCCCCCTCGTTCATCCCACAGAAACCACTGGAGAGCAATCCAGGGAGGCAATGCCCTCCCACTCTTCATGTCCCAGCCCTACTGGGTGCCATGTGGCCCCAACCAGGGCAGCACAGGGTATTTGTCACCCAGCTCCTGCAGAAGCCAAAGGTGTGAGAGAGCTTCCCCAGGGACTGTGGGCTGCAGGGAGACGTCCCGTACTAAAATTACAGGAACGTGTCACAGTGGGAGACCAAGAGAGGGAGAAGTGACACCATTTCCACCAGCAACTGCCTCTCCTGGGAGGGAGATCTTCAGGCAGTGCATCCTGGCAAGGGCTTGTGCTGGCCCAACTGTCTGCCTAGTGCCTGCCCTCAGCAGGCTTTTGTATCCTTTACCTGGCATCACCTTCCTCGAAGCATCTGCATGTCAACACCTGACTGAGATGCAACTGGTGCCGACATCCTCTCCCGCAGCTCCACTGTGAGTGGAGGAGGACTGAGCACTGACCTAGATAAAGCTCTGCTCTCACAGCACAGCGCTCAGCTATCAAACCTGGGGTGGTTTGATTTAGAGGAGAGCCAAGCCTCTCTCTAGGATGTAGGGCTGCTCCCCCAGTTACTGGTGTTACTTCAGCAACTGTTTTCCCAAATGCCAGCAGAGTTGAGCAAGAGGAATGAAAAACAGGGAGATAGGGAGAAGGAGCAATTGCCTCCGCATCTTGCATCTTGGCCCTAAGAAGGAAACATTAAGATCCCATCTGCCTTCATTGCTAACACCCGCTCCTGCTCGCATCCATCTGCTTGTTCCATCCACATACTCCCATAGGGATTTCCTGTTCTTCTTCCCATTTTGTGGCTGAAGATGTCCTTTGTCTGGAACTTGTGGATCTATGCAGCCCTTCACAGTGCATAGTGACGGGTACCAGTGGGCTGGAGGGCTTAGGCATCCTTGGGCAATCCCAGAACCGAAGTGCAGTGATGGATCCTTTGCTTCCCTCTAGTCAGCTGGAGCTCCAGCCGAGCACCTGCTCCTTGCACAGAGCTGACAAAGGGCACACTCCTGCAACCAGAAAAGCTCATCCTTAAAGGAGACCCTTCCCTGGAGGAGACTTCATGCAGAGGAGCTGTGTAAGGAGCTGGCTCCAGCTCTGCAGTTCTCTGCTCATCAGAATCCCCTGAATCCTGCCGGTATCACCCTGGTGCAAAGCCCTGGCTCAGCCACAGAAGCCACAAAATTGGCCCTGAGCCGGTGGCTGGTATGAGAAGAGGAGATGGTTCTTCTTCTGCCTGTTGCTGCTCTCCCACAGGAGACTTTTTCTGGGGAGGGGTATATAGAATATCTCACAGTCGATCCCAGAAACAGCAAATTGCATCCTACTCCCCTCCCTTTACAGGGTGTTTTTTGTGTGACAGGAGGGCTGGGACCCCCAGGACCCAGCTCGGAGGGGCAAGCCTGTGCCAGGTCCATGCTGGGAAGTGTCTCCAGCCCTAGCAACCCCCCGCTCCATTTCCAGAAGCATCGCTCCGCAGTTCTCTCCCTCAACCCTTACTGAAAGCCTGAAGACGATCCTGCCCACGTGTATGCCAGAGCTGTCTGAGTTATTTAAGGACACAAGGATTTTCTTGCTGCATTCCCATGTCACGTGGCTCGTTAATGCAGGCTGACTTGCGGTTGCTGGGCGCCCACCACCCTGCCTGCTGCAGGGGGGCTGTGACACATTGAAGTGGCTCCCACAAAACCAGCTCCTGGCTTTGCAACAGGGACTGGTGACAGGGACCAGCACCTCCAGGACTGCGGCTTCCAGGAAATCTTGGATTGTGCTGTGCCATGACTGCACCGCCGTCCCATGTTGGCATAACCTTTTGAGGGGAGTTGTTAGTGGGATGAGGCTCGGGCTGTGCTATAGATAACTCTCAGTGCTGGGCAGAGCTGCCGTGCTCCAGAGGGTGACAGCTGATGTGGTGGCATCCAATGATCTCAGCTAGATTTTTGGCTGCCCAAAGCTGGACGGTGGGACTGGGAAGGAGCTAAATTTAGCCTGTCCTGTTGCTGTGAGTGTCTGGGTCCTTGCTGGTGGTGCCTCATGGAGAGCCCGGGAGATAGGGAGGGGGAGTCTCTCCCTTCATGATGCTGTGACATCCCTCACCTGGGGCCCTCTCTTCTCTTGCACAGCTTCTGCAGCCCAGTCCATGATGGTTATACTGGGCTGGCACCAGCAGAGACCCATGCTTGCACTGGGGAGCATCAACTGGTGCTCTTGGGCATCATTCCAGGTTGCTTTGGGGTGTCAGCCTTGTCTGATAAAATGTCTCCTCTTCTTCCCCCAGGCCTTGTGCGGCTGCACCGTGAACATTCCCACCATTGACGGGCGAGTGATCCCACTGCCCTGCAACGACATCATTAAGCCGGGTACAGTGAAGAGACTGCGTGGGGAGGGGCTGCCCTTCCCCAAGGCCCCCAGCCAGCGAGGAGACTTGATCGTGGAGTTCAAAATCCGCTTCCCTGACAGAATAGCTCCCCAGACAAGACAGATCCTCAAGCAGCACCTCCCGTGCTCCTAGAGGCCAGGGACTCTCCTCCAAGCAGCAATACTCCAAACGCACGTGCCGCAGCACCCAGCCCGTACAGAGCAGAGGTGCCACAGCACTTTCAAATGCAAAAAAAAAAAAAAAAAAAAAAAACCCAACCTACCCTCACATCACTTTCCTTTCCCAAAAAACGCACCCAGCCCACCCCACACCCATCCCTTTACCCATCCATACCTCTTGGCCTGTTTTCTACTCCAGCAGCGGGGTGGCTCCTGCCCATCGCAGCTCTCCCAGAGGCCAAATGTTTTCTTTTCTCCCCAGAGGTCCAGCTTTTCCACTTCTCACAAGCGAGCAGTGTGGGCTCTTTGCCCATGGAGGTGCATCATGTTGTGGGGTTTTTTTTGTCACAAGCTTTTCAGGCCACTTTTCCCACCAGAGGTTGGACTTGTCGGGGTCCGGCACAGTGTAAATAGGACTCCGCAGGATCTGGCATCCCCGCTGTTAGTTTTTCTCTTCCCCTCTTTGATACTTGCTGCTGTTTGGGGTCCTGGCTGTACCGCGGTGCCAATTGCTCCTTCCCGCGGTGGCCCTCCCTGTAGCCGGACTGTTTCTCACCTGGGACCACGGTACCGAGTCTGACCGCGGTCCGCTCTCCTGTGCCAAGCCTAATACCAAGCCTCGGCTGTGCTAAACAGCGGAGCACATGGGGATGGTCCCATCCAGCTTCCTGCCCCTTCCTGGCACTGCACCTTCTGCCTGCAGAGCCTCAGCCAGCAGGAGGAGGGGGGAAAGCCCAGGGTGGAGCTTTCTTGTTCAGATGTGTTGAGTTTGCATTGCTGCTTTGTTTTTATTTTTGGTTTGTGTTTTTTTTTTTTTTTTTTTTAAAAATACATATATATAGAGCTAGTTAGATAAACTCCGTAAGGGATGTTCTCTGCCCATTTTGGGGTTCCTGGCATAGTGCACCCTGACTTTTTTTTTTCTTGAGGGGGATAGTTCAGCCACATGGACATCAAGCCCATCATGGGCATGCGTGTAGCACAAGTCTGGGTGCAAAAGCAGAGCCAAGCGTGAGCAGAGCCGTGGGTTTCACTAGTGTTTGAGTTCAACCTTAGGGTTTTTAATAAGAAGAAAAAGGCACGTGTATATATTTTTCTACAGGGACGATTCATTCAGGAGGTGTTTCTGGGCATCAGGGTGGAGCTGGAAGGCGCATGAGGCAGTCCACTTGGTGGCTTTGTTTCAAAATGCTGTATTTTTTTAAAACCTTTGGATTTCCATCAGGAGAATTTTTATATTTCTTACCTTTCTTGGCCCACTCTGCCTCGTGCCAATTCCTTTTTTCCCAGGAAAGGGCTCCTACAGAGTAGGAAGCGCGTTCGACCTGGCTTTGTACGGCTCCTCTTCCACCACAGCACCACCGAGAAAACCCCTGCCAAAATATTCCCCCTGCCCTGGGGATCCGTTTTCTTTGAAGAGAAAGCACTGACTTGAAACAGGGGGGCCTTTTTGGGTGGGGGGGCGAGCACGGGGCGTCTGTTGGGGCTGGGTGTACAGCTGTACAGTGTATCATACGGGGCCAGGGGAGCTGCGAGCCGCTGCTTAATTAATAACCTGGTTTGGCTGGCGAGGGGATGCCACTGGTTCCCTCCACTGGTCCCTGTGGCATTTGATGCTGAGGAAAACCTGGTGGACACCATGAGCGAGAAGACAGGCCAGCGCGCAGACGCAAGCTGCTTTGTTGTTCTTGGTTTCAACGAGACCTGAATGTTTTATAGTGGGGTTTTTGTAATGGTTTTTTTTTTTTTTCTCTTTTTGTTTGTTTGTTTGTTTGTTTTTTTGTAATGTCAGTATTGAGAGAAAAAATAAAGAAATAAAGTATTTTAAAAAATATACTTCCTTGAGGTGTGTTGCAACGGGAAATGCTGTGCTGTGCTCATGCAGGCAGTGTGGCAGGGATGGAGCACAGTGCCAGAGTCATTCCCACCACTGGGCTGGCTGTGAGTCTGGGACCTTCAAGGCTACCTGGTGAGGAAGGGAATAATAGGCCTGGCACCCAGGAACCTCGAGGCTGGTAGGGAGGGGAGGAAAAAATCCGTTTTGCTTGTCTACTTGATGCCTAGGACCTTGAGGACCTGATAATGAGGGGAAACAGAAGGAATGCATGACCTGCTCAGTCATGGGGAATGGGTGCCTCCCTCGTAAAATTGAGTTAGTTGTGCTGACCACATTGCCAGTGGTCAAGAGCAGGTTTGTCTATCTCCTCAGGGCTCCCAGGATGTGGCTGGCATGGGCAATAGGATGGGATGGCCAAGGACAGGATCACAGAATTACTGAAGTTGGAAAAGACTTCTAAAATCATCAAGCCCAACACCACAGTGCCTACTAAGCTGTGTCCTGAAGTGCCACTTCTACATGCTTTTCAAGCACCTCCAGGGATGGAAACTCCATCACTTCCCCAGCCAGCCTGTTCGAGTGCTTCACCACTCTTTCAGTAAAGAAATATTTCCTAATATACAGTCTACAACTCCCCTGATGAACTTGATACCATTTCCTCTTGTAACTTGGGAGAAGAGACCACCATCTTACTGCTAACCTCCTTTCAGGGAGCTGTAGACTGCAATAAGGTCTCTTCTCAGACTACTCTTGTCCAGGCTAAGCAACCCCTGTTCCCTGAGCTGTTCTTCCTAACTATTCTGCACCGGTCCCTTCACCACCTTTGTTGCCCTTCTCTGGGTGTGCTCCAGCCCCTCAATGTCCTTCTTGTGGTGAGGGACCCAAAACTGAACATCGGATTCGAGGTGCAGCCTCACCAGCATCAAGACTACAAGAGGGAAGTGAGGTTGTGTACGGAAAAAATCAGAGGGGCTAAGGCTCAACTAGAAATCAGGTTAGCCAAGTCCGCAAAAGATAATAAAAAATCTTTCTATAGATATATAAATAACAAAAGGAGAACCAGGGAGACCATACAGTCCCTTTTGGACACAGAGGGAACAACAGTGACAGGGGATGAGGAGAAGGTTGAGGTACTTAATGCCTTCTTTGCCTCAGTCTTTAATTGTAAAGAAAGCTGTTCCCTCTGTCTACAAACCCCAGAACTAGAGGAGCAATACGAGGCTCCCATGATCCAAGAGGAGGTGGTCAGAGCCTTTCTTGCCCAACTGGACACCCACAAGTCTATGGGGCCACATGGAATTCACCCAAGGGTATTGAGGGAGCTGGTGGATGTATTGGTCAAACCCCTTTCCATCATCTTCCAACAGTCCTGGAAGACTGGGGAGGTACCACTGGACTGGAGGCTGATGTAGTGCCCATCTACAAGAAGAGTCACAGGGAGGATCCGAGGAACTCCAGGCCTGTCAGTCTGACCTCAGTGCCAGGGAAAGTCATGGAACAGGTGATCCTGAGTGCTATCATACAGCACATGCAAGAGAACCGGGTGATCAGGCCCAGTCAACTCGGGTTCACAAAAAGCAGGTCTTGCCAAACTAACCTGATCACCTTCTATGACAAAGTGACTTGGCTGCTGGATGAGGGAAAGGCTGTGGATGTGGTCTTTCTAGACTTCAGTAAAGCCTTTGACACAGTTTCTCACAGAATTCTGCTACAGAAACTGTCACCTCTGGGCTGGACAGGCGCACACTCTCCCGGGTGGAAAACTGGCTGGTGTTAAGTCCATCTGGAGGCCAGTGACAAGTGGGGTTCCCCAGGGCTCAGTGCTGGGTCCAGCCCTGTTCAATGTCTTCATCAATGACCTGAATGAAGGCATTGAGTGTACCCTTAGCAAGTTTCCAGATTACGTTATGCTGGCTGGAAGTGTCGATCTGCTGGAGGGTAGGGAGGTTCTGCAAAGGGACCTAAACAGGCTGGGCTGAGTCTGACGGCATGAGGTTTAACACAGCCAAATGCCAGCTCCTGCACTTGGGGCACAACAACCCTATGCAGAGCTACAGACTGGGAGAAGTCTGTCTAGAAAGCTGCCAGGAGGAGAGGAACATGGGGGTGTTGGTCGACAGCCGACTGAACATGAGCCAGCAGTGTGCCCAGGTGGCCAAGAAGGCCAATGGCATCCTCGCTTATATCAGAAATGGTGTGACCAGTAGGTCCAGGGAGGTTATTCTCCCTCTGTACTCAACACTGGTGAGGTTGCTCCTTGAATCCTGTGTTCAGTTCAGGGCCCCTCACCACAAGAAGGATGTTGAGGTTCTGGAGCATGTCCAGAGAAGAGCAATGAGGCTGGTGAGGGGTCTGGAGAACAGGCCTTATGAGGAACGGCTGAGAGAGCCGGTGTTGTTCAACCTAGAGAAAAGGAGGCTGAGAGGAGACCTCATTGCTCTCTACCACTCCCTGAAAGGAGGCTGTAGAGAGGAGGGAGCTGGCCTCTTCTCCCAAGTGGCAGGGGACAGGACAAGAGGGAATGGACTCAAGCTCCACCAGGGGAGATTTAGGCTAGAGATAAGGAGGAAGTTTTTCACAGAAAGGGTCATTGGGCACTGGAATAGGCTGCCCAAGGAGGTGGTTGATTCACCTTCCCTGGAGGTGTTTAACACACGGGTAGACGAGGTGCTGAGGGACATGTTTTAGTGTTTGATGGGAATGGTTGGACTCGGTCTGGTGGGTCTCTTCCAACCTGGTGATTCTATGATTCTATGAAATACAGGAGCACAATCACTCCTCTGGTCCTGCTGGCCACACCACGGATGATCCAAGCCAGGATGCTTGTTGGACTTCTTGGCCACCTGGCCTACTGCTGGCTTGTGTTCAGTCATGGCCAAACACCTCCTCTCATCACAACTCTCTGGGTTCAGCCATCCAGCCGTATTTTTACCTGCTGAAGAGTACATCTGTCCAAGCTGCAAAGAGCCACCTTCTCTAGAGTGGCTAGTGGGGAGGAAGGGGGTTTTGCTGGCTGCTCAGGCGACTGGAGAGACACAAGAGGTTCCCTGGCAGGGCAAGAGGCAGTGGTGCAAGCTGCACCCAAGGAAAATCCCACTATTGCCTGGAAAGTTTGCACCCAAAACTTCCAGTGGGAGCAGCACAGAAAGGCAGGTGATGAAAGGAAAAACCCATGGGCATTGTGCCTCATGAGGGGACTGGGCAGTGGCTCCAGACCCCAAACAGGGGCTGTCGTCCACTGCTCCCTCCCAGGGGAGAGCACGGGGCCATGAAATCACCCTGCAAAACACACACAGCAGGCACAGGGTTGGGAGCAGCTACTGAACAGAGATGGCAGGAGGAGGGAACGGAGCTGGCACAGCCTCCGGGCCACCAGAGTGACAACGCTGCCAAAGAACACATGGCATTTGTCAGGGACATATACTGGGACCAGTTTAACTTCTTTTTCAGCAATGTGGACAGTGGGATTGAGCGCAACCTCAGCAGGTTTGCTCGTGAGACTGAGCTGATAATGCAGTCAACCCATTCATGAAGTTCAACAGGGCCAAATACGAGGTCCTGCTCCTGGTTCAGGGCAATCCCAAGCACAAATACAGGCTAGGGAGAGAAAGGATTGAGAGCAGACCTGAGGAGGACTTGGGAGTATTGGTGGACGAAAAGCTCAGCAGGAGCCAGCAATGTGCACTTGCAGCCCAGGTAGCCAACCGTATCCTGGGCTGCATCAGAAGCGTGGCCAGCAGGGCAAGGAAGGGGATTATCCCTTTCTGTTCTGCTCTTGTGAGACCCCACCTGGTAACCTGCATTTGGTTCCAGAGTCCTCAGCACAGAAAGGATCTGTTGGTAGCGAGTCCAGAGGAGGCCACAGAGATGATCCAAGAGCTGGAGCACCTCCCACAGGACAGGCTGGGAGAGTTGGGGTTGTTCAGCTCGGAGAAGAAAAGGCTCTGGGGAGACCTTAAAAGAGTTTCCAGTGCTGAAAGTGTCTACACGAAAGTCAAAAAGGGGCTCTTTACCAGGGAGGGTAGAGATAGGATGAGGGGAGATGGTTTCAAGCTGAGAGAGGGAAGACTAATTAGATATTAGGAAGAAATGTTTTCCTGTGAGGGTGAGGAGGCCCTGGAACAGGTTGCCCAGAGAAGCTGTGACTGCCCTATTCCTGGAGGTGTTCAAGGCCAGGTTGGATGGGGCTTGGAGCTACCTGATCCAGGGGGACGTGTCCCTGCCCATGGCAGGGAGATGGAAGGAGATGATCTTTAAGGTACCTTACAACCCAGACCGTTCTGGCCATGGGGAAGGAATATCATTGGAGTCGAAACACTTGTTGGGAAGTGGGGTGTCAGTTGGAAGGGCAGAAGATACCTGTTGAAGGGATGCCCTTGGTGCAGCAATAGTTATGGGGACAGGACACTCATGGCATAGGTGATGCGCAAGGTGGAGGGTCAAGGATGTTCAATGTGAGGAGATACCCTGGGGTCAGGGATGCTAATGCCTGGCCCTGAGGGGGCTGGGGACCCTCTGAACATGGGTGCTGCCTGCCCTCTGCTGGCAAGACCGACTGCTGGGCTCAGAGGTGTTTGGGGTGCTGCTGGAGGGTCCAGTCCCTCAGGTTAGGGACCAGGCTCCAAGCCCAGTGCCTTGGCTGGGCAATCGCCAGTTGTGCACCCACCGTGGACTGGGCTGTGGCCACTTCGAGGTCCACTGTTCCTCCAGGACCCAGATGTAGGGCTGGGGTGGAGAGGATGTGGCTCAGGACAGGGTTGGAAGGAGATGCCGACTGTGATGACAATGAAAGGATCACCCTCAGCTGTCCTCTTGCCAATCACCCACATACAGGGTAAGTTCAAGCCACTTAGCACCTTCCTCCACCTTTTGCCTTCAGGGGTGCCCAGTCCCCACACCAAGGCCCTGGGCAGGAGAGGGGGGCACTGCCAGAAGGCTCCTGCCCCTGCAGCTTCCAGGGGTCTTGGCTGGGAGACATCCCCTGGAAAGGGTTACAGGCTGAGACCAAACCCACTCCCCGGTGCCAAAAGCTCTCCTGTGGCTGCTGGGGGAACAGGGACTTCAGTCGAGGTCTCTGGATGCTGCAGGTGCCAATTTGGGGGACAGCCCCAGGTTCCAAGGTTTACATTGTGCCAGGGCAGATGCTTTTGGAGCTCCCATGGGTGCTGTCCCTAGCAGGAGCCACGTCCCACAAGTTGCAGGGAAGAAAGATGAGATTTTGCAGCACTCCTGCATTGTTTAATTAGCATTTGCAATTAAGAGCTTTATCAGGAAAGACTTGGGCTGCTGGGAACTGGGACACTCACCCCAACATCCCACATCCCGCTTGCCCCAGCTACTCACAGCAGAGATGCCAGCAAGGATCGTCCCTCAGTGCTGGCCAGGTGGTGATGGCCCCAAACTAGCAGGGAGGTAGAAATCCACCCTATGCCAGAGCTGAGGAAGGATGTGAGGAAGATTCCTGGAGAGTACCTTGCAGGGGTTGAAGAGTGGCCTTTCCCCCTGCTTCTAGATGGCTGCAAGCAGCTGGCTCGTGGTTGCCCCCAGCTGGAGCCACTTCTTGGGCCTGCACTGGTGAAGAATGGGAAAACAAAGCCAGAGCCTGCATCCCAGCAGAGCAGCAGGGACACAGCCTCCTCAGCCCTGCTGCCACAGAAGGAAGCCACCACAGGAGCAAGCAGTAATGTCTTCTCTAACAGAGGTGGCATGAGGACAGGGCTGCACAGATAAGTAGGACAAGGTACCTGAGCTGCCCACTCTCCCCAGGGTCCTCCTGGCCTCCTACCCCAGCAGAAGGCTGTGCTATTTAAATAGTGTTCCCAATTTACCTGCTTTTCACCAAACTGCTGTACACAAGCGCCTTCTCATGAGCAGTATGATTCTTCTACCATTCTGAGACTTCCCTCTCCCCTTAAATCCACCTGGTTTGATGGTAGATCCATCCCAGACCTGCCAGGCTTTGGGACCCACAGAACTCCCAGGAAGTACAAGGGAAGTTTGCCCTCTACATGTTGACTGAGACCCAAAGGCATAGGGCCAACCTTATGCCACATAATCCAACAGAAACCTCAGCTCCTGCATCTCCCTAAAATCTGGCAGCACATGGTTGCTCCGTGCCTTTCAGAGACTGCCCCATGCAGGCTCCCCATATCCAGACCCCCACCCCACTCCAGTGCTGTGATGGGACCAGACTCAGTGCTGCTCCTATAAAAACACGAAGAGAAGTAACACAGAGAAGGAAAAACACAGCAACGAGCTAGGCAGTGAGGTTGAAGCACCACTGATCAGAACCCAGCTATGGAGCATGGGACAGGACATGGGATGGGGCAGGCTGGTACCAAGAGCCAAGGGGATATATGAAATGTGCTGAAGCTCCCTCACCACAGCAGTGCCCAGCTGCACCACCGTGCCCCGAGGCACTGCAAGCCCCTTCATGCCACAAAGAAATGTCCAGGGCCTGGACAGCATTTCGTGGGATTTTAAATTTTTTTTATTATTTTTGTGGTTTTTCTTTTTTTTTTTTAATACAGGCTAGCGTTGTACCCTTTGCTAAAACGTCTAAAACTGCTGATTCTGCAACATAGAACTAGAACAGAAATTTCTCAGAAATTAAATCGGATCCCCTCTTTGTGAATTCCCTGTCTCTCAACTGAACGGCCTGGATCTGTGTTTGCAGAAAACATCCCCTTGTACAAAGCCTGACGTGCAGCTACACTGTTCTGACTGAGGAATGAAGAAGCTGAGAGTCCATTGAACATCAGATTTTTTCCTGTACAACGTGGCCTGATGTGGAGTTTGGTCCGCCGAGGACAGCATGTTAACCGTAGAGATCGTCGTCGTTGTCTTCGCTGTACACATTGCCCCCGCTGCCACCTCCTGTGCCTTGGCTCGGGCCGGCACCGCCTTGGTTTCCTGACGGAAACCTGTGTGCCACAGTGCGGAAAGGGATAAGAGATGCTGTTAAAAAGCCTCCCTGCCGCTCAGCACCATATCCTCCCTCCAGGTCAACACCCTGGCGCCAAACAGGACAAGCAGAATAAAGGGAGGTCACACAAAAGGCTCACACCACTGCTGCATGGTGCTCATGTTAAACATGAAAGGGACTGCAGGAGCACTAACAGAGCAGCTACAACTGACCTGCAGCACAGACAATGCCCATCACACTCCATACTAACTGCTGGGGAGAACAAAAACCCAGGGTAGAAAAGGGGATTGTTACCCGGAATCCAGTGGAAGCAGCTCAGTGATCTGCTCTGGGGCCTGCTGCCCCCCGCTGCCCTTCCCAACTCCCCCAGTTACCTGAAGCTGCCGAAGCCACGGCTCTGCTGTAGAGTCTGTGCAAACATCTCGTATTTCCTGATGTCATTGTCACTGACAGAGCGGCGAGCAAAGCGCATGGCCTCCTCAAAGTGATCTCTGCGTATCTCAGGAACTGGGTCATCCTCCTCCACTTCCTGCAGTGGGATAGAGGGCCCAGGTGAGCTCTGTGGCCCAAGAGCCAGCCAGCCACAGCCTCCTTCAGGCCAGTATGCTGCAACATCTGCCAAGGCAGATGTTGGAGAGGGCAGAGAGCAAGCCAGGGCTGCAACAAGTGCCTTCTGAGCAAAGCAGACCATGAAGCAACCCAGGAGCACTCACAAGAGAACAAAGTGCTCCAGCTCTGCACTACTTGTGAGTGCCCACTTGTTCCTCTCTGTGATCCTCAGAAGGGAACACAGTACATATCAGCCACCAACGGATGTGGAATGCCTGTCTCATGAGCAGGGAAAGCTTGGAGTGCCCCACTCACCATGGCAGAAGGGTTGGTCTGCCTCTCACGTTCTCGTCTGATCTCACTCTCTATGGACTCACGGATGGCCAGTTTGCAGGCACGCTGGCAAATTTCTGTCAGGTCAGCCCCAGAAAAGCCATTGGTCATCTTGGCTAAGAAATCCAGGTCGACATCCTAGAGAAAAAACAAAACCAAGAGAGATGCCTCCTTAACACTTCACCTCAGGCTCCAGAGAGGTGTCTTTAGATCCCATGGTACCAAGGCGATGCTTCAACTTCCTCCAATTTTGAGATCAGCTGTCAGAGTTCCTGTTTCTGGGACAAGTTAACCACATAGAAAGGCAGACTACTCCTGACCACCACCAAGAATCCACAAGGCAGCTCTAAATGCCCCTGCATTGGTTTCCTTCAGAAAGTGCTGGGCTAACTTGTGGATTTAGGATATGGTTTGCTCACATTTGACCCCTCAGGGGTCAAATGAAGCACATGCCAGAGAACCGAATGATCAGGCCCAGTCAACTCGGGTTCACAAAAGGCAGGTCCTGCCAAACTAAACCGATCACCTTCTATGTCAAAGTGACACAACTACTGGACAAGCAAAAGGCTGTGGATGTATCTTCTTGGACTTCAGTAAAGCCTTTGACACAGTTTCTCACAGCATTCTGCTACGGAAACTATCAGCCTCTGGCCTGGACAGGCGCACACTCTCCTAGGTGGAAAACTGGTTGGACGTCCAGGCCCAGAGAGTGGTGGGAAATGGAGTTAACTCCAGCTGGAGGCCAGTTACAAGTGGGGTTCCCCAGGGCTCAGTGCTGGATCAAGCACTGTTCAATGTCTTCATCAATGACCTGGATGAAGGCACTGAGTGCACCCCTAGCAAGTTGGCAGATGACACTAAGCTGGGTGGAAGAGTTGAAGAGTTGATCTGATGGAGGGTAGGGAGGCTCTGCAAAGGGAACTAAACAGGTTGGACCATTGGGCTGAGACCAATGGCAAGAGGTTTAACAAGGCCAAATGTCGGGTCCTGCACTTGGGGCACAACAACCCTGTGCAGCTACAGACTAGGGGAAGTCTGGCTGGAAAGCTGCCTGGAGGAGAAGGACCAGGGGGTGTTAGTTGACAGCAACTGAATATGAGCCAGCAGTGGCCCAGGTGGCCAAGAAGGCCAATGGCAGGCCCAGGGAGGTTATTCTCTCTCTGTACTCGGCACCGTTGAGACCACACCTCAAATCCTGTGTTCAGTTCAGGGCCTCGCAGTACAAGAAGGACGTTGAGGCTCTGAAGTGCATCCAGAGAAGAGCAATGAAGCTGGTGAAGGGGCTGGAGAACAGGCATTATAAGGAGCAGCTGAGGGAACTGGGGTTGTTTAGCTTTGAGAAGAGGAGGTTGTGGGGAGACCCCATTGCTCTCTACAACTACCTAAGAGAGGAGGGAAGTGGCCTTCCAAGTGACAGAGGACAGGACAAGAGGGAATGGCCTGAAGCTCCACCAGGGGGCAGTTCAGGCTTTACCACACAAAAAAAAAATTGACAGAAAGGGCCACTGGGCACTGGAATGGGCTGCCCAGTGAGCTGGCTAAGTCACCTTCCCTGGAGGGATGGGTGGATGAGGTGCTGAGGGGCAGGGTTTAGTGGTTGATAGGAATGGTTGGACTCGATGAACCTGTGGGGCTTTTCCAACCTAGTGATTCTGTGAACTGGAATACTCTCAGACTGGAAACAGAGATAGACACAGGAGGACAGGATGGACAGGATGGACAAACTCCTCCTCTCCCTCAACTAAGGGAAAACTGTGGCCTTCTTTGAAGCTTCTCAATAGAATCTAAAAAGGAAACCTCAGCATAAAGAAGCCTCAACACCCACTTGACATCTGCTTTTCTCCGATAATCGGCTGTATTATTGCAGGCTTCCCAGGCAAGTGATGTCACTCTTGCCTTCAACAGAGTTCAGCAACAACTAACTGCAATGGTCCCTCTCCCATTTCCATTTCTGTGTTTCTAACATTTCCTTTTCTTTCAGAGCACAAGAACCTTTTCCATCTTGCCATAACAGGCTTTCCTGTTACCACACCATGGGCAGAACTCCACTGAGACAACAACCTGGCATGCTTACACACCAATGCCCAACTCAAGCCTTCCCCCACCTCTTTATTTCCATCCCTCAGGGACTGAAGGTTTTCCAGTTCTTTACCACATGGAGCAGCCACCAGCCCTCTGCTCTGTCCTTATCCTGTGAGGAATACATGAAGCACACAGCAAACCCAAGCTGGACACAGTCAGGGAGCAGATCCTACCTTGGCAACTGGCGATTTCCTCAGGTTGGCTTTAAGGATAGCAACCCGAGACTTCTCGTCAGGCAGTGGGATGTAGATGAGCTGATCCAGGCGGCCAGGGCGCAAGATAGCTGGGTCAATGATGTCTGGCCTGTTGGTGGCACCAATGATGAAGACGTTCTTCTTGGTGGACATGCCATCCATCTCTGTCAGGATCTGGTTGATGACACGGTCTGCAGCACCACCACCATCACCAATATTCCCACCTCGAGCCTTTGCAATGGAGTCCAGCTCATCAAAAAAGAGTACACAAGGGGCTGCTTGGCGGGCCTAGAAAAAGCAAATGAGAACACTTAGTCCACGTTAATTTTCCCTGGTGAGGATCATGCCGATTCCATACTGAGCCTACTATTAAGGCAGGTCAGAGGGGTACTGAGGCACTGCCCCTGCAAAGAGAGCTCAGAGTAGCTACTCCAGAACACTGTCCTGCCACACAAACTGTCTACTAAATTCTCCTGAACAACAAGTTGAACTTCTCCACAGATGGCAGCACTATGAATCATGAAGGTGACTCCAATGCCTAGTGGGAAAGCTGGAGCCAATTTGCCTCGACTAGAACTCTCCCCGCAAGATCTGAGAACATCACTGGGTTATATTCAGGCACCCAAGAACTCCATATATTCCGCAGAAGGGGGAAATTAAATTGCCATCTTTACCTAATGAGTGAAGAGTTACAGGGTAAAGGGAGACAGGTTCTTCTTTGAGGCATGCACTGCAAAGTTGAAAATTCCACAGGCACCAATGGCTGCAAAAAAAATTCCAGCTAGAAATAAATTAAAACAAATTCTGCACAGTGGGAGAGCTCAAACATTTGCACACAGGCCCACAGAGGTCAGGGATTCTCCATCTCTGGCACAGAAGACAATGTCCTGAGCAGTCTGATCGAAACCCAAAGCTATGTTCGTGCCCTGGACAAGTAGCTAGACTAGAAGGCCTCCTAAGTTCCCTTCCAACTCACTTTTTCTCTCTCATTCTCTTTCCAGCTTTGCTCATTCACTACCTTCCCTGATGACAAGAACAAGGATTCCCAGGATAATCCACGCAGTTACCTTCTGGGACAAGAAATAATGCCATCTCCAGGGCAACTAGGGAGCAGAAGAGAGGTCCTTTCTAGGCCATGAACATTACAGGACAAGTACCCACCTGCAAATGTACAGATGCTGATGGCTAGCAAGGGGACAAAGCAAGTTTTCAGGAACATGGAGGATATCTATACCAACCTAGCACTAGCCTCAGTGCTAAGGGACTGGGACATCTAATCATCCTTTAACACTAGTGAAAATTGTTGCAAGAGAAAACAATTTTAATAGCTGCATTGCTGAAGAGCATTCGTTCAGCGCAAATAGGGAAAACACATAAGACACCAGCAACAACCAGTCCAGTAACATAGACACAGTGGAAACCAAGTTGCGGGGGTACCTCCACACTCATGTGGCACAGGCAGCAGAACAAACACTTACCTTGTCAAAGATCTCACGCACGTTGGCTTCAGACTCGCCAAACCACATGGTGAGCAATTCCGGCCCCTTGATGGAAATGAAGTTTGCCTGGCATTCATTGGCAATGGCTTTGGCCAGCAGTGTCTTTCCACAACCAGGGGGTCCATAGAACAGAACACCTTTTGATGGGGTCATACCAAACTTGAGGAATTTGTCTGGGTGCTCCACAGGATACTAAAGGAGAACAAAACAAAAACATCTGGTGATAAGCCAGAACAGGCTGCTACCTTAGACTCATAGAATGGTTTGGGTGGGAAAGGACCTTCAGCAATCACCTGAAGCAACCATTCTGCCATGGGCAGAGACACCTTTCTCTATATCAGTTGTGTGTCTCCTCCTACCAGGAAGACTGCCTGAGATTTCTGTGGGTCTCGCTGCTCTGAAGTAACCCTGAATAACAAGGATTTGAAGAGTTCCTGGACCCAAGGATGAACCATGGGCTGAAATAGTACAGCAAGGATGGAAGAGAAGGAAGTGGGCCAAAGACTGCTCTGGATCTTTATAAATAATATGTCTCATTAGGCCTAATTAACTATGTATTGGCTAGCTTCTAGATGCCAGCTGAGTAAACATATACCTAATTGTATCTTATGAAGTAATTATTATGAAAATGTCATGGTAACAATAGATAAGCACATATCATAGAAAAGATATAAATATGTAGAGAAACACCAATAAAGTGGATATTTGTAGCATTCATATTGAGTGTATTGCAGTATCTCAGCTCCATCTCTGCAACAGATTTCTGATGGGTTAAAACAGAAGATCCTGCCTGCTTAGCGTTACTGGAGTATTTAAACAGACAGTGGTTTGAAAAACACCATGGCTAAATTGAAAGCTGCTTCAAACAACCTACATACCTCTAAGAGCAAAGCACCAGCTCAAGTAGTTTTCCAGCCCACTTAACCTCAACTTTACTCTGCCCTGCATAAATGAAAAGGATTTGTTCTGCCCACCAGAGACAGCAAGTTGTCTAATGTGAGCACCTGACCTCAGCAATAAGGTCAGAGATCAGTATGATTTTAAAATAAGAAAATTAGATTGAAAATCATATTCTCTTATTCACAGACAGGATGTTTCCACAGCACCAACAGAAAGAAGAAACATGTTAAACCCAAACCATCCCAATGCAGCCAGCAGGAGTTTCCGCAGGTCAGTTAGGACTTTCTGTCCCAGTCTTGGCCTTCGTGGAAGGCTTCAGTGTTACTTCTCAATTGTCCCAGTGCTAATCACAGAATTGTTTGGGTTGGAAGGGACCTTAAAGGTCATCCAGTTCCATGACCCTGCCATGAGCAGGGACACCTTCCTTTGGATCAGACTGTTCAAAGTTTCCTTCTGCTTAGCCTTGAACACCTCCATGCTGATGGGAGACTTCAGAGACTTTTTGTATGCAAACCTTCATTTGCTTTCTGGCATATAAAGCCACCATGTTAAAGGTCTCTCAGCAGTGGTCCCAATGCTGCTCTCCGCTTAAGAGAATCGGAACTGTCACTGTTTCTGCACACAGCATCACACCCACCAAAGATGTCACTGTAGACTCAGCTAAGGAAAGTCTGATGCCACTTCCTCTTCAAGTTCACTAAGATGGAACAGCACAGTATTTTTATTCCATTACAGGCAAAATATCTGCCCTGTTCACAGCCCTTACAGGAATGTGAAGAAGTTCCAGATTTTATTATTACAATTAATGTTCAAGCTGACTAGGCAAAAATCTGTGGGAAACCCTTACCTGTACAAGCTCCTGAAGTTCTCTTTTTACGTCTTCTAGACCACCAATATCTTCCCAGGTAACCTGTGGCACCTCCACCACAGTCTCCCGGAGAGCAGAAGGGTTGCTCTGGCTCAGAGCCCACTAGAAGAAATAGCATTATAAGAATTCAAAAACATTACATTAGCTTGCTTCAGATAAGAAATTAGACATTGCACCCCAAAGGAAGAGGGGGCCCTCCTGCATTACCCTGAAGTCATCCATGGTCACAGCCAGTGAGTTCATCACTTCAGCATCAATGGTTTCATCTTCTAAGTCTATGAGATCCATCTTCTTTCTGATAGCCTGAAGAGCAGCTTCTGAGCAAAGAGCAGCCAAGTCAGCACCAACGTGGCCATGGGTCTCGCTAGCCACCTGAAAGCAGAGCACTGACTGTGACTCACAGGGATACAAGCAAGCGCTCTGCAAGGGCAACACACACTCTGGTCACTCACTAGGAGCTGCAACAAGGCTCTTGAGGACACGAACACTAGTGCTTTGCTGCACATTGAAGACCACATATTTAACAGGCAAAGACATTGCTGTTCCACTTCCTACTTGAGACCAAAACTGCAAACAGAATTCTGAGCAGGTGCAGAAAGATAACCCTGAGGACTGCAGTTCTCCATTCAGGACAGAGATTGCAGGAACCATCCAGTTCACACGTGGTGCCTAGTGTCACCACAATGTCCATTCAACTCTGTATGAGCTGTTTCAGGCTCATTTTACTTTTAAAGAGAATGCCACAGAGAACAAACCCAGGTGGAGAGCCGTCAGGCACTTCCAGAGCGGACCAAAACACATTTGTTTCACTTTGCCATGCCACTCCAAAGAGCGAGGATTTTTGGCCATTGGTGATCCACTACGAAGGAAGCCCATAGATCATACATTCACTCTGTTTCATGCTGTCCTAAATGAACAACTATGTGTACACGATCAAGCCTTAACAACTCTTCCAATAAAGAGCAGAGCACTGTGAACTCCTGTCCACAGAGATGAGCTTTCCTAGTAGCACACTACTCACCTGTTCCAGATCCACATCATCAGCCAGTTTCATGTTTTTTGTGTGGATCTGCAGGATCTCCAGGCGCCCGGTGGCATCCGGGATACCAATATCTACCTCTCTGTCAAAGCGACCTGGGGAGTATAAAGCACACACTGAGCTGCTGGTTCTGTAAATGTGTGGAGCTGTAGCTGCTGCCTTTCTTGGGGTGAACAACATGTGATGACAAGCCACAAACACAAACAATTTCAGAAAATTTTGAGTTCCTCTGCAGCATCTCCCAGCACAGTAGCAGAGCCAGATCAGAGAAGGATGAAAGGCCTAAGCCACTTATGGAAAGTGAGAGTATACAGTATTAATCAGAGTTTGAAATTACATGACATGGGACTGCTGCGTTAGTCAGTTTTTATGGACCTCATTTATAAGAAAATACGCTTCCCTTAACCACCATACCAAGAGACATTGTCACTTCTACCTTTGTGTCCTCAGCACAAGAGTGTGCAAATACTGAAAAATTAATTTTTTCAGAAAGTTCACACCAGTGCCCAAGCGGCAAAAACCACAAATTGCCCCAGTGTCTTGAGAGACAGGAAACCTATGTGTTACTGCATCATCTCAGGTACGTACACCTACCATGTGCCTCTGGCCACAGCTGTGCATCCAAACGCCTTGATACACATTCAAGAGGCTGTTCTCTCCTGCACACTTGACTAGTTTGCTTTTACAGACTTCAACAACCAGTCATATATGAGACATTTATCCACACTTGCAAAGTTTCAAAACCCTGAGGATGAGAAACTACCGGATTTCTCATCAATAACAGAAAGGGAAATCAGACAATTCAGAGCCTTCTGTAACCTAAGGCATGAACATCTCTGTTAAGCACACACTCCTTCAGTGAGTCCTGAAACAGCTTCACCTAGCACAGGTTGGCACACTTCTCCACCTCTATTTCTGCAAGTTGTAACCTAACACAGCACAGAAAATGATACCAAAGGCTGGAATCCCAGGAATAAATTTCAAACAAGCAGCTGGAGACAAGTCAATAGTTTACACAACACACAGAAGACATTTAGTATCAGCTTCTGCTCAACCCTTCCAAAGCCCCTGAAGCACAGCCCATAAAGTTTGTGATACGCAGAAAGAGACTGCAGTTGCTGTTACCGAATCGCCTGAGCGCTGGGTCAATGCTATTAGGTCTGTTGGTAGCTGCCATCACAATCACATGTGCTCTCTGTTTCAGCCCATCCATAAGAGTCAACAGCTGAGACACGATGCGACGTTCCACCTCTCCGTGTGTCTGTGGAGAGACAAAGCAGCTGTTAGATGAAAAGCTCTACAGCATAGGATCTAGGACTGCACCAGAGCAGACACAACAGCTACGAGTTCTTAAGAAACACCATGAACTGAATTTGATTCTTCTCATGTACAACTGAACTCAGGCTTAAAGTTCAAAATCACTTCACCCTGCAATCAAAGGCAGTGATTCACACCAGTTGGTACCAAAAAGGACATACTGCTTCAACTTCTACAAGCTTGCTTTACCTTCTCTCTCTTGGGAGCAATGGCATCCAGTTCATCAATGAAGATGATGGCAGGAGCATTCTTCTCTGCTTCCTCAAAGGCTTTCCTCAGGTTGCTCTCAGACTCACCAGCCAGCTTGCTCATGATCTCAGGACCTGAAAAACAACAGTACTGTGGCACCCAAAGGAGAAGCAGTTGGTCCCACAGCACGCGGCTGCATGTTTTTAATATAACATTCACATGGGAGAATCTAAATTTCAAGCCAAAGCAAATACTATCAACTGAGTTCACTAAATTTGCAGCCGAACAGGCCAGAAGTGCACGCAGAATTATCGTCTATCATTATTCTGGTGTTTTCTGTTTACTCTAACGGAACACAGCGCTAGTCAATGAGCTACCTTTAGCTGCCTCTTTCCTTACCCTATTTCACACCTGGTGAGCTTCTCTGTAATGTGCCACCACACACTGTTAATGCCAGTCCTAGCTTGCAAGAGAAGCAATCAAATTATATGGTGATGAATTATCAGGGCAGGGAAGGAAAAAGCTGTAAGATACTGAAGCTGCCTTTAGCTTACATTACCCAGGTATACACTTACCCCTGTAAGATCCTACTTATATTTAAAGTCATTCTGTAAATGAGCTTTAAAACACAACAAAACCATAAAAAAACACCCAAACCCCACCTCCTCTCAAAAGAATAAATTAAAAAATAAATAAGTGTGAGCACATCAAACCCAGAAGGAAGGACAGCATTTCCCTGAGACTTTCTAGAATTGCTGAACACTGGTGTAGGCTTACAGATTCATTCTGTTTTTCACAGAGTTTTCCATCATGCTGATGGGAGTGGTAAAGAAGAGAAAGATCAAAAAGATCCAAGTAAAAGAAACCCAAATCTCAGGAGGGCAAAGCTCCTTACTGGCTGATATGCACCAGCAGCAGATCCACCCATGTGGCAGGTACTGGGAGTGCTTTGCTACTGGTAACTCACCAGTTCATACCAGCTCTGTCTACAACACTGCCCAGAACTCCAGGCTCAGGACCAGCAAGCAAAGAGCACAGCACTAATTCTGACAACATTTTTTTTTTATGCAATAGAAGCACAAGTGTCTAAAGAAACAGCTGGCTCATTAGCATTGAGTGACATATTCCACACACTTTAGGAAGAACATGACAAAGACAACATATGGTTAAAACCAGCCCATTTACATCTGATGTCTTTAGATACAAAGCAAGTCACTTCCCTACTGCTGATCACTGTTGCGCTAGGCGCTACTTTGTGATCACCTTCAAAGGCCTACCTGACTGAAATCAGAGGAGCAACAATTTAAGTACAAATGTTGCTACCCCAGCACCAACTGCAAAACAGGACAGAAAAGCAGCAAGGACAATTCAGAATCTTGCCCTTACTGGGCATAAATCAGCAACCACCTCCACCACTACAGGTGAGGGCCATAAGCAGGAGGTTCTGTCACACATAGCTAAGTCCCAAGGTACTCATTACAGCCTTCAGTAAAGTTCCTCCCAATTAATGTTACGTAAAACAGAATGGGTCTTGTGCTTCACTTGAGTGGAAAGGGAATTCCCCAACAGACCAGTTTCTTTTCTGAATGGAAGAACATAATGTCAGCAATAGCAATAAGTGCCCTGCACCCATGTACTTGGAATAACTTCACCGCTTTGCTCCCAGTGCTGCCCTCACTGACATAAATGAACATGCAGACAGACAGACTACTACAAATGCCTGTGTTGCAAAGCTGCCTTCCAGCCACCCTGCTTCAGCACAATCACACATAAAGGAAGTGCCACTACAGATGCTTCCACAAAAATGGATTCCCAGTGTCCCCAGAGGCACACTTGAAAGAGGTAAGGAAGGATGTCAGGGAGACAATGTGGCTTGACAAGCCCTACCAATATCATTCCTTAACATAAGATGGATGAATGAAGACAGAGTCAAAGCAGCCCCAAAACTTACCATTGATCAGGAAGAAGAAAGCCCCTGTTTCATTGGCCACTGCTCGAGCAATCAGTGTTTTACCAGTGCCAGGAGGACCATATAGCAGGATCCCACGAGGAGGCTGAGGACAGAGGCAATTGGTTTAGGTTGTGAGATGGTACCTGAATGCCTAGTAAGCACTTGATAAAGCCAGTCCAAAATTGCAATGCAAACTCATGCAGCAGCTGCCATTCTAGCATTGCTATCAACACCCTTACCACTTTGCATGAGACAAACAAAAACTTTGCCAGTAACTGGCAGCACTCACTTAAAGCATCACTCTGCTTTACAAGTTGCCAGTACTTCAATCTGTGCCCAAAACATGTAAGAAAATACTCTCCTAACACTAGCACTAAAAAAAAACCCAGAAATTTTCTCCCTCTACCCCAAAGCCTCATAAACCTCTAAGACTAAGAGTTATCTGCAAGGGCAAGCCTGCTGATCCACCCAGAGCACATGAAGGCTTTACCTTCACCCCGATGGCCTTGAAGAGTGCAGGGTGTCGGAGGGGAAGCTCCACCATCTCTTTGATCTGAGCTAGCTGCTTCCGGCAGCCACCAATGTCATCATAGCCCACTTCATTCAGTGACTCCTCTTCATCCTATCCAGGAGAAAATACGTTAAACACGTGAGTGAAAACAATAGTTCAACCACCCTTCCCAGTCTGCAGAACCCAGACACCTGGGGTTTTACTTATAGCCATTTCTTTGCCATCTTGAGAGCCTCGCTTTCAAGTCTTCCTGGTGCCTTCTACAATCACTTTTTATTGATTGGCAGACATGCATGCAGGCAATTCCCTTTGTAACTATACTGCACCATCTTGAATGGTAGCCTCAGCCACCCAATCCCCTAAGGACTCCAGCACAAAACAAGCTCTGTGACTCCTCCAAGGTGGCTAAGACAGATGATAATGAAGCTCAGTGTAGAATACACTTATTCCTTAAACTGTAAGAGGTATCTATACCTACTTTACATACACCAGCTATCACACAGAATCCCAGAACTGGAAGGATGTCCAGACATCACCCAGTTCAAACCCCTTGCACAGGGTTAACTAGAGTAGGTTGCAAAGGAATACATCCAGCTGGGTTCTGAATAACTCGAGGAGGAGATTTCACAACTGCACTGGGCATCCTGTTCCAGTGCTCTGTCACCCTCACAGTTTTCAGTCTGACATATCCTCCCAGTCCTCAAAAGCTGCTGAAGAGGGCTGTTGCTTTGGGGAGTCAAAGGGTGGAGAGGGGCCAGGTGGAGGTCTGGTGGCTGCTCCATATCACCAGCCATAACAAAGCCCATCTGTGCAGCAAGGACAAGCAGGGGATAAAATGTGATTATGTCTCAGCCACTCATCTGCCTAACAAGATGACCAAACTGGCTGACAGTCACCCCCTTCTCCCCACACACCAACACAGGTATGCAGAGGTCCATCATAAGTGTGGAATAAAACCAAAGACACAGAGGTGATTGTCAAAACAAAATTATCATTAAGATTTGTTTACAGAAATACTATGAGCTTCTTATGATGGAAACATCCTGATCTATGACCCTGGAGCTCTCTGGATTCCTACACATGGGTGGTGGTTGCACTGCAATCCACTGTGTCCCCTACCACCAGCGCCACTGACTAAAGATAAAAGGAAATGGTCCAACTGGCACCCCAGACGCTATCACTCCAGAAGGGACTGTAAGAGAATCAAATGAGCAAGCACTGTTTGGAGCTCCCTCTCAGTTGGCCTGAGACCCTCCCAACAACTTCAACAATGCAGGAGCACGAGAGTATTTGCAGAAACTTCACGTACAGTAGCTTCGAGGAAACATCTAAAGACTATCACTGAACTCTGTACAGGCCATATAGTCCTTTTTCAAACCCTTATAGGATGCTAATATTGGTCTAGACTCAAGCTTATATTCTTGACTTAGAACTGTAACATTATAGGTAATAAACTAAATGTTTAAATACAATTCTGGGTCCTACTCTGTCTACCTTGGCATGTGACACAGCTCTTAGACGTAGTGTTCTCTTTTGAGATTTACTCAAATTAACAGAGAATATTAAGACTCAGACATATGGAGAACATCAACTGTAACTAACTCTTACAGCGCATCTCTACAGCAACCCTTCATTTGGCTGCCCAAATATCTACTGGTCTTAGTTACCTGTAACTAATCTGTAATTACACCACACTAAGACAATAAGTAACACAGCCCAGAACCTCTGCAGGGCTCAGTATAAGGCCCACAAACAGGAACTACTACTGCAAGCAGGTCACTGGGGGTATGGCCATACTGAGCAATGAAGGTCTCTGGGTTGGGAGATTGCTGCCCTCTTTGGGCCCTGTTCCACGGCTAGTGTCAAACTTTTTCCTAGTATCTACTGGGAATTTCCCTCAGTCCAACTTTATGTCACCACCTCCAGTCATGTCCCTGACCACAGGCTCTCAGAAGACTCTGTTCATCTTCCTTCTCCAATCAGGCAGTTAACAGTTAGCCTGCCCCTTTGCCTTCCCTTCTCAAGGCTGCATTACCCCTTCTCATTCATTCTGACCACTCTTGTGGCCTTGACTGAACTCACTCCCGCTGTCCCTGCTGTGTCCTTAAGAACCCAAACTGTGCCCAGATGCAGTCTCACACATGTCACATAGCAGTGACCCTGGCAGAAAGCAGCTAACATCAAACCAGCACTCGACCCCATTTGCAGGTAGACTTCAGGAAGTGTACAGCCACCTTAGCTCTTTCCTCTGAGATTTCCTACTCTGTAAGAGCAAGATGACAAGACCTGACAGATAAGGCACTCAGCCTTCCTCAAGCCTGGAACACTCAAGGCCAGAAACCTTAAGGGAATGGAGAAATTTATTTTTAATATCAACAACTTTGACACTTCAAATTTCTTACTGAAAAAGCACTGATTTCTTTCTTTTCAAGTGGCATGAAACTCAACAACTTTGTAAGCTCTCTTTGCTATGGATTAAGGGAACTTTGGAATTAAAAGATGCATCTAAATCCAGCATGAGATATCTGGAAGCAGATGCAAAACCAGCTGCTGCCGAAGTATAGCATCTCATCAGCACACCTATGTGCTGGTGCTGTCTCAGCATATGAGAAAGGACACAGGAAGTACATTTATCTGCATTCAGTAGCACCTCATCCCCCAAAAGCAGAGTTTCTAACCATTACATTCAATGCTCAAAATGCCAAAACAGGAACTGCAAACACTGCTGCTCTCACGGAAACAGATCTTAGACAGAGGAGATTCAACGGGAGAATGGTGTGGAAGCACTCAGCTCACCTCTCGTTTGATGGGTTCTCCTTCGCAATGGATCACCGTGTCTGGAGCAACTATGCAGTAGGGACTCGGATCTGTCTCCACCACTTTGAACTCCACTGCACGCATCCCTCCACGCACCAGGAAGATGTCACCTATAAAACCCCACATTTCAGTAGCCTGCTGCAACCAGGGTCTGCAAAACATTGACCCATGTACTACCAACAGCCTGAGAGAACAGGGAAGTGGGTTACATAGGCACCAACTGCTGGCAGTTTTAAACAGTGATGCATTTTAAATTCCAGAGCTGCAGGTACTGTGACTACATGAGCATTGTTCAGACACACAGTAGCTAAAGTTCTCAAATTTCACCCAGTAACAAAAAAAGCAAACAACCAGCAAACAATAGAGAAGAATACTCTGCTAAACACAAAGGCAAAGGTTCACATTTCTTTTCCATTCAGTTTCAATTTAGTATTTCTAAATCAAACAAGAAGTCTTAACTTAATAAAAATACATTTTGAAGTTGTTCTAACTAGTTGTCACTAGCTGTAAACAGTTGCCTCCAGTAGCAGAGCAATATACAACACTGCACTATGACTTCTGGCTAGACAGGGCTACAGAAGCTGGGTAACTTCAGCTTGCATTTATGCTGCATTAGTACACATGCTCCAGCAGAAGTGCTACTCTCTTATAACTCTAGTTATAAGTCTATTTGGTTTTCTAAGCAGTTATAAATTAAATTATATTGAAGAAGTTAATTTGGTCAGGGTGCCAGCTGGTATATCAAATCAATCAATTAACACGTGGGAAATAAGCCAGTTCCATCAAGTTGCAGCAACCTGGTTTAATGAGATTTTCTCCAGCATTCTACCTGAGCCTTTTCTGACACTCTTCCATCTCAAGTACCAACAACCCCACAGAACTACCAAGCTGCTCTGCCAGCCAGCACTAGATATCACCCTTTCTCCTGAAGATTATATAAAATTAAACCAGCACCAGCAAAATATCACTCCACAGATGCCAGTCTGATGCTTCACAGAAAGCTGTGCAAACTTCTGGAAATCCTCTTTATTCAGTTTCAGGAATAACTCACTTCAGTCCAAGCACCATTACCTTTTCTGATGGGTCTGTATGCCTCCAGGAAGTACGGCTTGAGATACACCTCGAACAGATTCCCCGTGATCCCTTCTACTGTGTCATCAATTGGCAGCACATGGATACGTTTGCCATATTTCACATCTGGGCAGGGCTGGATGCTGCAAGAGAAGAAAAGTCCAGTTAGCCACATCATGCTGGACTCCCAAGGACAGGGCAGTGAAGTCCCCTCCTAGGCCAGTATCAATGCCACTACAGATCCTCCAAAGCCTCAGTGAGACTTCCCACCTGTCTAAGAACATTTTAAAGCTAATAAGGCAAAAATCATGCCCATCAAGAGCTATACTTTACAACACTCTCCGCTTTACTCCTCCTAGCCCTATCCAAGACCACCAAGGATTTTCTTTCTTTCTTCCCACCCCTTGCTCTTCTGTAGCCCCCTCACCATCCTCAAGGCACATTCACAAGAGACTAACACAGCCTGAAGATCCGTGAGAGTCATGAACTAACTTTTGTTTCAACAAGGAGCTACTGATGCACCAGCTGCAAGGGAAAAGGAGCTGTGGAAGATCCTTCCTCCTTCCCCAACCTCTTATGCCCTGTTACGTAGTCCATGACCCCTGTTGCTGGTAACCTTGATTCTGAACAAGGCCCTCACAACACCAATCAGGGGTAACCAGCCTGCACTCAGGTGTTTGCCAGGCCCACACTGTAGAACTGACACCTGGGTCTGGAGGTCCTTTCCCCCTTTTGAAAGGAGCCCTTTGGAAATTATTTTGCAGTGTTGCAATAGCTCAGAGTATCAGGTTGTGGTAGATGGCTCAAACAGGCTTTTCCAGCAGAGGAAAGCCATCGTGGAACTGCAGCTGTGCCTGTGACTTTTCATACTTGACTTTGCTTGAGATCCTTAACAGATTCCTCTCCCACACGCTTTACAGAGAGCACACAGCAGAAAGGGTAAACAAAGAGACTGCCCCAGAAGGAAATCAGTTCTAAGACCAGAAGCAGAAAGTGATTAGTGCATCAATCTGGATTTTGGCAGAAACCAAGACACAGAAATTCAACACATCGGCAGCTATACGTTAGCAAGAAAAACTTGAGGGCAAGAGGTGTGAAAGCTTTTTTGACCACCACAGACAGTCCCACAGATACAGCACAGGCTAAACTGTCACACTAGAAAGGATTCCAACAACAATCTCAAATCAGGTTAAAGTAAGGGTTCACCTTGGATTCACATCCACAGACTGGCACAAAATACTGTTCTGTTCCAACAACAGCGCTGTTTAAAATTTGCACTTTGTAGTAGTAATGGGATGGGTGGAACAGCCTCATTTCTCTACATAAATTTTTTATGAAACATGTTGCATTTAAAGATTACTCCAAATACCATCTCAGAAAGTCAAGTGCCACAAACCAAGCTTGCATTTTCCCAGAGCATGTGGGATATTCCATTTTGGATGAAGCTCAGGAGGAGGATCCATCAGCCCTGCCATATCCAAGCCTGCAAACCAGCATTTTATGTTTCAGGAACACTCACATACTTGGGGTCCCCGACTCCTATAACACAGAGGAACTTCTTTCCCACAAGCAGAGACGTGCTCTTCAATGCCTTCCCATGGCTTTCTGCAAGCGCTGCCCAACAAAATCCTTGCAACGCTTTTAAAGCACTCCTATTTTTAAAGTTACTTTTATAGCAAAAATGGAAAAAAAAAACTTTAGGGATTTTTAACCTTGCTATCTGGATGCTCCATGTTTGTGTCATGCATTTCCAGCAAGCTTTAACTGCTGTTTGCCATAGAGCAGCTCAAACACTATGAGACCAGTTACAACACTGCTTAACACCTGCCCCAGTTAACAGTGTAGACACTGAAAATTTAGGTATGAAAAGTCTGCAGGTTCACCTGACGACAGAAATTTGGGAAGACAGCTGTGACAGTGGGATAAATGATCCATTCCAATTAATGACAGGACCTGGACTCCTGAAGAGACTTCGGGAATCTTTAGCGTAATTTTTTAGTATTAATCTCAATGTGCAAACATCAAGAAACACGAGCAGAAGAGAATGGAGATCCTTAGTGTAAGACGTGCTTGAAAACATCTCTGTGATCTCCTCTGGAAGACCCAAAGATATGTCCTGCACACACTGTCTTCGCTACTGACGATTAATTCAAAGCCAGCACACAAACTGTTTAGGCAAAGGCTGGCGAACTGGTCCAGTTTTGGTCCCTGCTATATAAAAAAAAGTTGTGGAGAGGCCTGAGAAGGTCAAGAGAAGGGCCACGAAGATGATCAAAGGGCAAACCTTCCAAACGAAGTAAGCCTGAGAGAACTGGCTCTGTTCAACCTTGAGAGAGACCACATATACCACTACACAAAGGTTGTCTACCAAGTGGATGAAGACTACCTTTTTACTAGTGACATGGAAAAGACAGGGAGTAATGGGTATAATTGCCTCCTGAAGAGATTCCAATTTGATTTCAGAAGAAAATTTTTCAACATGAGAACAGTTAAAATGATACCGAAAATGCCAGCAAATAAAACTAAGACTCATATTTGAGTTTTAGAAAGCAAGTATCCTTTATCAGGCCTGAACAGCACAAGGGAGTGCTCTCTATCAAATGGGTGCAACAAGACAAAGGCTTGTTACACAAAGTACTTCCCTCTTACAGGCATATGTATAAATTTTCCCAGAAATCTTATGCATATTCTATTACTTTCCAAGGCCTAATTTTAACATTTTGAAACAGTCAAAGCTCTTGCTAATTTGGAGCCAGCTCCAGCTCTCTGCTTGACCCTGCCGTTGAGACAAGACAAAAACTCTAAATGGAGGTGATCACAGAAGACAACACATCTGTTCAGCACATATCATACTTCACACAAGGCATTGTAATTTTCAAAAAAAGGTGCAGTGTCTGTAGAACAGCATTTTAAAGACAACATTTTCAGAGAAAGAAAACACACTACCCGATGGATATTCTAGCTTTAAAAAAAACCACAACAGCTTAGACAAAACTTAACTGTGCTTTAGCTTAAATCAAAATATTCCACTTTATGGAACAGTAACTACTTCTTGTACCAAAACACTGGAAAAATCTCCCCAGGGAAATGGTGGATCCTCTCCACTGGACACTTTTAAGGCTCAGGCTGACAGTGTTCTGGGCCAACTCATTTAAATTATGGATCATCCTAAGGGTGGGACCAGAAGATCCCAGAGGTCCCTTCCAACCTGGCATTCTGCAAGTGCTCACCTGATCACATCACCCAGGCGCACTCTCAGGTTGTTGCGTACAACCCTGTTCATGCGAATCTTCTCATCTGAGCAGGTATCGTCCGACAGAACAATGCAGACTGCTTCCCTTCTCTTCTTTCCTTTCAGGAGGACAGTGTCTCCTCTGAACAGCTGCAACTCATCCATTTTTGCCTGCGAACAGCAAGAGCATTAAAATAAGCTTTGACAAAACCAAAGTTCAAGCATTTGAAGCAGATTTGCTTGACATTAGCAACCTACATCTTGGAAGAAATACATTAAATTTACAGGGACAGAAACTCAAGAGTAAATCCTGCAGCCTGACAAGCTCAACTCAATCTCACAAGATGAAAATCAAAATACATTTTATGGAAGAATGATACAGAACAAGACAAACACCAGTTGTAAACGCTGCAGCTTCTGCACGAACACCTAGATTCATGCTGCAAAGTTGCATTTTAAGTTAACACACAGCAACGGCTTGTGAATTACCAGATTAAATGTTTTTCATAGATGACGCACCTGAGACAGAGACACAACGCTGTTATCTTCATTGATGGCTTCATCAACAACTAACCGATTGGGCCTGTTCTTCTGCTTCAGAATAGCAGTCGACAAGTCATCTGCTTTGGAACTGGTGAGGAAAACAGAAATTGCGAGTCTGAGTGATAATGCTCCCTGCTTTCAGGGAACTATGTTTTCCCAGAACATGTCCTGTTTTTATCTGCATCTTCTACAGGTTTCTTTGTTAACGTGTCTTTTTAAACTGGTTTGCAAGACAAAGGAAAACATTTTTCCCAGGCACTAGTTGCAGGAGTTCTAAGCACGTTATTTTCTGTCAGTAAATACAACTACTTTACCAGCCTCCAATGGAAATGGCCACGAAGCTGTCTGTGAAAAGAAGTGCTCAGTGGGATGTTGCTGACTCTAAGATGTTTTGCCTCAAAGAATTAGTCAGACTCATCTGAAATCACATGTAACCACTGCCACCAAAGCAAAAGTTCAAGTCTATTTGGTGTCAAATCCCAGATAAACAGGGGAATTAAAGGACAATGCTGTAGCTCTCCTGACCGGAAGAGTTGTAAGAGTTTAGCCTGTTGAGCCCTTTTAGTTAAACCTAACAAACCAGTAGAACCATTCAAGCACTCAGGGAAAATGGGGTTCTCTCTTCTTTTTTTTCAGAATACAAGCACCTTTCCATAATACAATGCAGCTCTAGCACACTACACCCCAACCAATATGACAGAAAATTTGTTTGCCTTGACAAAACAGAGCAAATCAAACAGCAAAGAAATTAAAGAAGGGTAGGATTAAGTGTTTTCCTTCAAATCTAGCACAGCAAATAATTCACTGTATGAAAGGAATGTGAATTTGAACCGATTGACTCCTGAAGAGTTCTCGGAAGCTGTACATCAATCAACTGCAACAGCAGCAGACTGATGTAACTTCCCTTGGTGGGTGCCTACCTGCACTCTCCAAGTATTCCAGATGTGCCAGTGTCTAATGTCAGAAAACTCTGCTCAGCTTGACTTTGCCTTGACTCTGACAAAGAAAATAGTCTTCCTTTGTCCTAAGCAAGCAGCAAGCACTGGCAAAGAGCAGGAGGCGTCCTGGACAATGGTGTTGGCCAGGCACTTTGGCTCCATTTTGCTCTCTTATGGACAAAATAACCAGAAAAAAAATCAAACCTTGAGTAGAAGTAGCCAGGCAAGCAGTTGCACATTGTGAATAAAGACCACAGCGGCCGTGCGTCACTTGGCACGCTCACTACATTTTTAGAAGTCCATCAGGGAGGGGTGACATACCTGCAGCGTGAGGTTACACCAGGTCCCCCCACCCCCCAGGACAGAGGTTTTTCTGAGGCAGGCTATGCGGTCCTAGCTCCTTTCTGCAACATATAAAAGGGGGAACAATACCAAAGAAGCCCACAAGGGCAGCCAGCTTGTTTCTAAGAGGTTTTTAAGCTCTGCATAGACCTGGTAACACAGGAAACACATTGCAAATGACGGGCAGCTTAAACAACAACAACAACAACAAAAAAAGGAAAAAAAAAAAAGGAGGAGGAGTTGCAGAGCATGTTTTTCCTGGACAGCAAGCACTGTGAATGTAGCCCTTTTCCTCTTTTCTTTAACAGTGCAAGACATCTTTCCACATGAGACGTTACAGATCCAATACTTTGAACCCAAAAAGACACAAGAAAGGCTGCTGGACACATCCTGTAAAGAGTTCATTAACTCCATCTTCAACTTAAAATGTGGATTTGGTAGAGCCTTAAAAAGTATGGAATTTCCAGGAAAACTGAGAATGCAGTGCATAGACCAAATAACTTGCTCCTAAGGTCTTTGCCTCAGAATTAGTTCCTGGCCACTGGAAATTTAGCAGGCTGATTTTAAAACTCCAGCTAAGGGTCATGAGGAAGAAACAATACCTTCATTCAGCCAGTTCAAAGTGCAAATATAACTCATACCCTTCCACACATGAGATGTGGCTCCAAAGGCCTTTTAATAAGCGACCACTGCCAGACTTCAGCTACATACACTGTCACTGAAACTGACTAGCTGTGTCTTGGGATGTGGGATGTCTGAAGAACAGTCTGGAGCACAAGATGAAAAACAGAAGAGGAACAAGGCAGCAAGCAGAAGCTTTTGGACCAAAACTATAAATAAACCAAAAACTGAATCAGTCTGGAAAGACAATTCAGATACCTCTGGACACATAGCAGTGCTGAAGAGCACAGGAAGAATTCTGTCCGGTTCTGCTAAGCACAAGACAAAAGTTTTAGCACTGAAGAACTGAATCTGCAGTTTCCTAAGTAAGAAAGCAAGTGCTGGATCAATGTTGTCAACACATTACTCCACTTAAAGTAGTCAAAAGGAGGCATTAAAAATGGAATAAAGGTCTGGAAGAAACAGCACACAGGCAGCTTCATTTACCTGATCTAGACGTTCCGTAGGCAGAAACACAAGGTGTTACGTGCCAGCTACACAGGAGAGTGATGCTATTTCTCCTACAAAAAAGAGTAAGGACCTCGAGGGGAAGCACTCCCCACCCTCCAGCAGCAATTTAGAAGAGCATTGTTATCATCACCATTCCCCTCACTGCATCTCTCCTGGGGGCTCCTCATGCCATAACTGAGGTGATGGAGCAAAACAGGCCTGTACATCTCAGCCACGCTCAGACAATCCCCAGCATCTGTGCACCAAAGGAGAGACTGAACAGAAAACACTAAGCAGAAAAGCCCCAGGCATGGGTTGGGGCTCTCTCCTGCCAATTTTCCTATATGTATTGCTAAAGTCTGGCAAAGGGCAGGGCAGAGAGCTAACCTAGGTAATCGTTAAAGCTAGTCAACGAGTTTGCCACCTGAGAGGGCCCAGTGGAAGCCCTCTGGATCACCTCCCAACCTCCCTCACACACTTCCCCTCTCCTTTCTTTCATTTACTTAACAAAGGGATAAACTGAACACAAAACAGAGTTGGAGCTTCTCTTGGGATTAGAAGGAAATTCAAAGCTTGCACCAAGCCTGCACCTAGACAGAGGCGAGAAGTGAAGACATAATCCCCGGCACAGCTAACAGCCAAACTTACACATAAAGCACAAGATATCAATACCATTGAAGCACACACGTACCAGTCCTAAAGACAAAAATAGCAGGTTCTTGGTTCCCATCCTAATACCCATTTTCTCCCACAGTAAAGCACTCCAGCAGCCCCACATGACACAGGGAAGGGGGAACACAACTCTCTACACCTCACATCACTTCACTCACAGCACTTAATCGGTTTTCTCTGTATCAGAGCTCCCTTCCTTCAGCATGTGACAACGCTCAGTGGCCACACATTATAGTGGAGAGTAGGGAGAGAGACGGCAGAAAATAATTACCAATTAGTGATTTTTCTGGAACCAACTACCAACCTCCAAAGCTCCAATGAAACTAGGGAAATAAGTTACTCCAGCAAGTCAGTGCTAAAAATACAGAGAAAAGGTACTGACTTAAACTGATTCCAGCTGCAGTAACGAAAGTGAAAATGGTCATGCTGGTGTGCCTTTTCTTCAATATCCTCATGAGTTCACTTCCGAGACAAAACCTGTCAGCAGCTTCTTAACCACCCTGAACACCCTGTTACAGACTGAACGGGGAAGTATTTAAAAAACCTCCCACTGGACCAGCACACGACAACCCAGCAGTGAGCTCATGCCTGTACTCAAGACGCCAAGCTCCCGAACACTGTTTTGGACAGGCAGGCACACGCAAACAAGAATCCCTTCAGAAACCGCACTCTCTGAGCTCTTGCAATGCCACTCGCTACACTAAAGCTCCATTCAGCAAGATGGCTGCCAAAACCACCAATCAAAAAGTAACTGGTTTCCAGTTGCTGAGTAACTTTTGTCCATTCCTAACTTGTGAAACCAACTCTGCTGAAGTCGGAATTCCTTTTCTAAAGACACCGTTCACCTCGCTCAGCTGCAAAACACAGCTCTGTGGCTGTCACTTCCCTCACCTGTTCCACCATGGACACAGAACTCTTGGCACACCTCGCTGGGAATGACTCAGGAGGGACAAGCAGGTCTCAATTTTAGAAGTTGCAAAAGAAAAGGAGAACATAAACAATGGCCATCGAGTGGCCCCAAAGTGTCTCTGGGAGGGCCAAGAAGTAACTTGAAGTACTCTCGGATTTGAGAAATTTATCTCTGGGTTCTATTTTCTTGTGGGGCAACGACGTGGCCAGGAGTCGAGAGGCCAGTATCACCCAGCTCGGTTTTTTTTGAGGAGCAATGGAAGACGATCCTCGGCCTGGAACTGGAAAACAGAGCGAGGCGGAGACAGCGGAGACGAAAATACCCGCGATTGCCTCAGCCGGCGCCGAGGCACAACATGTCTGCCCCGCCGGTGCCAAGTCACTCCGGCGGCCCCGGGCTGGGGCGGCACCTGGGGACAAAGCGCAGGGCCAGGGCACGGCCAGGGGAGGACCGAGAGCCCGAGTCGAGGGGAAAACAGTGACGTGGGGAGCGCGGCCGGGCCCGAGCGAGAGGCCTAGGGTGGAGGGAAACGGGAGGCACGGGCGGGCCTGGCCTGCAAGGGAACCACGGGATGGTTTGGGTTGGAAGGGCAGCTAAAAATCATCCGGTTCCAACCGGCCAGGGACATCCCCCCCGGGCCAGGCTGGCCTGGGCCGCCCCCAGAGTCGGGGCAGCCAGGGCCTCGCCACCGCCACCGGGAAGAATTTACGTATCAGGCCTAAACAGGCCCCTCTCCGGTTCACACCCGCTGTCCCTCGAGCCCTGGCGAGCAGCCCCCTCCCCGGGTTTCTCGTAGCCCCTTTTAAGGCCCTGGAGGCGGGAGGGGAACGGGAGGCCTGGCGGGACCACGCGCGAGGCCCGACAGAGAGAGCCTCGGCGGGTGGGAACCGCCGTGAGATGGGAGACACGGCCAGGCCTCCCCTCCGCTGCCCGGGCTCCCCGCACTCACTCGGATGCCGAGGCCATGGCTGTCGGGGCGGCAGCGGCTGCGGTGGCGGGTCGGGGAGCGGGGTC
>JAUMJK010000625.1:600000-877848 GCA_033558105.1 Coccyzus lansbergi | reverse complement strand
GGGGGCGTGGTCAGAGAGCGGTGGCGGGGCCTCAACGGGCATTGAAATAACGAAGGGGGCGTGGCCTAGACGCGCGGAGAATTAAATGGAGGGGGCGTGGTCGGACCGCGGTGGGCGTGGCCTGAACGCGTACTGAACTAGCTAAATGGGGCGTGGCCAGAGCGCGGTGGGCGTGGCCTCAACGTGCACTGAACTAGCTAAAGGGGGCGTGACCAGAGCGCGGTGGGCGTGGCTTGCGTGGCTAACACTTAACGGAGGGGGCGTGTCCAGCCAGGAAAAGGGGGCGTGGCCAGCACAGCGCGCCCTGTGCCCTCCAGTCCCCCTTCCCAGTGCTTCCCAGTTTGTCCAGGTCGCTTCCCAGTTCCTCCCCAGTGCTTCCCAGTTTGTCCAGGTCGCCTCCCAGTCCTCCCCAGTGCCCCCCCCAGCGCCTCCTATCGCCCTCCCGGTCTCTCCCAAGCCCTTCCCATTGCCCTCCCAGTCCCTCCCCCGGATCTGACGTCACTGGAGGCGGAGCCGCCGTCGCCGGGAAGGGGTGAATGGGGGGGTGGGGGGGAGGGGGTCACTTAGGGGGCAAGGAGGGAGCTCTATGGGGCAGGAGGTCACCTCTATGGGGCTGGGAGGGGGGGGACCCTGTGGGGCAGAGGGTGTCCCTATGGGGCGGGGGTTGTCGCTGCGGGGTCACTGTTGGTCAGAGGGGGTCTCTGTGGGGTCTCTGTGGGGTCTCTATGGGTCCCTATTAGTCTCTATAGGTCCCTATGGGGTCGCTATGGGTCCCTATGGGGGTCTCTATGGGTCTCTGTGGGGTCTCTATAGGTCTCCATGGAGTCTCTATGGGTCTCTATAGGACTCTATAGGTCTCTATGGGGTCTCTATGGGTCTCTATGTGTCTCTATGGAGTGTCTATGGGTCTCTATGAGGTCTCTATGAGTCTCTGTGGGGTCTCTATAGGTCTCTATAGGGTCTCTATGGGTCTCTATGGGTCTCTATAGGACTCTATAGGACTCTATAGCTCTCCATGGGTCTCTATGGAGTCTCTATGAGGTCTCTATGAGGTCTCTATGGAGTCTCTATGGGGTCCCTATTGGTCTCTATGGGGTCCCTATGGATCTCTATGGAGTCCCTATGGGTCTCTATAGGTCTCTATGGGTCTCTATGGAGTGTCTATGGGTCTCTATGAGGTCTCTATGAGTCTCTGTGGGGTCCCTGTGGGGTCCCTATTGGTCTCTATGGGGTCCCTGTGGAGTCTCTGTGGGTCTCTATAGGGTCTCTGTTGGGTCCCTATTAGTCTCTATTGGGTCTCTATGGGGTCTCTATGGGTCCCTATTAGTCTCTATGTGTCTCTATGGGTCTCTGTGTGTCTCTATGGAGTGTCTATGAGGTCTCTATGGGGTCCCTATGGAGTCTCTATGGAGTCCCTATGGATCTCTATGGAGTCCCTATGGGTCTCTATGGGGTCTCTATGGGTCTCTATAGGACTCTATAGGTCTCTATAGGTCTCTATAGGTCTCTATGGAGTCTCTATGGAGTCTCTATGGAGTCTCTATGGAGTCTCTATGAGGTCTCTATGAGGTCTCTATGGAGTCTCTATGGGGTCCCTATTGGTCTCTATGGAGTCCCTATGGATCTCTATGGAGTCCCTATGGGTCTCTATGGGGTCTCTCTAGGTCTCTATGGAGTCCCTATGGGTCTCTGTGGGTCTCTATGGGTCTCTGTGGGGTCTCTATGGGTCTCTGTGGGGTCCCTATTGGTCTCTATGGGGTCCCTATGGGTCTCTATGTGTCCCCTTCTCCTTCCTCTCCAGGGCGATGTCAGCCCTGGGGCCTCTTGCCCGCCCGGGCCTCTTGTTGGCCACCCAGGACCTCCTGGTAGCCCAGCGCCGGCTCCAGGTGGCCCACGAAAGACTCCGTGACCTGCGAGCGGCCCCTCCGACGCTCCAGGTGGCCCGGGGGGGGCTCCGGGTGGCCTGTCGGGGGCTACACGCCTCCCCTGGGGCTCGCGCCGGCCACAACCGCTGGTCCAAGGTGCGGAACGTCAAGGGACCTCGCGACGCCGCCCGTGGCAACCGCTTCCAGCGCTTGGCGGCCATGCTGCGCATCGCGGCCCGTGGTACGGACACCGGCCACTGGGCCACTGGGCCAACAGGGGCTTCAGGGCTATGGGAGCCGAGCCTTGGGGCCACCAGGGGCTTCAGGGCTATGGGAACCAAGCCTTGGGGCCACCAGGGGCTTCAGGGCCGTGGGAACCGAGCCTTGGGGCCACCAGAGGCTTCAGGGCTATAGGAACCGAGCCTTGGGGCCACCAGGGGCTTCAGGGCCATGGGAACCAAGCGTTGGGGCCACCAGGGGCTTCAGGGCTATGGGAACCGAGCCTTGGGGCCACCAGGGGCTTCAGGGCTATGGGAACCAGGCCTTGGGGCTACTAGGAGCTTTAGGGCCGTGGGAGCCGAGCCTTGGGGCCACCAGGGGCTTCAGGGCTATGGGAGCCGAGCCTTGGGGCCACCAGGGGCTTCAGGGCTATGGGAGCTGAGCCTTGGGGCCACCAGGGGCTTCAGGGCTATGGGAGCTGAGCCTTGGGGCCACCAGGGGCTTCAGGGCCGTGGGAACCAAACCTTGGGGCCACCAGGGGCTTCAGGGCTATGGGAACCGAGCCTTGGGGCCACCAGGGGCTTCAGGGCTATGGGAACCAGGCCTTGGGGCCACCAGGGGCTTCAGAGCTATGGGAGCCTAGCCTTGGGGCCACCAGAGGCTTCAGGGCTATGGGAACCGAGCCTTGGGGCCACCAGGGGCTTCAGGGCTATAGGAACCGAGCCTTGGGGCCACCAGGGGCTTCAGGGCTATGGGAACCAGGCCTTGGGGCCACCAGGGGCTTCAGGGCTATGGGAGCCGAGCCTTGGGGCCACCAGGGGCTTCAGGGCTATGGGAACCAAACCTTGGGGCCACCAGGGGCTTCAGGGCTATGGGAACCGAGCCGTGGGGCCACCAGCCACGGGGCCAGCAGGCTCCCTTCTGGATCTCCAGGAGCTTGTGGGATTCCCGGATCCCTCGAGGTCCTCCCGGAGGTCTCGGTTGTCCCCGCAGAGGGTGGCCCAGACCCCTCTCTCAACGCGGCCTTGGCCAACGTGGTGGAGCAGTGCCGAGCCAGCAACATGCCCAAGGCCAGCATTGCCGCCGCCATCCGCGGCTCGGTGGGTCCGTCCGTCCGTCCGTCCGTCCGTCCCCTCCGGCTCCTTCCCCTCGACCCCTCCCGACTCTGTGTTCCGACCCCAAGGAGCGTTCGGCGCCCGAGACGAGGCTCCTGCTGGAGGCTCGAGGACCCGGAGGAGCTGCCATCGTCATCCAGGTCCTGACGGACAACACCAGGAGGAGTCAGCACGACCTTCGGGTCCTGCTCACGCGTCACGGGTGGGTCTGGGGGAGGGGGGGGGGAATGGGGGGTGGAGCTCTGGAATCACAGAATCGGAAAATTCCGCAATTATAGAACCACAGAGTCGTGGAGTTGTAGAGCTAGAGACTCCCAGAGGGTCTCTTCCCATGATCCTTTGCTCCCCTCAGCGCGACCCTGAGTGACGGTGCCCGACACGGCTTCGAGGAGCAGGGGGTGGTGGAGGTGGCCGCTCGGGACGCTGGGGGGCGACCGGTCAGCATGGAGGCCGCCCTGGAGGCCGCCCTGGAGGCCGGAGCTCACGACGTCCTCCGGGATGAGGAGGAGGAGGAGGACGAGGAGGAGGAGGAGGAGGAGGCGACGCTGAAGGTCAGTTGGGTCATCGTTGGTGGCCTAGGAGGGTCTTCAAGGCCTTCTTGACCATCTGCTTGACCCCTCCAGACCCTCTTGACCATCTCCTTGACCCCTCCTTGACCTCTCCAACCCTCCTTGACCTCTCCAACCCTCCTTGACCATCTCCTTGACCCCTCCAACCCCTCTTGACCCCTCCTTGACCTCTCCAACCCTCCTTGACCACCTCCAACCCTCCTTGACCATGTCCTTGACCCCTCCAGACCCTCTTGACCACCTCTGACCCTCCTTGACCCCTCCTTAACCCCTCCAGACCCTCTTGACCACCTCCAACCCTCCTTGACCATGTCCTTGACCCCTCCAGACCCCCTTGACCACCTCCAACCCCTCCTTGACCCCTCTAGCCCCTCTTGACCATCTCCTTGACACCTCCAACCCCTCTTGACCATCTCCTTGACACCTCCAACCCCTCTTGACCATCTCCTTGACCACTCCAGACCCTCTTGACCGTCTCCTTGACCCCTCCAACCCCTCTTGACCATCTCCAACCCCTCTTGACCATCTCCTTGACCCCTCCAACCCCTCTTGACCATCTCCTTGACCCCTCCAACCCTCCTTGACCACTTCCAACCCTCCTTGACCATGTCCTTGACCCCTCCAGACCCTCTTGACCACCTCCAACCCCTCCTTGACCCCTCTAGCCCCTCTTGACCATCTCCTTGACCCCTCCAACCCCTCTTGACCACCTCCAACCCCTCTTGACCATCTCCAACCCCTCTTGACCATCTCCTTGACCCCTCCAACCCCTCTTGACCACCTCCAACCCCTCTTGACCATCTCCTTGACCCCTCCAACCCCTCTTGACCATGTCCTTGACCCCTCCAACCCCTCTTGACCACCTCCAACCCTCCTTGACCATCTCCTTGACCTCTTTCTTGACCCCCCCGTCCTCCCCCGTCCAGTTCCTGTGCCGTCCCTCGGAGCTTGGCTCGGTGCGGCAGCGCCTGGAGGCCCTGGGTTTCCATCCCCTCTCGTCGACCGTCGAGCTGTTCCCGCAGGCCCTGCTGGAGCTGCCCGAGGAGAGCCGAGCGCAGACCCAGCGCCTCCTCCAGGCCCTGAGTGACCACCCAGACGTCCTCCGCGTCTACCACAACGTCCAGTAGGGGCCTCGGGGGGAGGGGTTGGAGCACCAATAAAGATGAGACTGGACCCACTTGGACCTTTGTGGTGACCACCAGCCCCGACCTTTGCTGGCCAAGGCGTCTCTAAGGGTCTCTATGGGTCTCTGTGGGTTCTGTAGGGTCTCTGTGGGTCTCGTAGGTCTCTATGGGGTCTCTGTGGGTCTCTATGGGGTCTCTGTGGGTCTCTATGGGGTCTCAATGGGTCTCTGTGAATCTCTATAGGTCTCTATGGGGTCTCTATGGGGTCTCTATGGGATCTCTGTGGGTCTCTATGGAGTCTCTATGGGTCTCTATGGGGCTCTATGTGTCTCTATGGAGGCTCTGTGTGTCTCTATGGGGTCTCTATGGGGCTCTATGAGTCTCTATGGGTCCCTAGGGGGTCTCTATGGGTCTCTATAGGTCTCTGTGGGTCTCTATGAGTCTTTATAGGTCTCTACGTGTTCTCTATGGGATCTCAATGGGTCTCTATGGAGTCTCTATGAGTCTCAATGGGGTCTCTATGGGTCCCTATGTGGTCTCTATAGGTCCCTATGGGTCTCTATGGAGTCTCAGTGTGTCCCTATGGGGTCTCTATGGGTCTCTGTAGGTCCCTATGGGTCCCTATGGGTCCCTATGGGTCTTTATGGAGTCTCTGTGGAGTCTCATTGGGTCTCTGTGAATCTCTATAGGTCTCTATGGGGTCTCTATGGGGTCTCTATGGAGTCTCTATGAGTCTTTATAGGTCTCTATGGGTTCTCTATGGGATCTCAATGGGTCTCTATGGAGTCTCTATGGCTCTCTATGGAGTCTCAATGGGTCTCTATGGGTCTCTATAGGTTTCTATGGGGTCTCTATAGGTCCCTATGGGTCTCTATGGAGTCTCAATGTGTCTCTATGGGGTCTCTATGAGACTCTGTAGGTCGCTATGGGTCTCTGTGGGTCTCTATGGGATCTCTATGGGTCCCTATGGAGTCTCAATGTGTCCCTATGGAGTCTCAGTGGGTCTCTATGAGTCTCTATAGGTCTCTATGGGGTCTCTATGAGGTCTCAATGTGTCTCTATAGGTCTCTATGGGTTCTGTAGGATCTCTGTGAATCTCTATAGGGTCTCTATGAGTCTCTATAGGTCTCTATGGGGTTTCTATGAGTCTCTGTGGGTTGTTATGGGTCTCTATGGTGTCCCTATGAGTCTCTGTGGGTCTCTATGAGTCTCTATGGGGTCTCTACGGGGTTTCTATGAGTCTCTATGAGTCTTTATAGGTCTCTATGGGTTCTCAATGGGTCTCTATGGAGTCTCTATAGGTCTCTATGGGGTCTCAATGTGTCTCTATAGGTCTCTATGGGCTCTGTAGGATCGCTATGGGTCTCTATGGAGTCTCAATGGGTCTCTGTGAGTCTTTATAGGTCCCTATGGGGTCTCTATGGGTCCCTATGGGTTCTCTAGGGTCTCTATGGGTCTCTATAGGTCTCTATGGGTTCTGTATGGGATCTCAATGGGTCTCTATGGCTCTCTATGGAGTCTCAATGTGTCTCTATGGGATCTCTATGGGTCTCTATGGGATCTCTATGGGTCTCTATGAGTCTCTCTAGGTCTCTCTAGGTCTCTATGGGGTCTCAATGGGTCTCTATGGCTCTCTATGGGTCTCTGTGGGGTCTCTATGGGTCTCTATGGAGTCTCAGTGCATCTCTATGGATCTCTCTGGGGTTTCTGTGAGTCTCTGGGGGTTGTTAGGGGTCTCTGTGGTGTCCCCATGGGGACTGACAGCCCTGACTGCGACCGCAGGGACTGTGGATCCGCAGCTCCATCCCAGGAACGGAAACTCCTCAAGCCCCGCCCCCTCTCAAGCCCCTTCTTCTTTTTCCCCCCACAAACCACGCCCCCTTCTGGAAGCCACACCCCCCCTCTCTTCAAGCCCCGCCCACTCATCACCCACAAAACCCACGCCCGCTCTCCCATGGCCCCGCCCACCCACAGGCCCCACCCCCTTAAGCACTGCCCTAGACCTACTCCTTCACAAGCCCCTCCCACTCCCTTAGCCCCACCCCCCCAACCCAGCTCCTCCCAAGCCCTCAAGCCTCGCCCACTCCCCTTAGGCCCCGCCCCCTTTAGCCTATTCCTAGGCGGTGCCTTAACCCCCCTCCCCTAAGCTCCGCCCACCCCCGTGGCCTAAGCCCTTAGGCCACGCCCCCTCCCAATCAGACCCCACCCCCCCTTGGCTCAGCCCCTTCTGTTAAACCCTTAATCCCTTAGTGCAGCCCCAAGCTCCTCCTCCTTTAAACTCCGCCCCCCTTTGGTGCAGCCCTCAAGCACCGCCCATTCCCTAAGCCACGCCCCCTCAGCACAGCCCTTTATCTAAGCCCTCAAGCCCCGCCCATTCCCCTAAGCCACGCCCCATCAGCACAGCCCTTTATCTAAGCCCTCAAGCCCCGCCCATTCCCCTAAGACACGCCCCCTCAGCACAGCCCTTTATCTAAGCCCTCAAGCCACGCCCATTCCCCTAAGCCACACCCCCTCAGCACAGCCCTTTATCTAAGCCCTCAAGCCCCGCCCATTCCCCTAAGACACGCCCCCTCAGCACAGCCCTTTATCTAAGCCCTCAAGCCCCACCCATTCCCCTAAGCCACACCCCCTCAGCACAGCCCTTTATCTAAGCCCTCAAGCCACGCCCATTCCCCTAAGACACGCCCCCTCAGCACAGCCCTTTATCTAAGCCCTCAAGCCACGCCATTCCCCTAAGCCACGCCCCTTAGTGCAGCCCCGATCTAAAGCCGTCAAGCCCCGCCCATTCCCCTAAGCCACGCCCCTTAGTGCAGCCCCTGGTCTAAAGCCCTCAAGCCCCGCCATTCCCCTAAGCCACGCCCCCTCAGCACAGCCCTTTATCTAAGCCATCAAGCCCCGCCCATTCCCCCTAAGCCACGCCCCTTAGTGCAGCCCCTGGTCTAAAGCCCTCAAGCCCCGCCTATTCCCCCTAAGCCACGCCCCCCCCCGGCGCAGCCCCTAAGACTAAGCCCTCTCTCCTGGCCACGCCCCCTCTCCCTCAAGCCCCGCCCCTTAGCGCAGCCCCAAGCCCCGCCCCCTGCCCTCAGGCCCCGCCCCCTTGGCGCAGCCCCCTCTGCGCAGCCTCCCCCCCCCCATTGGAGCTACCGCAGCCGCAGCAGCAGCCCCCGGGTTATCCCCCCCCGAGCCCCACACATCCCCCCCCCAAGGGCCAAGGGCCGGGGGACCCCCCCCCCGAACCCCCCCAGACATGAAGGACAGGACACAGGAGCTCCGCAGCGTGAGAGGGGATGGGGATGGGGGGGCTATGGGGTCTATAGGGTGCTATGGGGTGCAATGGGGGCTATGGGGGCTATGGGGAGCTATGGGGTGCAATGGGTGCAATGGGGGCTATGGGGAGCTATGGGGTGCAATGGGTGCAATGGGGAGCTATGGGGTGCAATGGGGTCTATGGGGAGCTATGGGATACAATGGGTGCAATGGGGAGCTATGGGGTGCAATGGGGGCTATAGGATGCAATGGGGTCTATGGGGAGCTATGGGGTGCAATGGGTGCAATGGGGAGCTATGGGGTCTATGGGGAGCTATGGGGTGCAATGGGTGCAATGGGGGCTATGGGGAGCTATGGGGTGCAATGGGGAGCTATGGGGAGCTATGGGATACAATGGGTGCAATGGGGAGCTATGGGGTGCAATGGGGTCTATGGGGAGCTATGGGGTGCAATGGGTGCAATGGGGAGCTATGGGGTGCAATGGGGGCTATAGGATGCAATGGGGTCTATGGGGAGCTATGGGATGCAATGGGTGCAATGGGGTCTATAGGGTGCAATGGGGGCTATAGGGTGCAATGGGGTCTATAGGGTGCAGTGGGAGCTATGGGGAGCTCTAGGGTGCAGTGGGGGCTATGGAGGGCTATGGGGTGCAATGGGGTCTGTGGGAAGCTCTAGGGTGCAATGGGGTGCAATGGGGAGCTGTAGAGTGCAACGAGGGCTATAGACTGCAATGGGGTCTATGGGGAGCTATGGGGTGCAATGGGGACTAGAGGGTGCAATGGGGTCTATGGGGAGCTATGGGGTGCAATGGAGGCTATAGGGTACAGTAGGGTCTATGAGGAGCTATGGGGTGCAATGGAGGCTATAGGGTGCAATGGGGTCTATGGGGAGCTATGGGGTGCAATGGGGACTAGAGGGTGCAATAGGGGCTATAGGGTGCAATGGGGGCTATAAGGTGCAATGGGAGCTATGAGGAGCTCTAGGGTGCAATGGGGGCTATAGGGTACAGTAGGGTCTATGAGGAGCTATGGGGTGCAATGGGGGCTATAGGGTGCAATGGGGTCTATGGGGAGCTATGGGGTGCAATGGCGTCTATAGGCTGCAATGGGGTCTGTGGGGTGCAATGGGGGCTATGGGGAGCTATGGGGTCGATGGGGTCTATGGGGAGCTATGGGGTCGATGGGGAGCTATGGGGGGCGATGGGGGCTATAGGCTGCAATGGGGTCTTAAGGGGAGCTATGGGGTGCAAGGGGGTCTATGGGGGGCTATGGGGTGCAATGGGGGCTATAGGGTGCAATGGGGTGCAATGGGGGCTATAGGGTGCAATGGGGTCTATGGGGGGCTATAGGGTGCAATGGGGTCCATGGGGAGCTATGGGGTGCAATGGGAGCTGGGGGGGGGCGGCTATAGGGTACGATGGGACCTCTCTGGGTCTTTGTGGGGTCTCTTATGGGCACTCACCTTTATGCAAATGAGAGGGCGGGGGGTATGCAAATGAGCCCAGCGGGTGAATGGGGACATGGGAAATAGGGGGGGGGGGGAGGGGGACACAGACCTTGAGGTTTAGGGCCAAGAATCCTATTTTTGGGGTCAAGCTTCCCACTTTTGGGGCCAAAACTTCCCACTTTTGGGGCCAAAACTCCCATTTTGAGGCCAAACATCCCACTTTTCTGGGGCCAAAACTCCCATTTTGAGGCCAAACATCCCACTTTCTGGGGCCAAAACTCCCATTTTGAGGCCAAACATCCCACTTTTTTGGGCCCAACCTCCCTTTTTTGAGCCCAAAATATTCTTCATTTTGGGGTGAAAACTCCTCATTTTAAGATTGTGTGTGTGTGTCCCCACTTACCCCCAACCCCGACCCCTCAGGCCAAGGACAGCGACGATGAGGAGGAGGTCGTCCACGTCGACCGCGACCACTTCATGGACGAGTTCTTCGAGCAGGTGGGGGCCACTAGAACCCTCCCTGTGGCCACTAGAGGCCTCTCCGGGGCCACCAGGAGGCGTCGGGGGCCACCGGGAACCCCCCCCAAAAAACCCGTGTCCCCCCCAAGGTGGAGGAGATCAGGGGCTGCATCGAGAAGCTGTCGGAGGACGTGGAGCAGGTGAAGAAGCAGCACAGCACCATCCTGGCCGCCCCCAACCCCGACGAGAGTGAGCGGAGGACACGGAGGGGGGGGACAGGGTTGGGGGGGGGACACCGGGATCTGAGGGTCACCGAGAACCAGGGTCACCGAGAACCAGGGTCACCGAGAACCGAGGAGACCAGGGATGAAGGAGAAGTGGGATGAGGGGACATCGGGATCGGAGGTCACCAGGGTTTGAGGTCTCTGAGGACTCAGGGAGATGTGGGATGAGGGGAAACCAGGATCCAGGGAGATGTGGGATGAGGGGAAACCAGGATTTGAGGTCTCTGAGAACCAGGGAGATGTGGGATGAGGAGACACCAGGATCCAGGGAGATGTGGGATGAGGGGAAACCAGGATTTGAGGTCTCTGAGAATCAGGGAGATGTAGGATGAGGGGAAACCAGGATCCAGGGAGATGTGGGATGGAGGAAAAACAGGGTTTGAGGTCTCCGAGAATCAGGGAGATGTGAGACGTTGGGGAAACCAGGATCCAGGGTCACCGAGAACCAGGGTCACCAAGAACCAGGGTCACTGAGAACCGAGGAGACCACGGATGAAGGAGAAGTGGGATGAGGGGACATCGGAATCTGAGGTCACCAGGGTTTGAAGTCTCTGAGAACCAGGGAGATGTGGGATGAGGAGACACCAGGATCCAGGGAGATGTAGGATGAGGGGAAACCAGGATCCAGGGAGATGCAGGATGAGGAGACACCAGGATTTGAGGTCTCTGAGAATCAGGGAGATGTGGGATGAGGGGAAACCGGGATCCAGGGAGATGTGGGATGGAGGAAAAACAGGGTTTGAGGTCTCTGAGAATCAGGGAGATGTGGGATGAGGAGACACCAGGATCCAGGGAGATGTGGGATGGAGGGAAAACAGGATTTGAGGTCTCTGAGAATCAGGGAGATGTGGGATGAGGGGAAACCGGGATCCAGGGAGATGCAGGATGAGGAGACACCAGGATTTGAGGTCTCTGAGAACCAGGGAGATGTAGGATGAGAGGAAACCATGATCCAGGGTCACCAAGGACCAGGGTCACCGAGAACTGAGGAGACCAGGGATGAAGGAGAAGTGGGATGAGGGGACATCGAGATCGGAGGTCACCAGGGTTTGAGGTCTCTGAGAACCAGGGAGATGTGGGATGAGGAGACACCAGGATCCAGGGAGATGTGGGATGGAGGAAAAACAGGGTTTGAGGTCTCTGAGAACCAGGGAGATGTGGGATGAGGAGACACCAGGATCCAGGGAGATGTGGGATGTTGGGGAAACCAGGATTTGAGGTCTCTGAGAACCAGGGAGATGTGGGATGAGGGGAAACCAGGATCCAGGGAGATGTGGGATGAGGGGAAACCAGGATTTGAGGTCTCTGAGAACCAGGGAGATGTGGGATGAGGGGAAACCAGGATCCAGGGAGATGCAGGATGAGGAGACACCAGGATTTGAGGTCTCTGAGAACCAGGGAGATGTGGGATGAGGGGAAACCAGGATCCAGGGTCACCAAGGACCAGGGTCACCAAGAACCGAGGAGACCAGGGATGAAGGAGAAGTGGGATGAGGGGACATCGAGATCAGAGGTCACCAGGGTTTGAGGTCTCTGAGAACCAGGGAGATGTGGGATGAGGGGAAACCGGGATCCAGGGAGATGTGGGATGGAGGAAAAACAGGATTTGAGGTCTCTGAGAACCAGGGAGATGTGGGATGAGGGGAAACCAGGGTTTGAGGTCTCTGAGAACCAGGGAGATGTGGGATGAGGAGACACCAGGATCCAGGGAGATGTGGGATGGAGGGAAAACAGGATTTGAGGTCTCTGAGAATCAGGGAGATGTGGGATGTTGGGGAAACCAGGATCCAGGGAGATGTGGGATGAGGGGAAACCAGGATGTGAGGTCTCTGAGAATCAGGGAGATGTGAGATGTTGGGGAAACCAGGATTTGAGGTCTCTGAGAACCAGGGAGATGTGGGATGAGGAGACACCAGGATCCAGGGAGATGTGGGATGGAGGAAAAACAGGGTTTGAGGTCTCTGAGAATCAGGGAGATGTAGGATGAGGGGAAACCAGGATTTGAGGTCTCTGAGAATCAGGGAGATGTGAGATGAGGAGACACCAGGATGTGAGGTCTCTGAGAACCAGGGAGATGTGGGATGAGGGGAAACCAGGATCCAGGGAGATGTGGGATGGAGGAAAAACAGGATTTGAGATCTCTGAGAATCAGGGAGATGTGAGATGAGGAGACACCAGGATCCAGGGAGATGCGGGATGAGGAGACACCAGGATGTGAGGTCTCTGAGAACCAGGGAGATGTGGGATGAGGGGAAACCAGGATTTGAGGTCTCTGAGAACCAGGGAGATGTGGGATGAGGAGACACCAGGATCCAGGGAGATGTGGGATGGAGGAAAAACAGGGTTTGAGGTCTCTGAGAATCAGGGAGATGTGAGATGTTGGGGAAACCAGGATCTGAGGTCTCTGAGAATCAGGGAGATGTAGGATGAGGGGAAACCAGGATCCAGGGTCACCAAGGACCAGGGTCACCGAGAACCGAGGAGACCAGGGATGAAGGAGAAGTGGGATGAGGGGTCACCGGGACCTGTGGGATTGGGATTGGGGGGGAAAGGGTCACCCTCTGGTGCCATCGTGGAGGTGACGTGTCTCCCCCTCCCCCCACGTCCTCCCCCAGAGACGAAGCAGGAGCTGGAGGACCTGACGGCCGACATCAAGAAAACGGCCAACAAAGTGCGCTCCAAGTTGAAAGGTGACCCCGGGGGCGGCCGTGGGGCTGGGGAAGGGGGGGGGGGGGGTGGCCACCTTGGGGAGGGGGTCGTGGCCACCTCAGAGGTCACCTCGGTGATGGTCACAGTCATCCTGAGGCCTGAGGGTCACCTATGAGATGGAGGTGGCTACCTTAGAGGTCACTTTGAGGCCTGGTGGCCACTTACGAGATGCAAGTGACCACCTTAGAGGTCAATTTGAGGCCTTACGAGATGGAGGTGACCATCTTAGAGGTCACTTTGAGGCCTGGTGGCCACTTACGAGATGCAAGTGACCACCTTAGAGGTCAATTTGAGGCCTGGTGGCCACTTACAAGATCGAAGTGACCACCTTAGAGGTCACTTTGAGGCCTGGTGGCCACTTACAAGATGGAAGTGACCACCTTAGAGGTCAATTTGAGGCCTTACGAGATGGAGGTGACTGTCCTAGAGGTCACTTTGAGGCCTGGTGGCCACTTACGAGATGGAAGTGACCACCTTAGAGGTCAATTTGAGGCCTGGTGGCCACTTACAAGCTCGAAGTGACCACCTTAGAGGTCACTTTGAGGCCTGGTGGCCACTTACGAGATGGAGGTGACCATCCTAGAGGTCACTTTGAGGCCTGGGGGTCACTTACAAGATGGAGGTGACCATCCTAGAGGTCACTTTGAGGCCTTACGAGATGGAGGTGACCATCTTAGAGGTCACTTTGAGGCCTGGTGGCCACTTACGAGATGGAAGTGACCACCTTAGAGGTCAATTTGAGGCCTTACGAGATGGAGGTGACCATCTTAGAGGTCACTTTGAGGCCTGGGAGTCACTTACAAGATGGAAGTGACCACCTTAGAGGTCAATTTGAGGCCTTACGAGATGGAAGTGACCACCTTAGAGGTCACTTTGAGGCCTGGTGGCCACTTACGAGATGGAAGTGACCACCTTAGAGGTCACTTTGAGGCCTGGTGGCCACTTACGAGATGGAAGTGACCACCTTAGAGGTCAATTTGAGGCCTTACGAGATGGAGGTGACCATCTTAGAGGTCACTTTGAGGCCTGGTGGCCACTTACGAGATGGAAGTGACCACCCTAGAGGTCAATTTGAGGCCTTACGAGATGGAGGTGACCGTCCTAGAGGTCACTTTGAGGCCTGGTGGCCACTTACAAGATGGAGGTGACCACCTTAGAGGTCAATTTGAGGCCTGGTGGCCACTTACAAGATGGAAGTGACCACCTTAGAGGTCAATTTGAGGCCTGGTGGCCACTTACGAGATGGAGGTGACCGTCCTAGAGGTCACTTTGAGGCCTGGTGGCCACTTACAAGATGGAAGTGACCACCTTAGAGGTCAATTTGAGGCCTTACGAGATGGAGGTGACCATCTTAGAGGTCACTTTGAGGCCTGGTGGCCACTTACGAGATGGAAGTGACCACCTTAGAGGTCAATTTGAGGCCTTATGAGATGGAGGTGACCACCTTAGAGGTCACTTTGAGGCCTTACGAGATGGAGGTGACCATCCTAGAGGTCACTCTGAGGCCCCGGGGGGGGTCACCTGGAAGACAGGGGTGACCGCCTGGGGCGGCCATCTTGCCTCCGTCCTCCGCCCCGGGTGGTCAGAGATGTCTGAAGGTCTCGTTTTTTCCCCTCGCGAAGCCATCGAGCAGAGCATCGAGCAAGAAGAAGGCCTCAACCGCTCCTCGGCCGATCTGCGCATCCGCAAGACGCAGGTCGGTGCCCTTTCTCCTCCTCCTCCTCCTCCTCCTCCTCGTGGTCCCTGGTCACCTCCTCCATGGTTGTGTGTCCCTCCTCCTCCTCCTCCAGCACTCGACCCTCTCCCGCAAGTTCGTGGAGGTGATGACCGAGTACAACGCCACCCAATCCAAGTACCGCGACCGCTGCAAGGATCGCATCCAGCGGCAACTGGAGATCAGTGGGTGACGGGGACCCTCGGAGGGTGGTGGAGAACACAACCTACGAGGAACATCTGAGAGAGCTGGGGGGGGGTTTATCCTGGAGAAGAGGAGGCTGAGGGGACACCTCATTGCTCTCTGCAACTCCCTGAGAGGAGGTTGTGGAGAGGAAGGAGCTGGAATCTTCTCCCAAGGGACAGGACGAGAGGGAATGGCCTCAAGCTCCACCAGGGGAGGGTCAGGCTGGAGATTAGGAGGAGGTTTTTCATGGAAAGGGTCGTTGGGCATTGGAACAGGCTGCCCAGGGAGGGGGTTGATTCCCCTTCCCTGGAGGTGTTTAAGGCACAGGTGGATGAGGTCTTGAGGGACATGGGTTAGTGTTTGATAGGAATGGTTGGACTAGAAGATCCGATGGGTCTCTTTTCCAACCTGGTTGTTGTGATTCTGTGGCGATTCCCCCCCCTGTAGCCGGGAGGACGACAACCAACGAGGAGCTGGAGGACATGCTGGAGAGCGGCAAGTTGGCCATTTTCACCGATGATGTAGGTGGAGGACGTGGGGTTGGGGGGGAAAGCGGGATCTGAGGTCTCTGAGAATCGGGGAGATGTGGGATGAGGGAGAAACCAGGGTTTGGGGTCTCTGAGGACTCAGGGAGATGTGGGATGAGGAGACACCAGGGTTTGGGGTCTCTGAGAATCAGGGAGATGTGGGATGAGGGGAAACCGGGATCCAGGGAGATGTGGGATGAAGGGAAACCGGGATCTGAGGTCTCTGAGGACTCAGGGAGATGTGGGATGAGGGGAAACCGGGATTTGGGGTCTCTGAGAATCAGGGGGATGTGGGATGAGGAGAAACCAGGATCCAGGGAGATGTAGGATGAGGGGAAACCAGGATCTGAGGTCTCTGAGAATCAGGGAGATGTGGGATGAGGGAGAAACCAGGGTTTGGGGTCTCTGAGAATCAGGGAGATGTGGGATGAGGAGACACCAGGATCCAGGGAGATGTGGGATGAAGGGAAACCGGGATTTGAGGTCTCTGAGGACTCAGGGAGATGTGGGATGAGGGAGAAACCAGGGTTTGGGGTCTCTGAGGACTCAGGGAGATGTGGGATGAGGAGACACCAGGATCCAGGGAGATGTGGGATGAGGGGAAACCGGGATTTGAGGTCTCTGAGGACTCAGGGAGATGTGGGATGAGGGAGAAACCAGGGTTTGAGGTCTCTGAGAATCAGGGAGATGTGGGATGAGGGGAAACCAGGATCCAGGGAGATGTGGGATGAGGGGAAACCAGGCCCTGAGGTCACTGGGAACGCAGAGGTCCTCCCCTTCTCCTCCTCCTCCTCCTCCTCCTCCTCCTTCTCCTCTCCCCCAGATCAAGATGGACTCGCAGATGACCAAGCAGGCCCTGAACGAGATCGAGACGCGACACAACGAGATCATCAAGCTGGAGACCAGCATCCGCGAGCTCCACGACATGTTCGTGGACATGGCCATGCTGGTGGAGAGCCAGGTAAGGGGCTGGGCCTGGACGCCACGTTTGGACCTTTCCCCCTGATCCTGAGGGAGATGGAGAGGTCCGGAGGTCACCAAGGGTCACTTAGGAGCCGCCAAGAGCTGGGGTTGGGGCTCAGTGGCTCATGAAGATGCCGCTGAAAGCTCTGGAGGGCGTTAAGGGTCACCTAGAATCATAGAATCGTAGAAGGAGCAGGTTGGAAGGACCCATCGGATCATCCGGTCCGACCATTCCTAGCAAAGGGAGGTAGGAGGAGCTCTCCCTGGGGCTTCTTGGCTCTTGAAACCCACCCAGAAGTCATCGAAACCCACCCCGAAGCCACCGAAACTCACTGAGACGCCAGTAAAACCCACCCAGAAGCCACCAAAACCCAGCAAAAGCCGCCCAGGAGCCGCTAAAACCCACCCAGAAGGCACCGAAAGCCACCGAGAAGCCACCAAAAGCTACCCAGATCCCATCAGAAGCCCCAGAGATCACAGCAAAAGCCACTGAGATCCCAATGAAAGCCACTGGGAACCTCCTGAAAGCCACCCAGAGCCACAAAAACCTCCCGAGATCCCATCCAAACCCACCCAGAACCCACTCAAATCCCCCCAAACCCAACAAAAGCCCCCGAGATCCTCCCCAACGAGACCCTCGAGGCTCCTCAGCTCATCCCAACCCTCTCAGTGGCCTCTGGAAGGCACTGAGGACCTCCTGAAACCCACCCGGAGCCCAAGCAGACCCACAGAAACCTCCTGAGATCCCATCAAAACCCACCGAGAACCTCCTGAAAACCACCCGGAGCCCAAGCAGAGCCACCGAGAACCTCCTAAAACCCGCCCAGACCTCCCGAGATCCCATCAAAACCCACCCGGAACCCACCCAGAACCCAACAAAAGCCCCCGAGATCCTCCCCAACGAGACCCTCGAGGCTCCTCAGCTCATCCAGTCGCCTCCTGACCCTCTCCATGGCCCAAGATGCCCCCAAGATCCTCCCCAACGAGACCCTCGAGGCTTCTGAGCTCATCCAGTCACCTCCTGACCCTCTCCATGGCCCAAGATGCCCCCAAGATCCTCCCCAACGAGACCCTCGAGGCTCCTCAGCTCATCCAGTCACCTCCTGACCCTCTCCATGGCCCAAGATCCTCCCCAACGAGGCCCTCGAGGCTCCTGAGCTCATCCAGTCGCCTCCTGACCCTCTCCATGGCCCAAGATCCTCCCCAACGAGGCCCTCGAGGCTCCTGAGCTCATCCAGTCGCCTCCTGACCCTCTCCATGGCCCGAGATCCTCCCCAACGAGACCCTTGAGGCTCCTCAGCTCATCCAGTCGCCTCCTGACCCTCTCCATGGCCCAAAATGCTCCCAAGATCCTCCCCAATGAGACCCTTGAGGCTCCTCAGCTCATCCAGTCGCCTCCCGACCCTCTCCATGGCCCGAGATGCCCCCAAGATCCTCCCCAACGAGACCCTTGAGGCTCCTGAGCTCATCCAGTCACCTCCCGACCCTCTCCATGGCCCAAGATGTCCCCGAGATCCTCCCCAACGAGACCCTTGAGGCTCCTCAGCTCATCCAGTCACCTCCTGACCCTCTCCATGGCCCAAAATGCCCCCAAGATCCTCCCCAACGAGACCCTCGAGGCTCCTGAGCTCATCCAGTCGCCTCCCGACCCTCTCCATGGCCCAAGATCCTCCCCAACGAGACCCTTGAGGCTCCTCAGCTCCCCCAGTTGCCTCCCGACCCTCTCCATGGCCCAAGATGCCCCCAAGATCCTCCCCAACGAGACCCTCGAGGCTCCTGAGCTCATCCAGTCGCCTCCCGACCCTCTCCATGGCCCGAGATCCTCCCCAACGAGACCCTCGAGGCTCCTCAGCTCATCCAGTCGCCTCCCGACCCTCTCCATGGCCCAAGATCCTCCCCAACGAGACCCTCGAGGCTTCTGAGCTCATCCAGTCGCCTCCCGACCCTCTCCATGGCCCAAGATGCCCCCGAGATCCTCCCCAACGAGACCCTTGAGGCTCCTCAGCTCATCCAGTCGCCTCCCGACCCTCTCCATGGCCCAAGATGCCCCCAAGATCCTCCCCAATGAGACCCTCGAGGCTCCTGAGCTCATCCAGTCGCCTCCTGACCCTCTCCATGGCCCAAGATCCTCCCCAACGAGACCCTTGAGGCTCCTGAGCTCATCCAGTCGCCTCCCGACCCTCTCCATGGCCCAAGATGCCCCCGAGATCCTCCCCAACAAGACCCTTGAGGCTCCTGAGCTCATCCAGTCGCCTCCTGACCCTCTCCATGGCCCGAGATCCTCCCCAACGAGACCCTCGAGGCTCCTGAGCTCATCCAGTCGCCTCCTGACCCTCTCCATGGCCCGAGATCCTCCCCAACGAGACCCTCGAGGCTCCTGAGCTCATCCAGTCGCCTCCCGACCCTCTCCATGGCCCGAGATCCTCCCCAACGAGACCCTTGAGGCTCCTCAGCTCATCCAGTCACCTCCCGACCCTCTCCATGACCCAAGATGCCCCCAAGATCCTCCCCAATGAGACCCTCGAGGCTCCTGAGCTCATCCAGTCGCCTCCTGACCCTCTCCATGACCCAAGATGCCCCCGAGATCCTTCCCCAACGAGACCCTCGAGGCTCCTGAGCTCATCCAGTTGCCTCCTGACCCTCTCCATGGCCCAAGATGTCCCCAAGATCCTCCCCAACGAGACCCTCGAGGCTCCTGAGCTCATCCAGTCGCCTCCTGACCCTCTCCATGGCCCGAGATCCTTCCCCAACGAGACCCTTGAGGCTCCTCAGCTCATCCAGTCACCTCCCGACCCTCTCCATGGCCCGAGATCCTTCCCCAACGAGACCCTTGAGGCTCCTCAGCTCATCCAGTCACCTCCCGACCCTCTCCATGGCCCGAGATCCTTCCCCAACGAGACCCTCGAGGCTCCTGAGCTCCTCCCAACCCTTGTCCATCACCTCCGGTCGGGACCCGGAGCTCCCACTTGGCTTTTTCGGGCTCCGGTTAAGCCAAGGAAACCCATTTTGGAGGCCGAGGAAGGTCCCTCCTCCTCCTCGTCCTCCTCGTCCTCGTCCTCCTGGTCCTCCTGGTCCCTCAGGGGGAGATGATCGACCGCATCGAGTACAATGTGGAGCACTCGGTGGACTACGTGGAACGAGCCGTCTCGGACACCAAGAAAGCCGTCAAGTACCAGAGCAAAGCCCGAAGGGTGAGTTCTTGGGCCGCAGGAGTCACCCCCAGGTGACCTCTGGGGTGGTCAGTGGTGACCTCAGCCTCCTCCTCCTCCTCCTCCTCCTCCTCCTCCTCCTCCTCCTCCTCCTCCTCCTCCTCCTTCTCCTCCATTAACATCTCTCTCTCTCTCTATTCTCTTTTCTCCTCCTTTTCTCGCTGCCGCCTGGATCCTCATTTTTTTTTTTATTTCGTTTCATTTACTTAAATTTTTTAAATGATTTTCTTTTTCTCGCTGCTGCCGCCTGGATCCTGATTTCTTTTTTTTTTCCCAAATGTATTTAAATTTTTTAAATTATTTTTTTATGTTTTTGTTTCATTTATTGAAATGATTTATTTTTTTAAATTATTTTTTTACTTTTTTGTTTCATTTATTTAAATTTTTTAATTTTTTTTATTTCATTTATTTAAATTTTTTTAATTTTTTTTGTTTCGTTTATTTAAATTTTTTAATAATTTTTATTTTTTTGTTTCATTTATTTAAATTTTTTAATTTTTTTAATTTCATTTATTTAAATTTTTTTTAATTTTTTTTGTTTCGCTTATTTAAATTTTTTTAATAATTTTTTATTTTTTTGTTTCATTTATTTAATTTTTTTTAATTTTTTCTGTTTCATTTATTTCAATGTTTTAAAATTTTTTGTTTCATTTATTTAAATTTTTTTAATAATTTTTTATTTTTTTTGTTTCATTTATTTAAATTTTTTGAATATTTTGTTTCATTTATTTAAATTTTTTAAATATTTTTTTTGTTTCATTTATTTAAATTTTTTGAATTTTTTTTGTTTCGTTTATTTAAATTTTTTTTTAATTTTTTTTTTTGGTTTCATTTATTTAAACTTTTTGAATTATTTTTCTTTATTTTTTTTCTCGCCGCCCGGATCCTCATTTTTTTTTTGTTTGTTTCATTTATTTCAATTTTTTGAACTATTTTTTATTTTTTTCATTTCATTTCTTTTACATTTTTTTAATTCTTTTTTTTTTGTTTCATTTTATTTCAATTTTTCAAATTATTTTTAATTTTTTTTTCTCGCCGCCTGGATCCTCATTTTTTTTTTTTGTTTGTTTCATTTATTTCAATTTTTTGAACTATTTTTTATTTTTTTCATTTCATTTCTTTTAAATTTAATTCTTTTTTTTTTGTTTGTTTCATTTATTTCAATTTTTCGAACTATTTTTTATTTTTTTCATTTCATTTCTTTTACATTTTTTTAATTTTTTTTTCTGTTTGTTTCATTTATTTCAATTTTTCGAATTATTTTTTATTTTTTTCATTTCATTTCTTTTACATTTTTTGAATTCTTTTTTTTCTGTTTGTTTCATTTATTTCAATTTTTCGAATTATTTTTTTTTTTTTTTCTCGCCGCCCGGATCCTCATTTTTTTTTTTTCTGTTTGTTTCATTTATTTCAATTTTTCGATTTTTTTTTTTTTTTTTTTTCAAATTTCTTTAAAATTTTTGAATTTCTCTTTTTTTATTCGGGGAAGCAGAAGAAGATCATGATCATCATCTGCTGTGTGGTGCTGGGCGTGGTCTTGGCCTCCTCCATCGGAGGCACTTTGGGCTTGTAGGACCTTCCTCCTCCTCCTCCTCCTCCTCCTCCTCCTCTTCACCTCCAAAAGCAACGAACGACCTCCCTCCCCTCCCCCACCTCCAACCCCCAAACCTCTTTCCCCTTAAATCCCTGCCCAACCCCCTCCCCCCCCAAAACGTCCCCAATTAACGAAGCCAATAAACGAGGAGTTGGTTCCGCGTGAGCAGAGGAAGCAGCGACCTTGGCCACTCACCCTCCCCCATCTCCCCACGGAGGGTTTGCTTGGGGAGGGGGGGAGGGGGTCGGGGGGAGGGTCCATTCCATCCGGCCTCGGTGGCCCCATCAGGGGAGGGGACTAAAGGGGGTGTGGCCTCCAGGAGGGAGGAGGAGCTTGGGAGGGGGCAGTGGGGTTAGGGGGAGACCCTAGAGAAGGGTCGTGGGTCGGCTTGGGTTGACCTGGAGGACGTTGGGGTTGGGTTGGGTCGAGCCCTAGAGCTCACGGGTTGGGTTGGGTTGGGTTGGGCTGGGGTGACCTTGGAGGTCCTGAGTTGACCTGGAGGACGTTGGGGTTGGGTTGGGTCGAGCCCTTTAGAGCTCACTTGGAGGTCCTGGGTTGACCTGGAGGACGTTCGGGTTGAGTTGGGTCGAGCCCTAGAGCTTATGGGTTGGGTTGGGTTGGGTTGGGCTGGGGTGACCTTGGAGGTCCTGGGTTGACCTGGAGGACGTTCGGGTTGAGTTGGGTCGAGCCCTAGAGCTCATGGCTTGGGTTGGGTCGAGCCCTTTAGAGCTCACTTGGAGGTCCTGGGTTGACCTGGAGGACGTTCGGCTTGGGTTGACCTGGAGGACGTTTGGGTTGAGTTGGGTCAAGCCCTAGAGCTCATGGGTTGGGTTGGGTTGAGCCCTTTAGAGCTCACTTGGAGGTCCTGGGTTGACCTGGAGGACGTTCGGGTTGGGTTGACCTGGAGGACGTTTGGGTTGAGTTGGGTCGAGCCCTAGAGCTTATGGGTTGGGTTGGGTTGGGCTGGGGTGACCTTGGAGGTCCTGGGTTGACCTGGAGGACACTTGGGTTGAGTTGGGTCGAGCCCTAGAGCTCACAGGTTGGGTTGGGTCGAGCCCTTTAGAGCTCACTTGGAGGTCCTGGGTTGACCTGGAGGACGTTCGGCTTGGGTTGACCTGGAGGACGTTTGGGTTGAGTTGGGTCAAGCCCTAGAGCTCATGGGTTGGGTTGGGTTGAGCCCTTTAGAGCTCACTTGGAGGTCCTGGGTTGACCTGGAGGACGTTCGGGTTGGGTTGACCTGGAGGACGTTTGGGTTGAGTTGGGTCGAGCCCTAGAGCTTATGGGTTGGGTTGGGTTGGGCTGGGGTGACCTTGGAGGTCCTGGGTTGACCTGGAGGACACTTGGGTTGAGTTGGGTCGAGCCCTAGAGCTCACAGGTTGGGTTGGGTCGAGCCCTTTAGAGCTCACTTGGAGGTCCTGGGTTGACCTGGAGGACACTTGGGTTGAGTTGGGTCGAGCCCTAGAGCTTATGGGTTGGGTTGGGCTGGGGTGACCTCGGAGGTCCTGGGTTGACCTGGAGGACGTTCGGGTTGGGTTGACCTGGAGGACATTTGGGTTGAGTTGGGTCGAGCCCTAGAGCTCACGGGTTGGGTTGGGTTGGGCTGGGGTGACCTTGGAGGTCCTGGGTTGACCTGGAGGACACTTGGGTTGAGTTGGGTCGAGCCCTAGAGCTCACGGGTTGGGTTGGGTCAAGCCCTTTAGAGCTCACTTGGAGGCCCTGGGTTGACCTGGAGGACGTTCAGGTTGGGTTGACCTGGAGGACACTTGGGTTGAGTTGGGTCGAGCCCTAGAGCTCACGGGTTGGGTTGGGTTGACCTTGTCGGAGGTCCTGGGTTGACCTGGAGGACACTTGGGTTGGGTTGGGTCGAGCCCTAGAGCTCACGGGTTGGGTTGGGTTGACCTTGTTGGAGGTCCTGGGTTGACCTGGAGGACATTTGGGTTGAGTTGGGTCGAGCCCTAGAGCTCACGGGTTGGGTTGGGCTGGGGTGACCTTGGAGGTCCTGGGTTGACCTGGAGGACGTTTGGGTTGAGTTGGGTCGAGCCCTAGAGCTCACGGGTTGGGTTGGGTTGACCTTGTCGGAGGTCCTGGGTTGACCTGGAGGACGTTCGGGTCGGGCCTAGAGGTCACGGATGGAGTTGGGTTGGAAGACGCTAACGAACCACTCGTCTAAGCAGCTAATCGACCACCCCCTAAGCAGCCCCTGCCCCTCCCGGCCCCCTGACCCCCACCCCCCCCCCCCCACCAAGAGCTAACGAGTCGCTCGACCAGCTCGTTAAAGCAGCAGCTCGACCACCTCCCTGACCAACCCCACGGAGCTCGTTAACCACTCGACTGGCTCATTAACCGCCTCCTTGACGACCCAACCGACTCGAGCAGCCTCTTCCTGCGCCGACTCCACCTGCTCCCCACGGACCCTCTGGGGCCCACGGAGCCTCGATGGGGCCCACGGAGCCTCGATGGGGCCCACGCGGCCTCTGGGTTGGGGTTAGAGCTCCTGCCACGAGGCCCCAAAGAGCTGGGATGGGAACAGATTTAATGGGGGAGGAGCTGGGGAGGGGGAGTGGAGGTGGAGTTATGGGGCAGGAGGTGGATCTGTGGGGCGGGAGGTGGAGTTATGGGGCAGGAGATGGAGTTATGGGGCAGGAGATGGAGTTATGGGGCAGGAGATGGAGTTATGGAGCAGGAGGTGGGACTGTGGGGTTGGAGCTATGAGGCAGGAGGTGGATCTGTGGGGCAGGAGATGGAGATGGAGTTATGGAGCAGGAGGAGGATCTGTGGGGCAGGAGGTGGGGCTGGAGACGGAGTTATGGGGCAGGAGACAGAGTTATGGGGCAGGAGACGGAGTTATGGGGCTGGAGACGGAGTTATGGGGCTGGAGACAGAGTTATGGGGCAGGAGATGGAGTTATGGGGCAGGAGACGGAGTTATGGGGCTGGAGACGGAGTTATGGGGCAGGAGACGGAGTTATGGGGCTGGAGACGATGCTTAGGGCGAGACTTTGGGGAAGGAGATGGAGCTCTGAGGCAGGAGCTGGAGAGTTCTGTGCCCGGAGGAGGCTCCGTGGGGCAGGAGGCGGCTCCCCCGTGGGGCAGGGCTCAGGCATGGGTCGCGTCGTCGTCGCCGTCGTTGAGCATCATGGGGGAGCCCAGCTGGAGGTCGCGCTGGAGGCTCTCGAGGGCTTCGGGGCTGAGGCGATGGACCTCCAGCCAGTCGGCCAAGAGGGAGGCCGAGAGCGGCGCCGAGTCCCCCTGGCTGTGGGGAGATGGGGGGCAGGCTCAGCCGTGGGGCTGAGAGAGCGTCCGTGGGGCTGAGGAACCAGTTATGGGGCTGAGGATCCAGCTGTGGGGCTGAGGGACCAACCACGGGGCTGAGGGTCCATCTACGAGGCTGGGGGTGGATCTATGGGGCTGAGGGAGCATCTATGGGGCTGAGGAACCAACCGAGGGGACGAGGAAGCATCTATGGGGCTGAGGGAGCATCTATGGGGCTGAGGAACCAACCGAGGGGACGAGGAAGCATCCATGGGGCTGAGGGAGCATCTATGGGGCTGAGGAACCAACCGAGGGGTCGAGGAAGCATCTATGGGGCTGAGGGAGGATCCATGGGGAGGATCTACAGGGCTGAGGAAGCAGCTATGGGGCTGAGGGACCAACCACAGGGCTGGGGGAGGATCTATGGGGCTGATCTATGGGGCAGGGGGTGGGCGTCTGGGTCTGGCCCCACCTGCTGTGGGGGTCTCCCCCCTCCATGTGGGTCAGGAAGTCGTCCAGGTCGAAGCCGACGCCGTAACCGGCACCACTGCCCTTGGGGGTCACGGCGAACACCGGGGGGAGAGGGTCCTCCACCTGCAGCCACAGACCCACAGGTGGAGGCTCCGACCCACAGATCCTGAGATGGAGCCTCCGACCCATAGATCTAGAGATGGAGCTTCAGACCCATAGATCTAGAGATTAAACCTCTGACCCACAGATCTAGAGATGGAGCCTCCGACCCACAGATCCAGAGATGGAGCCTCCGACCCACAGATCCAGAGATGGAGCCTCCGACCCATAGATCCAGAGATGGAGCCTCCGACCCATAGATCCAGAGATGGAGCCTCCGACCCACAGATCCAGAGATGGAGCCTCCGACCCATAGATATAGAGATGGAGCTTCTGACCCATAGATCTAGAGATGGAGCTTCTGACCCATAGATCTAGAGATTGAACCTCTGACCCATAGATCTAGAGATGGAGCCTCCGACCCATAGATCTAGAGATGGAGCTTCTGACCCATAGATCTAGAGATTGAACCTCTGACCCATAGATCTAGAGATGGAGCCTCCAATTCCACCCAAAGCTCCAGAGATGGAGCCTCCGACCCAAAGATCTAGAGATAGAACCTTAAATCCGACCCAAAGATCTAGAGACAGAGCCTCAAATCCGACCCAAAGACCTAAAGATGGAGCCTCCGACCCATAGATCTAGAGATGGAGCTTCTGACCCATAGATATAGAGATTGAACCTCTGACCCATAGATCTAGAGATGGAGCCTCTGACCCATAGATCTAGAGATGGAGCTTCTGACCCATAGATCTAGAGATTAAACCTCTGACCCACAGATCCTGAGATGGAGCCTCCGACCCATAGATCTAGAGATGGAGCTTCTGACCCATAGATCTAGAGATTAAACCTCTGACCCATAGATCTAGAGATGGAGCTTCTGACCCATAGATATAGAGATTGAACCTCTGACCCACAGATCTAGAGATAGAGCCTCCAATTCCACCCAAAGCTCCCGAGATGGAGCCTCCGACCCACAGACCCAGAGTCAGAGCCTCCAATTCCACCCGAAGACCCAGAGATGGAGCTTCTGCCCCACAGATCCGGAGCTAGAGCCCCCCCCGAGCCAACCCAAAGCCCCAAAGACGGAGCCTCCGGCCCCTCCCTACCTGCGACCTGGAGAGCTGTTGAGTGACGGTGGCCACGTCGGGGTCTCCGTGGGGCTGGCCCCACAGCTCGGGGGGCACCGTCCAGGCCTCGTTGGAGGCGTTTGTGGCAGTCGGTTCAGCATCAGGAAGAGGAGGAGGAGGAGGAGGAGGAGGAGGAGGAGGAGGAGGAGGAGGAGGGGGAGGGGGGGGTCGCCCCCCGTCCCTCATCTTGGTCCATCTCTCCAGGAGGTGTCGGTCGTCGTCGGAGAGGACGAGGCCGCGGAGGCCGCGGAGGCCGCGGGGCCGAGGCCGCGGGTCCTGGCGCTGGCGCAGCCGCCTCTCGCGCTCCCTGGCCCGTTCCTGCCGCCGCCGCCGCTTCTCCTCGCGCTGCCGCTGCCGCTCGGCGGCCGTCACCGACCGGCGGCCCTCGGGGGCCTCCGAGGACCCGCACGCGGCCTCTGGGGAGGTCGGAGGAGGAGGAGGAACCACCGAGGAAACGGAGGCAAAAGAGCAGCGAAGGGGAGTGAAGAGACACAAGAGGTCAATGCGACGCAGAGGAGGTCAATTAAGTCCAAAGAAAGTCAATCAAAGGCAACCAAAGCAGGTCCACGAAGCTCCGTCTGACCCAGAGAACATCAATCAAGCCCAGAGAAGACCGACCGACCCAGAGAAGCTCAATTAAAGTCCAAAGGAACTCGATCCGACCCAGAGAAGGTCAACCCGACCCAGAGAAACTCAACCAAAACCAAAGAGACTCAACCAAAACCAACCAAAGAAACTCAACCCGACCCAGAGAAACTCAACCAAAACCAAAGAGACTCAACCAAAACCAACCAAAGAAACTCAACCCGAACCCAGAGAAGCTCAATTAAGTCCAAAGGAACTCCATCCGACCCAGAGAAGGTCAACCCGACCCAGAGAAACTCAACCAAATCCAAAGAGACTCAACCAAAACCAACCAAAGAAACTCAACCCGACCCCAGGGAAGCTCAATCAAACCCAGAGAAGCTCAACTAAGTCCAAAGAAACTCGACCAAACCCAGAGCAACTTAACCCAAAACCAACCAACCAAACCCGACTCGACCCAGAGAAGCTCAACCCAACCCAGAAGAAGATCAATCCAACCCAGAGAAGCTCAACCCAACTCAGAGAAGATCAATCAAACCCAGAGAAGATCAACCTGACCCAGAAAAACTAAACCAAATCCAAAGAAACTCAACCAAACTCAATCAAAAGAGCTCCACGAAGCTCAACCCGACCCAGAGAAGCTCAATGAGGTCCAAAGAAACTCAACCAAATCCAAAGAAGCTCAAGCCAAACCAACCAGAGAAGCTCAACCCGACCCAGAGAAGCTCAACCCGACCCAGAGAAGATCAACCCAACCCAGAGAAGATCAATCAAACCCAGAGAAGATCAATTAGGTCCAAAGAAACTCAATCAAGTGCAACCAAAGCGGCTCCAGGAAGCTCAACCCGACCCAGAGAAGATCAACCCAACCAAACAAACCCAAGGAAACTCAACCCAACCCAATGAGTCTCTGGGACCCAGAGGTTTGGAGACGGAGCCCTCGACCCCAAACGGAGCCCTTGACCCCAAACAGAGCCCTTGACCCCAAACGGAGCCCTTGACCCCAAACAAAGCCCTTGACCCCAAACGGAGCCCTTGACCCCAAACAAAGCCCTTGACCCCAAACAAAGCCCTTGACCCCAAACAGAGCCCTTGACCCCAAACACAGCCCTTGACCCCAAACAGAGCCCTTGACCCCAAACAGAGCCCTTGACCCCAAACAGAGCCCTTGACCCCAAACAGAGCCCTTGACCCCAAACAAAGCCCTTGACCCCAAACAAAGCCCTCGACCCCAAACAGAGCCCTCGACCCCAAACAGAGCCCTTGACCCCAAACAAAGCCCTTGACCCCAAACTGGAGCCGCAGCCAGAGCTGGATCCCCCGATCCCCACCTTTGCTCTTGTTCCTCAGAGCCGACTTGAGCAGCGCGGCCTTGAGGGCGGCTTTGGTGTCGTCGGAGATGGCTCCGTCCCTCTTGGCCACCGGCTCGGCCTTCACCCTCCCTGCCTCCATGGGGCAGTCGGCCGGGACTGCGCCGGGACTCGGCATCTCCACGTCGGGCCAAGGCCAGGCCGGGCCGAGGCCGCCCCCTGCAGCAGCAGCCTCCTTGGCAGCGCCGGAGTCCACGGAGCTCAGCTCGGGGGCCGCGACTTGGCTCGGGGGGAGGTGGGGGACGGGGACGTCCCCGACGGAGACGCCCGAGCTCCTTACGGAGGCCTCGGGGTCGTCCACGGGGAGGTTGGTGCTTCCCATGGAGACCTTGGTGCTTCCTATGGGGAGGTTGGTGCTTCCTATGGGGAGGTTGGTGCTTCCCATGGAGACCTTGGTGCTTCCTATAGGGAGGTTGGTGCTTCCTATGGGGAGGTTGGTGCTTCCTATGGAGACCTTGGTGCTTCCTATGGGGAGGTTGGTGCTTCCTATAGGGAGGTTGGTGGTTCCCATGGAGACCTTGGTGCTTCCCATGGGGAGGTTGGTGCTTCCCATGGAGACCTTGGTGCTTCCCATAGAAATGGTGCTTCCTATAGGGAGGTTGGTGCTTCCCATGGGGAGGTTGGTGCTTCCTATGGGGAGGTTGGTGCTTCCTATAGGGAGGTTGGTGCTTCCCATAGAAATGGTGCTTCCCATGGAGACCTTGGTGCTTCCTATAGGGAGGTTGGTGCTTCCTATGGGGAGGTTGGTGCTTCCCATAGAAATGGTGCTTCCTATAGGGAGGTTGGTGCTTCCCATGGGGAGGTTGGTGCTTCCCATGGAGACCTTGGTGCTTCCTATGGGGAGGTTGGTGCTTCCCATAGAAATGGTGCTTCCTATAGGGAGGTTGGTGCTTCCTATGGGGTGGTTGGTGCTTCCCATGGAGACCTTGGTGCTTCCCATAGAAATGGTGCTTCCTATGGGGAGGTTGGTGCTTCCCATGGAGACCTTGGTGCTTCCTATGGGGAGGTTGGTGCTTCCCATAGAAATGGTGCCTCCTATGGGGTGGTTGGTGCTTCCCATGGAGACCTTGGTGCTTCCCATAGAAATGGTGGTTCCTATGGGGAGGTTGGTGCTTCCCATAGAAATGGTGCTTCCCATGGGGACCTTGGTGCTTCCCACGGAGACCTTGTCGCTCCTCAAGGCAACGTTGGCGTCTCCCACGGTCCCGTCGACCTTGCCTAAGGCCACGTTGGTGCTTCCCATGGGGAGGTTGGTGCTTCCCATGGAAACAGGGTCATTCCTCAAGGAAACACTGGTGCTTCCCCTGGAAATGGTGCTTCCCATAGAGAGGCTGGTGCTTCCCATGGAGAGGTTGGTGTTTCCCATAGAGAGGTTGGTGCTTCCCATGGAGATGGCGTCGTTTCCCATGGAGACTGCGTCGTTCCTCAAGGAAACGTTGGTGTTTCCCATGGAAATGGTGTTTCCCATGGAGACGTCATCGTTCCTCAAGGAAACGTCGGTGTTTCCCATGGAAATGGTGTCGTTTCCCATGGAGAGGTTGGTGTTTCCCATGGAAATGGTGCTCCCCATGGAGAGGCTGGTGTTTCCCATAGAGAGGTTGGTGCTTCCCATGGAAACTGTGTCGTTTCTCAAGGCAATGTCGGCGTTTCCCGCGGAAATGGTGTCGTTTCCCACGGAAATGGTGTCGTTTCCCACGGAAATGGTGCTTCCCACGGAGAGGCCGGTGCTTCCCACGGAGACTGCGTCATCCCTCGAGGAGACATTGGTGTTTTCCCTGGAAACGGCGCTTCCCAGGGAGAGGTTCTCAGTCCCCGCGACACCACCATCCCTTCTCAGGCCCATATTGACGCCGTCCCCAGAGGCACGAGCGCTTCCCACGGGGACCCCGACCTCCTCCGCGGACCCGCAGAGCCCAACGCCCTCCGCGGAAGCTCCGGCAGGCGGCGCCAGCGCGATCTGCCTGCGGATGCCGTCGCGCCTGGCGTGGAAGTCCTCGATCTCGGCCACGATGGCGGCTTTGATCTCCTCCTTGGTGAGGAGGCGGCGCTCGAAGGCGAAGTCGAAGGCCGGCACGCACTCGGGCTCGTCCTCGGGGTCGTGGTACTTGGCCAGGAAAGGGTGGGCCAGGGCCTCGGCCACCCCGAGGCGCTCGCGGGGGTCGAAGCGCAACATGCGGCCCAGAAGGGTCAGGGCGTCCGGTTCGGCGGCGATGCCGGCGGCGCCGCCCAGGAGGCTCTCCCAGGGCACGGGCGGCCGCGGCGCCAGGCTCTGCAGGTAGGCCCGGACCCGCTCGGCCCCGATGGCGGCCACCAGGGCCGGGGGGGGCGTCCCCAGCACGGCCATGATCAGCTGGAGCTGGTGGACATAGTTGCGCCCGGGGAAGAGCTGCCGGCGCGTCAGCATCTCGGCGAAGATGCATCCCACGGACCAGACGTCGATGGCTCGGCTGTAGCCGTGGAGGGCCAGCAGCAGCTCGGGCGCTCGGTACCAGCGCGTGGCCACGTACTCGGTGAGGAAGGCCTTGGCCGGGTTGCCCTCGGCCCCCAGCCCGCGGGCCATGCCGAAGTCGCCGATCTTCAGCTCGCAGTTCTCGTTGACCAGCAGGTTGGACGGCTTGAGGTCGCGGTGGAGGACGTTGGCCGAGTGGATGTACTTGAGGCCGCGCAGCAGCTGGTAGAGGAAGTAGCGCACGTGCTCCAGGGTCAGCGGCTGCGACGAGTGGATGATCTGGTGCAGGTCGCTCTCCATCAGGTCCAGGACCACATAGCTGAGGGGGAAGGACGGGAGGGGAGGTCGCTATGGGGCCCACCAGCCCCGTAGGGCCACGCGCGCTCCATCCCACGTCTCCTCCTGCCCCACAGAAAGGTCTGGAGACGTCGCTATGGGTCCCACCAGCCCCACGGAGGCCCCATTTGCGCTGCCGACTGCCCCACACAGTTGGACTCGATGAACCCATGGGTCTCGTCCAACCTGGTGGTTCTAGGATTCTAGGACTCTATGGGTCCCACCAGCCCCACACAGACTCATCCCCACGTCTCCTCCTGCCCCATAGAAAGGTCTGGAGGTGATTCTGTGGGTCCCACCAGCCCCACACAGACTCATCCCCACGTCTCCTCCTGCCCCATAGAAAGGTCTAGAAGTGATTCTGTGGGTCCCACCAGCCCCACCAGCCCCACACAGACTCATTCCCCGTCTCCTCCTGCCCCATAGAAAGGCCTGGAGGTGATTCTATGGGTCCCACCAGCCCCACACAGACTCATCCCCACGTCTCCTCCTGCCCCATAGAAAGGTCTGGAGACGTCGCTATGGGTCCCACCAGCCCCATAGAGCCACCCGCGCTCCATCCCACGTCTCCTCCTGCCCCACAGAAAGGTCTGGAGACATCTCTATGGGTCCCACCAGCCCCACGGAGGCCCCATTTGCGCTGCCGACTGCCCCACACAGTTGGACTCGATGAACCGAAGGGTCTCGTCCAACCTCGTGGTTCTAGGATTCTAGGATTCCTGGTGGTTCGAGGATTCTAGGATTCTGTGGGTCCCACCAGCCCCACACAGACTCATCCCACGTCTCCTCCTGCCCCATAGAAAGGTCTGGAGGTGATTCTGTGGGTCCCACCAGCCCCACACAGACTCATCCCCACATCTCTTCCTGCCCCATAGAAAGCTCTGGAGACGTCTCTATGGGTCCCACCAGCCCCACGGAGGCTTCATTTGTGCTGCCGACTGCCCCACACAGTTGGACTCGATGAACCCATGGGTCTCGTCCAACCTGGTGGTTCTAGGATTCTATGGGTCCCACCAGCCCCACACAGACTCATCCCACGTCTCCTCCTGCCCCATAGAAAGGTCTGGAGGTGATTCTGTGGGTCCCACCAGCCCCACACAGACTCATCCCACGTCTCCTCCTGCCCCATAGAAAGGTCTGGAGATGCCTCTATGGGTCCCACCAGCCCCATAGAGCCACCCGCGCTCCATCCCACGTCTCCTCCTGCCCCACAGAAAGGTCTGGAGACGTCGCTATGGGTCCCACCAGCCCCACGGAGGCCCCATTTGCGCTGCCGACTGCCCCACACAGTTGGACTCGATGAACCCATGGGTCTCGTCCAACCTGGTGGTTCTAGGATTCTAGGATTCCTGGTGGTTCTAGGATTCTAGGATTCTGTGGGTCCCACCAGCCCCACACAGACTCATCCCCACGTCTCCCCCTGCCCCACAGAAAGGTCTGGAGGTGATTCTGTGGGTCCCACCAGCCCCACACAGACTCATCCCACGTCTCTTCCTGCCCCATAGAAAGGTCTGGAGGTGATTCTGTGGGTCCCACCAGCCCCACACAGACTCATCCCCACGTCTCCCCCTGCCCCATAGAAAGGTCTGGAGGTGATTCTGTGGGTCCCACCAGCCCCACACAGACTCATCCCCACGTCTCCCCCTGCCCCATAGAAAGGTCTGGAGGTGATTCTGTGGGTCCCACCAGCCCCACACAGACTCATCCCCACGTCTCCCCCTGCCCCATGGAAAGGCCTGGAGGTGATTCCGTGGGTCGCGGACGCACACGGAGCGGAAGTCGCTGTAGGGCAGGGTGGGCCGGAGGATGTCCTTGATGCCGATGATGTTGTCGTGCTTGAAGTGCTTGAGGATCTTGAGCTCGCGCAGGGTCCTCTTGGCGTTGGTCACCACGTCGAAGGCGTTGGGGATCTTCTTGATGGCCACCGCCTGCCCTGGAGGGGGGGGACGGGACGGACGGCATGCGCGGGGTTAATGGGGAGGGGACCCGGCACGTGTGGGGTTAATGGGGAGGGAGGAGGGGGAAATACGGGGGAAATGGGGGGGACAGGGGGCACTAAGAGGGACTTGGGGGGCAACAGGAGGGCTTGAGGGATATGAGGAGACCCATAGGGAACAATAGAGGTCACAGAGAGACCCATAGAGAACTATTGAGGCTCCATAGAGATCCAGAGAGACACATGGAGACCCCAGAGAGACTCATAGGAACCCCAGAGAGACCTATAGAGACCCCAGAGACCTATAGAGACCTATAGAGACCCCAGAGACCTATAGAGACCTATAGAGACCCCAGAGACCCCATAGGGACCTATAGAGACCTATAGAGACCTATAGAGACCTATAGAGACACATAGAGACCCGACAGACCCCATAGGGACCTATAGTGACACATAGAGACCCAGTAGAGACACATAGAGACCCCACAGACCCCAGAGAGACCCATAGAGACATATAGAGACCCCCCCGGAAACCCATAGAGCCCCATAGAGACCCCACAGGGACCCCATTGAGACCCATAGAGCCCATTTGAGACCCCACAGAGACCTATAAAGACACATAGAGACCCCATAGGGACCCATAGAGACCCCATAGAGACCCATTGAGACCCCATAGAGACCCCATAGAGACCCCACAGAGACCTACAGAGACCCCACAGACCCCATAGAGACCTATAGAGACACATAGAAACCCCGTAGAGACCCCATAGGGACCCATAGAGACCTACAGAGACACACAGAGACCCGATAGAGACCCCTTATGGACCCATAGAAACCCAGAGAAACCCCATAGAGACCCACTGAGACCCCACAGGGACCCACAGAGACTCATAGAAACCCATAGAGACCCATGGGGACCCACCCATAGCGACTTTGGGGTTCGGGGGGGGTTGAGGGTTCGGGGGGTTCGGGGGTCACCGTTGTCGCGGCGTCGGGCGGAGCTGACGACCCCGTAGGCTCCGGTGCCGATGGTCTCGATCACCTGGTACTCGTCGCCCACCTCGAAGGTGACGTCCAGGGCCCGAGCCCCCAGCAGCCCCAGGGGGCCCCGCGATGCCATCTGGGGGGCAGACCCACACCTCCTGACCCACAGAGCTGGCACCTAGAGATCCTGACCCACAGATCTAGACCCATAGAGCTGGGACCTAGAGATCCTGACCCACAGATCTAGATCCATAGAGCTGGGACCTAGAGATCCTGACCCATAGAGTCAGGACCTAGAGATTCTGACCCACAGAGCCAGGACCTAGAGATCCTGACCCATAGAGCCAGGACCTAGAGATTCTGACCCATAGAGCCAGGACCTAGAGATCCTGACCCATAGATTCAGGACCTAGAGATCCTGACCCATAGAGCCAGGACCTAGAGATCCTGACCCACAGAGCCAGGACCTAGAGATCCTGACCCATAGATCCAGACCCATAGAACTGGGACCCCACACGAGCCCCCGAGCAGCCCCCAAGGCCCCTGGGAGATAATGTGTGGGGCAGCCCCATAGATCCTGAGCCAGGGAGCCTGATCCACAGAGCCAGACCCATAGATCTCACCGACCCACAGATCACAGACCCACAGAGCCCAGACTCAGAGATCCCACAGACCCCACACATCCCAGCCCCATAGACCCCACACATCCCAGACCCACACATCCCAGACCCACAGACACACACATCCCAGCCCCATAGACCCCACAGACCCACACATCCCAGACCCATAGACCCACACATCCCAGACCCATAGACACACACATCCCAGACCCATAGATCCCACAGACCCACAGATCCCAGACCCACAGACACACACATCCCAGCCCCATAGACCCCACAGACCCACACATCCCAGACCCATAGACCCCACACACCCCAGACCCACAGATCCCAGACCCATAGACACACACATCCCAGACCCATAGATCCCACAGACCCACACATCCCAGCCCCATAGACCCACACATCCCAGACCCATAGACACACACATCCCAGCCCCATAGACCCCACAGACCCACACATCCCAGACCCACAGACACACACATCCCAGACCCATAGATCCCACAGACCCACACATCCCAGCCCCACACATCCCAGCCCCACAGACACACACATCCCAGCCCCATAGACCCCACAGACCCTCCTCCTCCTCCTCCTCCTCCTCCTCCTCCCTGAGTCGCTCCCGGATGTGGCCCCTCCCGGCCCCGCCCCCCGCCCCGAGCTCCAGCCAATGAGAGAGCGCTCAGCGCCCTAAGCCACGCCCCTCCCCTAAGAAAGGCCCCCACCAGGCCACACCCCCCCCCCCCCCCCTCGCGTTCCCAGCCAATGAGAGAGCTCTCAGCGCCATAGGCCGCGCCCCCTAGCCGCCCCGCCCCCCTCAGGCCACGCCCTCTTCCCCCCCCGCGCGGCCCCAGCCAATCAGAGCGTGTTCGGCGCGGAGGCCACGCCCCCTCCTGCCGGTGTGGGGAATTGGGGGGGGGGGGGGGGTGAGCGCCCGACCACGTGACACATAGAGACACATAGGAACCCCATAGAGACCAATAGGGACCCATAGAGCCTCGAGAGACCCCATAGAGACCCCATAGGGACACATAGAGACCCCATAGAGACCCCATAGAGACCCCATAGGGACACATAGAGACCCCATAGAGGCTCCTAGAGACCCACAGAGACCCATAGAGACCTCATAGAGACCAATAGAGACCTCATAGAGACCCCATAGAGACCCCATAGGGGGCTATGGGGCGGCTCTTGGGGGCTATGGGGTGATATGGGGCCCTCTAGGGGCTATGGGGGGGGGGGGGGCTATGGGTTGGCTATTGGAAGCTATAGGAGCCTATAGGGTCTATAGGGAGGTAGGGGGGTTGCTATAGGGAGCTATGGGGCACTATGGGGACCTATAGGGGGCTATAGGGCAGTGCCCCCCCCCCCCCTTGGAGGACCACGCTAGACCCATCTCTGCGGCCGCTCCTGCCGCTCGTCTCTATGTTCCCCCCACCCCTTCCCTCCCGCCTCTCGTCTCTATGGTTCCCACTCCCTCTCATCTCTATGGTTCCCCCACTTCCGCCTCTCGTCTCTATTGTTCCTCCTCCTCTCCAGCCGCTCGTCTCTATGGTGTCTCCCCCCCCCACTCCCGCTCGTCTCTATGGTTCCCCCTCCTCCCGCTCGTCTCTATGGTTCCCCCACTTCCGCCTCTCGTCTCTATGGTTCCCCCACTTCCGCCTCTCGTCTCTATTGTTCCCCCTCCTCTCCAGCCGCTCGTCTCTATGGTCCCCCCAGCCACTCCCGCTCGTCTCTATGGTTCCCCCTCCTCCCGCTCGTCTCTATGGTTCCCCCTCCCGCTCGTCTCTATGGTTCCCCCTCCCGCTCGTCTCTATGGTTCCCCCACTTCCGCCTCTCGTCTCTATTGTTCCCCCTCCTCTCCAGCCGCTCGTCTCTATGGTGTCTCCCCCCCCACACTCCCGCTCGTCTCTATGGTTCCCCCTCCCGCTCGTCTCTATGGTTTCCCCCCCCCCCCCCCCCCCCCATTAACGAGCCTGGCGCCGCTCTCTATGACCCTGGAGGACCCCGCTGGCCAGAGCGGCTCCCCTCGCGGGGGGGGGGGGGCCCACTTCCGGCCACTTCCGGTGCCGCCATGCGCGATCGGACCCGGGAGCTCAAGCAGGTGTGGGGAGACCCCAAAAAAGGGGTTTGTGGACCCAAAAAAACGGGTTTGTGAACCCAAAAAACGGGTTTGGGGACCTAAAAAATGGGTCTGGGACCCAAAAAAAATGGGTCTGGGGACCCGGAAAGGCGCAAAAACGGGGGTTTGGGGCCTAGAAAGTGACAGTTTTGGCCCCAAAAGTGGAGCTGGGACCTTAAAACTGGGGCTTTTGGCCACGAAGTGTGGTTTGGGACACGAAACCCGAGAAGTTTCACCCCGAGAGTAGGAGCTTTGACACCCAAAGTGTGAGCTTTGATCTCCAAGTGAGGCTGAGGTTGTGAAAATTGGCAGTTTTGAGCCCAAACCCGAGATTTGTGACCTCAAAGTGGGACTTGGGTCCCCAAAAAGCTGAGAATTTTGACCCCAAAATGGGGCTGAGGTTGTGAAAATTGGCAGTTTTGAGCCCAAACCCGAGATTTTCTGCCCCAAAGTGGGACTTGGGTCCCAAAAAGCTGTGAGTTTTGACCCCAAAGTGAGGCTGAGGATGTAAAAATTGAGCCATTTATGGGATGTTTGACTCCCAAACTGGGCTTTTTGACCCACAAACTGGGATTTTTTACCCACAAACTGGGATTTTTGACCCACAAACTGGTACTTTTTACTCCCAAACTGGGCTTTTTGACCCACAAACTGGTACTTTTTACTCCCAAAGTGGGATTTTTGACGCACAAACTGGGCTTTTTGACCCACAAACTGGTACTTTTTACTCCCAAACTGGGCTTTTTGACCCACAAACTGGGCTTTTTGACCCACAAACTGGTACTTTTTACTCCCAAAGTGGGATTTTTGACCCACAAACTGGGATTTTTTTACCCACAAACTGGGCTTTTTGACCCACAAACTGGTACTTTTTACTCCCAAAGTGGGATTTTTCACCCACAAACTGGGCTTTTTCACCCACAAACTGGGCTTTTTCCCCCACAAACTGGGATGTTTGACCCCGAACTGGGCTTTTTTAACCCCCAACAGGATGGGGGTGGCAGCTCTGAGGAGGGGGAGGAGGCGACGGTGGCTCTGATGGGGCTGAGCCCCCCGGGGAACGACACCTTGCGCCAGGTAAGCATCTCCTGAGCCGCTCAGGGAGTTCTTCATTGGGTTTAATCATCATAGAGTCATCAGGTTGGACGAGACGCATCGAATCGTCGAGTCCAAGCGCTTCCCATCGATCAACCCACGTCCCTCGGGTCTACCCACCCCTTAAACCCCTCTCCAGGGAAGGGGAATCCACCCCCTCCCTTGAGCCTCTTCCAGTGACCCTCTCTGCGTGAAAAACTTCCTCCTCATCTCCAGCCCGAACCTCCCAGCGTCTTCTTCGTGTGGAATTAGCGTTAATTAGCTGGGGGGGGGGGGGACACAGGCGCAGGGTGTACGGGCGGCGCTGGCGACGCTGGAGCAGAAGCTGCAGGCGCTGGAGGAGAAGCAGGAGAGAGTCCTGGGGACCCCCCTGCCCCCCGAGGGTACGACCTGGGCCTCTAGGGGGGTCTCTATGGGGTCTCTATGGGTCTCTATGGAGTCTCTGTGGGTCTCTATGGAGTCTCTATGGGGTCTCTGTGGGGTCTCTATGGGGTCTCTATGGCATCTCTGTGGGTCCCTATGGGGTCTCTGTGAGGCTCTATGGGGTCTCTGTTAGTCTCTATGAGTTCCTATGGGGTCTCTGTGGATCCCTATGGGGTCCCTATGGTGTCTCTATGGCTCCCTATAGGTCTCTATGGGGTCTCTATGGGTCTCTATAGGTCCCTGTGGGGTCTCTATGGGTCCCTATGGGGTCTCTATGGGGTCTCTATGAGTTCCTGTGGGGTCCCTATAGGTCCCTATGGGGTCTCTATGGGTCCCTGTAGGTCTCTATGGGGTCTCTATGCGTCTCTGTGGGTTCCTATGGGGTCCCTATGGGGTCTCTATGGGTCCCTATAGGTCCCTATGGGTCCCTATGGGGTCTCCATGGGTCCCTATGGGGTCCCTATAGGTCTCTATGGGATCTCTATTAGTCCCTATAGGTCCCTATGGGGTCTCTATGTGTCCCTATAGGTCTCTATGTGGTCTCTATGGGTCCCTGTGGGGTCTCTATGGGTCCCTATGGGTCAATCTGTGGGTCTGTGGGTCCCTATGGGTCAATCTGTGGGTCTGTGGGTCCCTATGGGTCAATCTGTGGGTCTGTGGGTCCCTATGGGTCAATCTGTGGGTCTGTGGGTCCCTATGGGTCAATCTGTGGGTCTGTGGGTCCCTATGGGTCAATCTGTGGGTCTGTGGGTCCCTATGGGTCAATCTGTGGGGTCTCTGTGGGTCCCTATGGGTCAATCTGTGGGTCTGTGGGTCCCTATGGGTCAATCTGTGGGTCTGTGGGTCCCTATGGGTCAATCTGTGGGTCCCTATGGGTCAATCTGTGGGTCTGTGGGTCCCTATGGGTCAATCTGTGGGTCTCTGGGTCCCTATGGGTCAATCTGTGGGTCTGTGGGTCCCTATGGGTCAATCTGTGGGTCTGTGGGTCCCTATGGGTCAATCTGTGGGTCCCTATGGGTCAATCTGTGGGTCTCTGGGTCCCTATGGGTCAATCTGTGGGTCTGTGGGTCCCTATGGGTCAATCTGTGGGTCTGTGGGTCCCTATGGGTCAATCTGTGGGTCTGTGGGTCCCTATGGGTCAATCTGTGGGTCTGTGGGTCCCTGTGGGTCAGTCTGTGGGTCTGTGGGTCCCTATGGGTCAATCTGTGGGTCTGTGGGTCCCTATGGGTCAATCTGTGGGTCCCTATGGGTCAATCTGTGGGGTCTCTGTGGGTCCCTATGGGTCAATCTGTGGGTCCCTATGGGTCAATCTGTGGGTCTGTGGGTCCCTATGGGTCAATCTGTGGGTCTGTGGGTCCCTATGGGTCAATCTGTGGGTCCCTATGGGTCAATCTGTGGGTCTGTGGGTCCCTATGGGTCAATCTGTGGGTCCCTGTGGGTCAATCTGTGGGTCTGTGGCCGCCCCCAGGGCTCAAGCAGGAGCTGCAGACTCTTCGAGAGGAGATCCAGGCGCTGACTCAGCAGATTCGCACCCGACTCAGAGGTTTGGGGTTGGGGGGTGGGGACACCACCCCGAGACCCCCAATTCCCCCCAATTTCCCCCCCCAGACCCCCATTTACCCCCCCCCAAACCCCCCTCTTTGCCCCCAAAATCCTTGTTTTTCCCCCCAAAAATCTTCCCTCCAAGCTCTGGAGCCCAAACGGGAGGAGGAGGAGGAGGAGGATGAAGATTGGGGCAGTGTCCGGGCTCGAGTCAGGAGAACCCAGGTGAGGGGGGTGGCTTTTGGGGGTCAAAAAGGGGGGCTTGGGGGTCAAAAAGGGGGATTTTGGGGTCAAAAAGGGGCTTTTGAGGTCATCAAGTGGGACTTTGTGGTCTCTGTGGAGGCCATTTGGGTCGTCAACTTGGTGGTTTTGGGGCCTCTCGGAGGATTTGGGGCGAAGAAAGTGGGGGTTTTGGGGTCTCCGAGTGGGGATTTGGGGGTCTCTCTGACGCTGGGTCCCGTGTCCCCCCCCCCTCCCCCCCCCCCAGCACGGGCTGCTGGCTCAGCAGTTCTTGGCCCTCACCGGCCGCTGCCACTCGGCCCAAGCTCGTTACCGGCAACGAAGCCTCGACCGCATCCGCCGCCAGCTCCACATCGGTGAGGGAAGGGGGGCCCTGGTGGCCCCAGAAGAGGTCCTAGTAGCCCAGAAAGAGGTCCTGGTGGCCCCTGAGGTGGCTCCTGTGACCCCTAAGAGGTCCTGGTGGCCCCTGAGGAGGCTCCTGTGTCCCTAAGGAGGTCCTGGTGACCCATAAGAGGTCCTGGTGACCCCTAAGGTGGCTCCTGTGTCCCTAAGGAGGTCCTGGTGGCCCCTGAGGTGGCTCCTGTGGCCCATAAGAGGTCCTGGTGACCCATAAGAGGTCCTGGTGGCCCCTGAGGAGGCTCCTGTGTCCCTAAGGAGGTCCTGGTGACCGATAAGAGGTCCTGGTGACCCCTGGGGTGGCTCCTGTGGCCCATAAGAGGTCCTGGTGGCCCCTGAGGTGGCTCCTGTGGCCCATAAGAGGTCCTGGTGACCCATAAGAGGTCCTGGTGGCCCCTAAGGAGGCTCCTGTGTCCCTAAGGAGGTCCTGGTGGCCCCTGGGGTGGCTCCTGTGACCCATAAGAGGTCCTGGTGGCCCCTGAGGTGGCTCCTGTGTCCCTAAGGAGGTCCTGGTGGCCCCTGGGGTGGCTCCTGTGTCCCTAAGGAGGTCCTGGTGACCCATAAGAGGTCCTAGTAGCCCATAAAGAGGTCCTGGTGACCCCTAAGGTGGCTCCTGGGTCCCTAAGGAGGTCCTGGTGGCCCCTGAGGTGGCTCCTGTGTCCCTAAGGAGGTCCTGGTGGCCCCTGAGGTGGCTCTTGTGTCCCATAAGAGGTCCTGGTGACCCATAAGAGGTCCTAGTAGCCCATAAGAGGTCCTGGTGGCCCCTGAGGTGGCTCCTGTGACCCATAAGAGGTCCTGGTGGCCCCTGAGGTGGCTCCTGTGTCCCTAAGGAGGTCCTGGTGGCCCCTGGGGTGGCTCTTGTGTCCCATAAGAGGTCCTGGTGACCCATAAGAGGTCCTAGTAGCCCATAAAGAGATCCTGGTGGCCCCTGGGGTGGCTCTTGTGTCTCATAAGAGGTCCTGGTGGCCCCTGAGGTGGCTCTTGTGTCCCGTAAGAGGTCCTGGTGGCCCCTGAGGTGGCTCCTGTGGCCCATAAGAGGTCCTGGTGGCCCCTGAGGAGGCTCCTGTGGCCCCTAAGGAGGTCCTGGTGACCCATAAGAGGTCCTAGTAGCCCAGAAAGAGGTCCTGGTGGCCCCTAAGGTGGCTCCTGGGTCCCTAAGGAGGTCCTGGTGACCCATAAGAGGTCCTGGTGGCCCCTGAGGAGGCTCCTGTGACCCCTAAGGAGGTCCTGGTGACCCATAAAAGGTCCTGGTGACCCATAAGAGGTCCTGGTGACCCATAAGAGGTCCTGGTGACCCCTAAGGTGGCTCCTGTGACCCATAAGAGGTCCTGGTGGCCCCTGGGGTGGCTCTTGTGTCCCATAAGAGGTCCTGGTGGCCCCTGAGGAGGCTCCTGTGACCCATAAGAGGTCCTGGTGGCCCCTGAGGAGGCTCCTGTGGCCCCTGAGGAGGCTCCTGTGACCCCTAAGGAGGTCCTGGTGACCCATAAGAGGTCCTGGTGGCCCCTGGGGTGGCTCCTGTGGCCCCTAAGAGGTCCTGGTGACCCCTGAGGAGGCTCCTGTGGCCCATAAGAGGTCCTGGTGACCCATAAGAGGTCCTGGTGGCCCCTGAGGTGGCTCCTGTGGCCCCTAAGAGGTCGTGGTGGCCCCTGAGGAGGCTCCTGTGGCCCCTAAGGAGGTCCTGGTGACCCATAAGAGGTCCTGGTGGCCCCTGAGGAGGCTCCTGTGGCCCCTAAGGAGGTCCTGGTGACCCATAAGAGGTCCTAGTGGCCCCTAAGGAGGCTCCTGTGGCCCCTAAGGAGGTCCTGTTGCCCCATAAGAGGTCCTGGTGACCCCTAAGGAGGTCCTGGTGGCCCCTGAGGTGGCTCCTGTGGCCCCTAAGAGGTCCTGGTGACCCATAAGAGGTCCTGGTGGCCCCTGAGGAGGCTCCTGTGACCCCTAAGGAGGTCCTGGTGACCCATAAAAGGTCCTGGTGACCCATAAGAGGTCCTGGTGGCCCCTAAGGAGGCTCCTGTGTCCCTAAGGAGGTCCTGGTGACCCCCTAAGAGGTCCTGGTGGCCCCTAAGAGGTCCTGGTGGCCCCCGGTGGCCCTGGTGACGCGTGTCCCCCCAGCCGGGAGCCCCTCGGTGACGGAGGAGGAGCTGGAGCAGATGGTGGAGAGCGGCCAGAGCCAGGTCTTCATCTCCAACGTGAGTGGGTTTTTTTTTTTTTGGGGGGGGGGGGGAGGTCTTGGTGGTCTCTGAGAGGTCCTGGTGGTCCTTGAGAAGGTCCTTATGGTCCTTGAGGAGCTTCTTGTTGTTTCCAAGAGGTTCTTGTGGCCCTTAAGGAGCTTCTTATGGTCCTTAAGGAGGTCCTTATGGTCCTTGAGGAGGTTCTTGTTGCTCCCGAGAGGCCCTTGTGGCCCTTAAGGAGCTTCTTATGGTCCTTAAGGAGCTTCTTATGGTCCTTGAGGAGGTTCTTATGGTCCTTGAGGAGGTTCTTTTGGTCCTTGAGGAGGTTCTTTTGGTCCTTGAGGAGGTCCTTATGGTCCTTGAGGAGCTTCTTGTTGTTCCCAAGAGGCTCTTGTGGCCCTTAAGGAGGTTCTTATGGTCCTTGAGGAGGTTCTTTTGGTCCTTAAGGAGGTCCTTATGGTCCTTGAGGAGGTTCTTGTTCCCAAGAGGCTCTTGTGGCCCTTAAGGAGCTTCTTTTGGTCCTTGAGGAGGTCCTTTTGGTCCTTGAGGAGGTTCTTATGGTCCTTGAGGAGGTTCTTGTTCCCAAGAGGCTCTTGTGGCCCTTAAGGAGCTTCTTATGGTCCTTAAGGAGCTTCTTATGGTCCTTGAGGAGGTCCTTATGGTCCTTGAGGAGGTTCTTGTTCCCAAGAGGCTCTTGTGGCCCTTAAGGAGCTTCTTATGGTCCTTAAGGAGCTTCTTATGGTCCTTGAGGAGGTCCTTATGGTCCTTGAGGAGCTTCTTGTTGTTCCCGAGAGGCTCTTGTGGCCCTTAAGGAGGTCCTGGTGGCCCCTGGGAGGTGGTCCTGGTGGCCCCTGAGGCGGTTGTGGTGGCCGCAGGTGCTGGGGGCGACGCGGGCGACGCGGGAGGCCCTGGAGGAGGTGACCGTGAGGCACCGGGAGCTCCAGCGCCTGGAGAAGGGGCTGAGGGAGCTGGGGGAGCTCTTCAGCCTCCTCAGCACCAACCTGGAGGGGCAGGTGACGCTGGGAAGGCACTGGGAAGGGACTGGGAGGGGACTGGGAGGCACTGGGAGGGGGTTGGAGGGGACTGGGTGGAGCTGGAAGGAGGTTGAATGGGACTGGGAGGCACTGGGAGGCACTGGGAGGGGGTTGGAGGGGACTGGATGGGACTGGGAGGCACTGGAAGGAGGTTGAATGGGACTGGGAGGCACTGGGAAGGACTGGGAGGGGGTTGGAGGGGACTGGATGGGACTGGGAGGCACTGGGAAGGGACTGGTGGAACTGGGAGGAACTGGGAAGGGATTGAAAGGGACTGGGAGGCACTGGGAGGGGGTTGGAGGGAACTGGGAGGGGATTGGAGAGAACTGGGAGGAATTGGGAAGGGACTGAAGGGAACTGGGAGGGGATTGGAAGGCACTGGGGGAACTGGGAGGAACTGGGAGGGGATTGGAGGGAACTGGGAGGCACTGGGAAGGACTGGGAGGGGGTTGGAGGGGACTGGATGGGTCTGGGAGGCACTGGGAGAAACTGGGAGGGGATCGGAGGGAACTGGGAGGGGATTGGAAGGGACTGGGGGAACTGGGAGGAACTGGGAGGGGGTTGAAGGGACTGGGAGGAACTGGGAGGGGGTTGGAGGGAACTGGGAGGAACTGGGAGGGGATTGGAGAGAACTGGGAGGAATTGGGAAGGGACTGAAGGGAACTGGGAGGGGATTGGAAGGCACTGGGGGAACTGGGAGGAACTGGGAGGGGGTTGGAGGGAACTGGGAGGCACTGGGAAGGGATTGAAAGGGACTGGGAGGGAATTGGGGGCCACTGGGAAGCACTGGGAGAGAAGGGGATGCTTCTCATTGTTTCTTGGTGGCCTGTACTGGTCCATACTGGTCCGTACTGGTCCATACTGGTCTGTACTGGTCTGTACTGGTCTGTACTGGTGTGCAGGGGGAGATGATCGATCGCATCGAGCGCAACGTCTTGGCCTCGGGCGCTCGGCTGGACAAGGGGCGGAGTCAGCTGAGGGCAGCAGCCAGGGGGCGGGGCCAGGCCCGCAGGGTGAGGCCACGCCCCCTCCATTGAAGTCTATGGCATGGAGGCCATGCCCCCTTCATTGGAGTATATTATGCTGAGGCCACGCCCCCTCCATTGGAGCCCATGGTGCTGAGGCCACGCCCCCTCCATTGGAGCCTATGGTGCTGAGGCCACGCCCCCTCCATTGGAGCCTATGGTGCTGAGGCCACGCCCCCTCCATTGGAGCCCATGGTGCTGAGGCCACGCCCCCTCCATTGGAGCCTATGGTGCTGAGGCCACGCCCCCTCCATTGGAGCCTATGGTGCTGAGGCCACGCCCCCTCCATTAGAGCCTATGGTGCTGAGCCCTCCATTAGAGCCTATGGTGCTGAGGCCACGCCCCCTCCATTAGAGCCTTTGTTGCTGAGCCCTCCATTGGAGCCTATGGTGCTGAGGCCACGCCCCCTCCATTGGAGTTTATGGTGCTGAGGCCACGCCCCCTCCATTAGAGCCTATGGTGCTGAGCCCTCCATTAGAGCCTATGGTGCTGAGGCCACGCCCCCTCCATTAGAATAAAGTAGTGGCCACGCCCCCTTCCAGTGCCCACCAGTGCCATCTAGTTCATCCCAGTCCCCTCTAGTCTTCTCCCAGTCCCTCCCATTCCCTCCCAGTCCCCTCCCAGTTCACACTCAGCCCCTCCCAGTCTCCTCTAGTTCTCTCCCAGTCCCTTCTAATCCTCTCCTAGTTCACCCCAGTCCCTCCCAGTCCCTCCTAGTCCATGTCCAGCCCCTCCCAGTTCATCCCAGTCCCTCCCAGTCCATCCCAGTTCCCCCCACAGAAGAAGCTCTTGGTCGTCGCCTGCGTTGCCATCACCGTCCTCGTCATCGGAGCCATCATTGCCGGCACCGTCGCAGCCTAAAAACCCCCCTTCTTACTGGTGAGGGACTGGGATGGACTGGGAGGAGATGGGGGGGGCACTGGGAGTGACTGTGAGGGGAACTAGGGGTCACTGGGATGGACTGGGAGGGACTGGGATGGGCTAGGGGGGCATTGGGACAGACTGCGTGGGCTTTATGGGGGACGAGTGGCCCAAACTGGGAGGGACTGGGAGGCACTGGGATGAACTGGGAGGGACCGGGATAAACTGGAAGGTGACTGGGAGGCCCTGGGAGGGGGACTGGGTTGAACTGGGAGCAACTGGTCCAGCCCTGGTGACCCTTTTGCCCCCCCTGACCTCCCCCCCTACCCCCAGGTGTCTGACATCACTTCCTGTCCCTGGTGACATCACTTCCTGTCCAGGTTGGGGGAAGAGACCCCCCAATAAAGCACTTTTTTTTCACCTCAAACTTGTGTCGCTGCCTCTCCCTTCCCCCCAACCCTGGGGGGGGCACTGGGAGGGACTGGGAGGCACTGGGAGGGGATTAGGGGCCATTGGGAGGGATTGGGAGGGACTGGGAGGGGATTGGGTGACACTGGGAGGCACTGGGAGGGGACTGGGATGGACTGGGGGGCACTGGGATGGATTGGGAAGGACTGGGAGGGGATTGGGAGGCACTGGGAGGGGACTGGGAGGCACTGGGAGGCACTGGTTGAGGATTAGGGGTCACTGAGAGGGACTGGGGGTGACTGGGACAAACTGGAAGGGACTGGGATGAGCTGAGAGTGACTGGGCCTAACTGGGATGAACTGGGAGGGCCCGAGCGGAACTGGAGGGGGAACTGGGAGGGCTCTAGGGGGAGTCACTGGGCCAAACTGGTGTGAACTGGGTCTCCCCTCCCCCCCTCCACCCCCCACCACATCCTGGGAGGGGGGGGAGGGGCCCGGATGTGGCTCCCCTCCCCCACCCTGGGGCCCTGCCAGCAGTGAGTGCCGACTGGGAGGGACTGGGATGAACTGGGAGGGACTGGGATGGGATTGGAGGGACTGGGATGAGATTGGAGGCGACTGGGATAGGATGAGAGGCGACTGGGATGAACTGGGAGGCACTGGGATGGGATTGGAGGGGACTGGGGTTGACTGGGATGAACTGGGAGGGGATTGGAGTGGGTTAGGAGCACTGGGATGGGATTGGATGGGACTGGGATGGGATTGGATGGGACTGGGTTGACTGGGATGAACTGGGAGGGGATTGGGAGGGGCTATGAGCACTGGGGTGAACTGAGATGGGATTGGATGGGACTGGGATGGACTGGGATGGGATTGGAGGGCACTGGGATGAACTGGGATGAACTGGGAGGGGATTGGAGGGGGCTGGAAGGCATTGGGATAGGCTGAAAGGGGGGACTGGGATGAACTGGGAAGGACTGGGAGGGGGGGTCACTGGTTCCCTGTGTGTGTCTCCCTGGGGTCCTCCAGCCCCATCTTCCTCCATCTCCTCCATCTCCTCCATCTCCTCCACCTCCTCCATCTTCTCCATCCTTCTATCTCCTCCATCTCCTCCCACCTCCTCCATCTCCTCCATGTTCTCCACCTCCTCCATCCTTCTATCTCCTCCATTTCCTCCTCCTCCATGTTCTCTATCTCCTCCACCTCCTCCATCTTCTCCATCCTTCTATCTATCTCCTCCATTTTCTCCATCTCCTCCACCTCCTCCCACCTTCCTCCATCTCCTCCATGTTCTCCACCTCCTCCATCTCCTCCATCCTTCTATCTCCTCCATCTCCACCTCCTCCATCTCCTCCATTTTCTCCATCTCCTCCACCTCCTCCACCTCCTCCATCTTCTCCATCCTTCTATCTCCTCCATTTTCTCCATCTCCTCCACCTCCTCCATGTTCTCCACCTCCTCCATCTTCTCCATCCTTCTATCTCCTCCATCTCCACCTCCTCCATCTCCTCCATCTCCTCCATCTCCTCCATCTCCTCCACCTCCTCCATCTCCTCCATCCTTCTATCTATCTCCTCCATCTCCTCCATCTCCTCCATCTTCTCCATCCTTCTATCTCCTCCATCTCCACCTCCTCCATCTCCTCCATTTTCTCCATCTCCTCCATCTCCTCCACCTCCTCCATCTTCTCCATCCTTCTATCTCCTCCATTTTCTCCATCTCCTCCACCTCCTCCATGTTCTCCACCTCCTCCATCTTCTCCATCCTTCTGTCTCCTCCATCTCCTCCCCCTCCATGTTCTCCACCTCCTCCATCTCCTCCATCTTCTCCATCCTTCTATCTCCTCCATCTCCACCTCCTCCATCTCCTCCATTTTCTCCATCTCCTCCATGTTCTCCACCTCCTCCATCTTCTCCATCCTTCTATCTCCTCCATGTCCTCCATCTCCTCCACCTCCTCCATGTTCTCCATCTCCTCCATCTTCTCCATCCTTCTATCTCCTCCATTTTCTCCATCTCCTCCATGTTCTCCACCTCCTCCATCTCCTCCACCTCCTCCATCTTCTCCATCCTTCCATCTCCTCCACCTCCTCCATCTCATCCCTCCACCTCCTCCTCCACCACCTCCCCCTCCCTCTTCTCCCCGCAGGCCATGTCCGTCGTCCTCCTCCTCGTCCTCCTCGTCCTCCTCGGCCTGGTCCCCACCGCCCCCCAGTGCCACCGCGCCCGCGGCTCCTCCTGCCACGTCCCCCTCGTCCCCGGCCTCCACCCCCTGGGCTGGGGGTTGGACGTCACCACCCTGGAGCTCTCGGGGGTCCCCGTCGTCCCCCTGGAGTCTTCTCCTCCTCCTCCCCATGGGGGTCACGGCTGCGTCCTCTGCGTCGACCCCCTCGGGGGCGGCCGACTCCGCCGCCTCCCGCCCAACGTGTGGGGCTGGCGCGGGGGTCGCCGCTGCCGCCAGGGCCTGCGGGTGGCCACGGGGGGCCAGGCCCTGGGGAGCCTGGTGGCCACGGGCGAGGAGGTGGCCGAGGGCTGGAGGTTGGGGCTGCAGGGGCTGCCGGGACCCGGGGGCTCGGGGAGCTTGGTGTTGGCCGGGTCCCACTCGCGAGTGGCCGACTTCGGGCTCCAGCGGCAGCGCCAGGACCGCTTCGGCTACTCCAGCCTGGAGCTGCACTGCCTCCACTACTGGTGGGTCCTCTCCTGCTGCTCCATCTTCTCCATCTTCTCCATCTCCGTCGTCTCCCTTTCCTTCTCCTCCATCTCGTCTCTCTCCATCTCCTCCTCCTCCTCCTCCATCTTCTCCGTCTCTCTATTTCCTCCATCTCCTCCATCTCTTCCACCTTCATCTCCATCTTCTCCTCCTCCATCTTCTCCATCTCCTCCATCTCCATCGTCGTCTCCCTTTCCTTCTCCTCCATCTCGTCTCTCTCCATCTCCTCCTCCTCCTCCTCCATCTTCTCCATCTCTCTATTTCCTCCATCTCTTCCACCTTCATCTCCATCTTCTCCTCCTCCATCTCCTCCATCATCTCCATCTCCATCATCGTCTCCCTTTCCTTCTCCTCCATCTCGTCTCTCTCCATCTCCTCCTCCTCCATCTTCTCCGTCTCTCTGTTTCCTCCATCTCCTCCATCTCTTCCACCTTCATCTCCATCTTCTCCTCCTCCATCTCCTCCATCTCCATCATCTCCCTTTCCTTCTCCTCCATCTCGTCTCTCTCCATCTCCTCCTCCTCCATCTTCTCCGTCTCTCTATTTCCTCCATCTCCTCCATCTCTTCCACCTTCATCTCCATCTTCTCCTCCTCCATCTCCTCCATCTCCTCCATCTCCATCATCGTCTCCCTTTCCTTCTCCTCCATCTCGTCTCTCTCCATCTCCTCCTCCTCCATCTTCTCCGTCTCTCTATTTCCTCCATCTCCTCCATCTCTTCCACCTTCATCTCCATCTTCTCCTCCTCCATCTCCTCCATCTCCATCATCATCTCCCTTTCCTTCTCCACCTTCATCTCCATCTTCTCCTCCTCCATCTCCTCCATCTCCTCCATCTCCATCATCGTCTCCCTTTCCTTCTCCTCCATCTTCTCCATCTTCTCCTCCTCCATCTCCTCCATCTCCTCAATCTCTTCCACCTCCAGCTTTTCCATCTCCATCTTCTCAATCTCTTGCGCCTTCATCACCATCTTCTCCTCCATCTCCTCCATCTCCATCATCTCCCTTTCCTTCTCCTCCATCTTGTCCCTCTTTGTCTCCTCCATCCCCTTCAACTTCTCTCTGTCTTCCATCTTCCCCTCCTCCATCTCCATCTATCTCCTCCATCTCTTCCACCTCCATCACCTCCATCTTCTCCTCCTCTATCTTCTCCATCTCTCTATTTCCTCCATCTCCATCTCCTCAATCTCTTGCACCTTCATCTCCATCTTCTCCTCCATCTTCTCCATCTCCTCAATCTCTTCCACTTCCTCCATCTTCTCCTCCTCCATCTTCTCCATCTCTCTATTTCCTCCATCTCCATCTCCTCAATCTCTTCCATCTCCTCAGCTCCTCCATCTCTTCCACCTCCTCCACCTCCATCTTTCCCGTCTCCTCCATCTCCATCTCCTCAATCTCTTGCACCTTCACCTCCATCTTCTCCTCCATCTCCATCTTCTCCATCTCTTCCATCTCCATCTCCTCAATCTCTTCCACCTTCATCTCCATCTTCTCCTTCTCCGTCTCCTCCATCTCTTCCGCCTTCTCCACCTCCATCTTTTCCATCTCCTCCATCTCCATCTCCTCAGTCTCTTCCACTTTCATCTCCATCTCCTCCTCCATCTCCATCTCCTCAGTCTCTTCCACCTTCATCTCCATCTTCTCCTTCTCCGTCTCCTCCATCTCTTCCGCCTTCTCCACCTCCATCTTTTCCATCTCCTCCATCTCCATCTCCTCAATCTCTTCCACTTTCATCTCCATCTCCTCCTCCATCTCCATCTCCTCAGTCTCTTCCACCTTCATCTCCATCTCCTCCTCCATCTCCATCTCCTCAGTCTCTTCCACCTTCATCTCCATCTTCTCCTTCTCCGTCTCCTCCATCTCTTCCGCCTTCTCCACCTCCATCTTTTCCATCTCCTCCATCTCCATCTCCTCAGTCTCTTCCACCTTCATCTCCATCTCCTCCTCCATCTCCATCTCCTCAGTCTCTTCCACCTTCATCTCCATCTCCTCCATCTCCTCCATCTCTTGCAGGTCCCACTTGTCCCCCAAGGCCCGTCCCTCCTCCTCCTTCCTCTCGGCCGTCTCCTCCCTCCCCCGCAACTTCTCCCGCTCCTCGGCCGCCGCCTTCTCCTCCTTCTTCTCCACCTTCGGCACCCACGTGGTCTCCTTGGCCGGCCTGGGGGGCCTCCTTCGCTCCGTCACCGCCGTCCGCTCCTGCCGCGCCGCCCTGGTGGCCGCCAGCGTGCGCGAGGTGGCCACCTGCCTGGCCCTGGAGGTGTCCGCCGGGGGCGGCCTGGGCCGGGCGGGCGCCGCCGCCTCCGCCTGCCGCCGGGCCCGCTCCTCCCACCTCTCCAACGGCTCCTTCCACGAGCTCTTCTCCGAGCGGCTCGTCGAGGTGCGAGGCGGCCGCCAAGACGGAGACCTCCTCTACGGCCACCCCGGCGCCCACACCCGTTGGCTGCAAAGCCTCCCGGCTTCCCCCGGCTTGGTGGCAGCTCGGCTCCGCCCCCTCCACCTGCTGGTGGCCCCGGGAGACCCTCGCCGGGCGGCCCTGGGGGCGGCCATTGCCGACTACGTCTCGTGGCGGAGCCTGAAGGTGGGTTGCAGCCGCCGGTGCCCCCGCGGCGGCCACGCGGTGGCCCCGTGCGTCTGCGGCTGCGCCCCCGGCGCCGGCGTCACCGCCGACTGCTGCTCGCGCCAGCGGGGTTTGGCCCGATTGACCGTGGCCGTGGCCCGCGGCTCCGGCTGGTGGGGGGACGTCTTCTCCAAGCCCGACGTCTACGTCCGCGTCTCCTACGGCGCCAGCCGGGCCCAGACCGAGACCGTGTGGAACCAGGGGAGGCCGCGCTGGGACGTCCTCCTGGACCTGGGGGTGGTGGAGCTGCTCCCCGGGCGGCAGCTCCTCCTGGAGGTGTGGGACGAGGACAACCGGTGGGACGACGACCTCCTGGGCGCCTGCCGGGAGGAGCTGAGGGCCGGGGGGAACCACAGCCGCGTCTGCTTCCCCGGAGGAGGAGGCCGCTTGGACTTCTCCTACCAGGCGGCCTGCGGGCCGGCCCTGGGGGGGCCCCTCTGCTCCGACTACGTCCCCCAGGCGCCTCAAGAAGACGACGGCGGCGTCTCCAGGTTCTCCACGTGGCCGCCGAGCCCTCAGGAAGCTTCGTCGGAGCGAGAGGAAGGAGCCGGAGCCCGAAGCTCCCGCCCGGAAGGCGTCTGGGGAGGCCTGGAGGAGCCCCAGGGCGGAGGAGCCTCCGCGGAGGGCGAGGAGGTGGGCTTCAGGGACGACCTGGAGCCCACGGATGCCTTCGGGGACCTCCCGGAGCCCTTGGGAGACCTGGAGGAAGGGTTGGCGGAGGTGGGAGAGGGAGCCGGAGCTCGGAAGGAGCTCCCGGAGCCTCCATCGGGAGGCGGGATGGGGGCTCCAGAGCTGGAGATGACGTCCGGGGTCCAGGAGGCCCCGGAGAACCTTCCGGATCCAGGTTCCGCCTTCAGGAGGCCCCATAGAACCTTCTAGATCCCGGTTCCACCCTCCAGGAGTCCCCACAGAACCTTCCGGATCCCAGTTCCACCCTCCAGGAGGCCCCGTGGAACCTTCTGGATCAGGTTCCCCCTCCCAGGAGGCTCCGTGGAACCTTCCAGAACCTTCCGGAACCTTCCAGAAGGTCCATGTTGTCCCCTCCCCCACCTCCCCCCCCCCCCCCCCCAGCTTTGGAGCCCCCAGTGGGCGAATAAAAGCTTTGAGCAGCAGGACTGAGACTGGAAGCTACTGGGAGGGCAGTGCGGGGGGGAAACTGGGAGGCACTGGGAAGGGACTGGGAGGGGAATGGGAGCACTGGGAGGGACTGGGAGCACTGGGAGAAACGGGGATTGGGCCACTAGGAGGGAACTGGGAGGCACTGGGGATGAACTGGGAGCACGGGGAGGAACTGGGAGCACTGGGATGGGGACACTGGAAGCACTGAGGCTGAACTGGGAGAGAGTGGGAGGCACTGGGAGCACTAGGGGTGAACTGGGAGCCACTGGGAGGGACTGGGAGGAACTAGAAGCACTGGGATTGGAGCTCTGGGAGGCACTGGGAGCACCGAGGCTGAAATGGGAGGGACTGGGGTTGGGGCATTGGGCTGGACTGGGAGGGACTGGGAGAGACTGGGAGGCACTAGGAGCACCGGGAAGAACTGGGCACACTGGGGGTGAACTGAGAGCACTGGGATTGGGGGAACTGGGAGGGACTGGGAGTGGCAGGAAGCGTTACTGGGAGGGACTGGGCTGAACTGGGAGCCCTCCAGTCCTGCCCCACAAGCGGCTCCGCCCTGAGCACTTCCTCCCCACTTCCGCCCCACACGCCCCGAGGGCCGCGACCCACAGGTATTGGGGGCTGCTATGGGGCAGCTCTGGGGCTGCTATGGGGTCTATGGGGCAGCTATGGGGCTGCTATGGGGTCTGTGGGGCTGCTATGGGGCAGCTGTGGGGCTCCTATGGGATCTGTGGGGCTGCTATGGGGCTCCTATGAGGTCTATGGGGCTCCTATGGGGTCTATGGGGCTGCTATGGGGCTGCTATGGGGCTGCTATGGGGTCTGTGGGGCAGATATGGGGCTCCTAAGGGGTCTATGGGGCTGCTATGGGATCTGTGGGCCTGCTATGGGGCTCCTATGGGGTCTATGGGGCAGATATGGGGCCTATGGGGTTCCTAAGGGGTCTATGGGGCTGCTATGGGGCAGCTGTGGGGCTGCTATGGGGCTCCTATGAGGTCTATGGGGTTTCTAAGGGGTCTATGGGGCTGCTATGGGGCAGCTGTGGGGCTACTATGGGATCTGTGGGGCTGCTATGGGGCTCCTATGGGGTCTATGGGGCTCCTATGAGGTCTATGGGGTTTCTAAGGGGTCTATGGGGCTGCTATGGGGCTGCTATAGGGTCTGTGGGGCTGCTATGGGGTCTGTGGGGCAGCTATGGGGCTCCTATGGGGTCTATGTGGCTCCTAAGAGGTCTATGGGGCTGCTATGGGGAAGATTTTGGATCTATGGGGCAGCTGTGGGGCAGCTATGGCGTCTATGGGGCTGCTATGGGGCAGCCGTGACCCCTGCCTGCCCCCCAGCTGCCCCTCTCGCCATGGGTCACCACCCCCCAACCCTGCTGCTCGTCGCCCTCTGGGCCCTGGTGGCCACCGACGACCCCCCGGTGGCCACCGTGACCCACCCTGGGGCCACCTGGGACCCCCTGGGCCACCAAAGTCCCACGGTGGCTACCTGGGGCCACCAAGTGTCCACCGTGGGCTTCCAAGTGACCTCAGTGGCCACCGAGGGGGAGGAACCAACCTCAGAGCCCACCTTGGGCTACCAAGGCTCCACCCTGGGCTACCAAGAGGCCTCCCTGGGCGACCATCCCACCTTGGTGGCCACCAAGAGCGAGGAACCGGCCTTTACGACCACCCTGGGCTACCAAGAGACCTCCCTGGGCTACCAAGAGACCTCCCTGGGCCACCATCCCACCTTGGTGGCCACCAAGAGCGAGGAACCGGCCTTTACGACTATCCTGGGCTACCAAGAGACCTCCCTGGGCTACCAAGAGACCTCCCTGGGCCACCATCCCACCTTGGTGGCCACCAAGAGCAAGGAAGTAGCCTCGATGACCACCCTGGGCTACCAAGATGCCACCTTGGGCTACCAAGAGACCTCCCAGGGCCACCATCCCAGCTCGGTGGCCACCAGGAGTGCGGAACCGACCTCGACGCCCCCCGTGGGCTACCGACCCGGTCCTGTGGGCCACCAGCCCCCCCGGGTGGCCACCGACCCCCAGACGGAGGAGCCGCCGGTGGCCCGGGGCCCCTCGTGGCCTTGGTGGGGGGGGGTGGCAGTGGCCACGGTGGCCGCATTGGTAGTCGTGGGGCTAGCGGCGGCCATCTTGGTGCGTCGGCAGCGCCGCTCGGGCTCCACCATCTTGGGGCCGTGGGCCGGGCCGGTGCCCTTCGAGGACGAGGATGGCGGCCACGTGGAGCCCTTGGTAGCCACCGTGGCCGCCGGGCAAGCGGGAGGTACGCTGGGGACCTTCCGGGCCTCCTCGGAGGCCGTGGCCATGGAGGAGGTGCCGGGGCCTGTTGCTGCGGCGACCGGCGACATCCCATAGTATTTCATTCTTCAATAAACAAGGCTCCCGTGGTCCGAGAGGAAGGTGGTCAGAGCCCCTGCTTGACCAACTGGACACCCACAAGTCTTTGGGGCCAGATGGGATACATCCTAGGGTATTGAGGCTCTGGAGCGAGTCCAGAGAAGAGCAACGAGGCTGGGGAAGGGGCTGGAGAACAGGCCCTATGAGGAGCGGCTGAGAGAGTTGGGGGTGTTTATCCTGGAGAAGAGGAGGCTGAGAGGAGACCTCATTGCTCTCTGCAACTCCCTGAAAGGAGGTTGTGGAGAGGAGGGAGCTGGGCTCTTCTCCCAAGGGACAGGACGAGAGGGAATGGCCTCAAGCTCCACCAGGGGAGGTTTAGGCTGGAGATTAGGAGGAGGTTTTTCCCAGAAAGGGTCATTGGGCATTGGAACAGGCTGCCCAGGGAGGGGGTTGAGTCGCCTTCCCTGGAGGTGTTTAAGGCACAGGTGGATGAGGTCCTGAGGGACTTGGTTTAGTGTTTGATAGGAATGGTTGGACTAGAAGATCCGATGGGTCTCTCCCAACCTGGTTGTTCTGTGATTCTGTAATTATCCTGTGATTTTTTTTAAAATGTGTGCTATTCAGTCCCATCACTAAATCCCAAGAACGTGGCAGTGGAAGCACCTCATTCCTCGGAAGGATCCTTTCAGGCATTTGCTGCTGTGGTTCTCGTTAAGAACACAATCAGAATTAATCAAACTCAGCCGCTCCCCAGGTCCTATTTCTCCCTCTGAGGAGGTTCACCTGGCCTTGTTCTCAGGTGGTGGGAATGAAGTCCCAGGGGCTAGAGAAGCCCCAGGCTTTGCCTCAGGCTAGTCCTTCAGCTTCATGTTTTCCTTGAGATCAGAGCTTTGCTGCTGCTTCAACTTTCTGGAGCTTTTGAGGAGGAGATGCTAGAATGGTAAGCTTTTTTTTGTTGTTGTTGTTGTTGTTGTTTTTACAGCATCTATGCTTATTTATTTTTGTATTCAGGCGTATGTTCGGTTTCAGAATCATAGAATCGCTAGGTTGGAAGAGACCCACTGGATCATCGAGTCCAACCATTGCTATCAAACACTAAGCCGTGTCCCTCAGGACCACCTCTACCTGCCCCTTAAACATCTCCAGGGAAGGGGAATCTTAACCACCTCCCTGGGCAGCCTGTTCCAGTGACCCTTTCTGTGAAAAGCTGCTTCCTGATGTCCTAAAGCCTAAATCTCCCCTGGTGGAGCATCAAAAGGACCCCCAGACCCTTCCTAGAGACCCTCAGGACAGTTCTAAATGCCGCAGACCCTTCTAGAGACCCCCAGGACCCTTCTCAATGCCCCAAGATCCTCCTAGAGACACCCGAACCCTTCTAAAGGCCCCTGGGTTAGGTTTAGGCTTAGGGTGAAGGAAAGGTTTAGGGTTAGGATTATGTATAGGACTCTTCTAAAGGCCCCCAGAGCCTTCTAGAAGCCACTAGGATGCTTCTAAAGGCCCCCAGACCCTTCTAGAAAGCCCAAGGACCCTTCTAGAGTTATTCAGAGCCCATCTAAAGGCTCACAGATCCTTCTAGATATCCCCCCAAGACCATTATAAATGGACCCATCTATATAAAGGGACCCTTCTAATGCCCCTCAGGGCTTTTCTAAATGCCACCAGACCCTTCTAGAGTCCCTCAGAGCGTTTCTAAAGGCTCCCAGACCAATCTAGAGCCCCTCAAGACCCTTCTAAAGGCACCCAGATTCTTCTAATGCCCCTGAAAGCCTTTCTAAAGGCCCCCAGATCCTTCTAGAGCCCCTCAGGACCTTTCTAAAGGCCCCCAGACCCTTCTAGAGCCCCTCGGGGCCTTTCTAAAGGCCCCCAGACCCTTGTAATGCCGCTCAGGACTTTTTAAGGGCCCCCAGACCGTTCTAATGCCCCTCAGGACCATTATAAAGGCGCCCAGACCTTTCTAGAGCTTCTCAGGGCCTTTCTAAAGGCCTCCAGACCCTTTTAATTCCCCTCAGGGCCTTTCTAAAGTCCCCTGGACCCTTCTAGAGTCTCTCAGGGCCATTCTAAAGGCCCCCTGACCCTTCAAGAGCCCCTCAACATCCTTCTAACGGCTCCCTGACCCTTCTAGAGCCCCTCAGGGCCTTTCTAAAGGCCCCCAGACCCTTCTAGAGCCCCTCAGGAAGATTCTAAAGTCCCCCAGATCCTTCTAATCCACCTCAGGGCCTTTATAAATGCCCCCAGACCCTTCTAATGCCCCTCAGGGCCTTTCTAAAGGCCGCGAGACTTTTATAATCCCCTTGAGGGCCTTTAAAAAGGCCCCCAGACCCTTCTAGAGCCCCTCAAGACCCTTATAAAGGCCCCCAGACCATTCTAGAGCCCCTCAGGACACTTCTAAAGGCCCGCAGACCATTCTAATGCCCGTCAGGGCCTTTATAAAGGTCCCCAGACCCTTCTACTGCCCCTCAGGAGCATTCTAAAGGCCCCCAGACCCTTCTAGAGCCCCTGAAGACCCTTCTAAAGGCCCCCAGACCCTTCTAGAGCCCCTGAAGACCCTTCTAAAGGCCCCCAGACCCTTATAGAGCCCCTCAGGACCTTTCTAAAGTCCCCCAGACCCTGCTAATTCCCCTCAGGGCTTTTATAAGGGCATCCAGACCCTTCTAATGCCCCTCAGGACCCTTATAAAGGCACCCAGACTCTTCTAATGCCCCTCAGGGTCTTTTTAAAGTACCCCAGAGACTTCTAGAACCTCTCAGGGCCTTTCTATATGACCCCAGACCCTTGTAATGCCACTCAGGGCCTTTCTAAAGGCACCCAGACCCTTGTAATGCCCCTGAGGACATTTCTAAAGGCCCCCAGACCCTTCTAGAGCCACTCAGGGCCTTTCTAAAGGTCCCCAGACCCTTCTAGAGCCCCTCAAGACCCTTCTAAAGGCCCCCAGACCCTTTTAGAGCCCCTCAGGACCCTTCTAAAGTCCCCCAGACCCTGCTAATTCCCCTCAGGGCTTTTAAAAGGGCACCCAGACCCTTCTAATGCCCCTCAGGACCCTTATAAAGGCCCCCAGACCCTTCTAGAGCCCTTCAGGACATTTCTAAAGGCACCAAGACCCTTGTAATGCCCGTCAGGGCCTTTCTAAAGGTCCCCAGACCCTTCTACTGCCCCTCAGGAGCATTCTAAAGGCCCCCAGATCCTTCTAATGCCCCACAGGGCCTTTCTAAAGGTCCCCAGACCCTTCTAGAGCCCCTGAAGACCCTTCTAAAGGCCCCCAGACCCTTATAGAGCCCCTCAGGACCCTTCTAAAGTCCCCCAGACCCTGCTAATTCCCCTCGGGGCTTTTATAAGGGCATCCAGACCCTTCTAATGCCCCTCAGGACCCTTATAAAGGCACCCAGACCGTTCTAGAGCTTCTCAGGACAGTTTTAAATGCCTCCAGACCCTTCTAGACCCCCTCAGGACCATTCTAAAGGCCCCCAGACCCTTCTAATGCCCCTCAGGGCCTTTCTAAAGTACCCCAGACACTTCTAGAACCTCTCAGGGCCTTTCTATATGATCCCAGACCCTTGTAATGCCCCTCAGGGCCATTCTAAAGGCACCCAGACCATTCTAATGCCCCTCAGGGCCTTTCTAAAGTACCCCAGACATTTCTAGAACCTCTCAAGGCCTTTCTATATGATAACAGACACTTGTAATGCCCCTCAGGGCCTTTCTAAAGGCACCCAGACCCTTGTAATGCCCCTCAGGGCATTTCTAAAGGCCCCCAGACCCTTCCAGAGCCCCTCAGGACCATTCTAAAGGCCCCCAGACCCTTCTAATGCCCCTCAGGACCCTTCTAAAGGCCCCCAGACCATTCTAATGCCCCTCAGGGCCTTTCTAAAGTACCCCAGACACTTCTAGAACCTCTCAGGGCCTTTCTATATGATAAGAGACCCTAGTAATGCCCCTCAGGGCCTTTCTAAAGGCACCCAGACCCTTGTAATGCCCCTGAGGACATTTCTAAAGGCACCCAGACCCTTCTAGAGCCCCTGAGGACATTTCTAAAGGCACCCGGACCCTTCTAATGCCACTCAGGGCCTTTCTAAAGGCCTCCACACCCTTCTAATGACCCTCAAGACCCATGTAAAAGCCCCCAGACCCTTCTAGATTGCCTCAGGACCCATCTAAAAGCCCCCAGACCATTCTAATGCCTTTCAGGACCCTTATGAAGGCCACAAGACCCTTCTAATGCCCCTCAGGACCCTTCTAAAGGCCCCCAGACCCTTCTAATGCCCATCAGGGCCTTTCTAAAGTACCCCAGACACTTCTAGAACCTCTCAGGGCCTTTCTATATGATCCCAGACCCTTGTAATGCCCCTCAGGGCCTTTCTAAAGGCCCCCACACCCTTCTAATGCCCCTCAGGACATTTCTAAAGGCCCCCAGACCCTTCTAATGCCCCTCAGGGCATTTATAAAGGTTCCCAGACCCTTCTAGAGCCCGTCAGGACCCTTATAAAGGCCCCCAGACCATTCTAGAGTCCCTCAGGACACTTCTAAAGGCCCCCAGACCATTCTAATGCCCCTCAGGGCCTTTCTAAAGTACCCCAGACATTTCTAGAACCTCTCAAGGCCTTTCTATATGATAACAGACCCTTGTAATGCCCCTCAGGACATTTCTAAAGTCCCCCAGACCATTCTAGAGCCCCTCAGGACATTTCTAAAGGCACCCAGACCCTTCTAATGCCACTCAGGGCCTTTCTAAAGGCCTCCACACCCTTCTAATGACCCTCAAGACCCATGTAAAGGCCCCTAGACCCTTCTAGATTGCCTCAGGAGCCATCTAAAAGCCCCCAGACCCATCTAATGCCTTTCAGGACCCTTATGAAGGCCACAAGACCCTTCTAATGCCCCTCAGGACCTTTCTAAAGGCCCTCAGACCCTTCTAATGCCCCTCAGGGCATTTATAAAGGTTCCCAGACCCTTCTAGAGCCCGTCAGGACCCTTATAAAGGCCCCCAGACCATTCTAGAGCCCCTCAGGGCCTTTCTAAAGGCCTCCACACCTTTCTAATGACCCTCAAGACCCATGTAAAGGCCCCCAGACCCTTCTAGATTGCCTCAGGACCCATCTAAAAGCCCCCAGACCCTTCTAATGCCTTTCAGGACCCTTATGAAGGCCACAAGACCCTTCTAATGCCCCTCAGGACCTTTCTAAAGGCCCCCAGACCCTGCTAATTCCCCTCAGGGCTTTTATAAGGGCACCCAGACCTTTCTAATGCCCCTCAGGACCCTTATAAAGGCACCCAGACCCTTCTAGAGCCTCTCAGGACAGTTTTAAATGCCTCCAGACCCTTCTAGACCCCCTCAGGACCCTTGTAAAGGCCCCCAGACCCTTCTAATGCCCCTCAGGGCCTTTCTAAAGTACCCCAGACACTTCTAGAACCTCTCAGGGCCTTTCTATATGACCCCAGACCCTTGTAATGCCCCTCAGGGCCTTTCTAAAGGCCCCCATACCCTTCTAATGCTCCTCAGGACCTTTCTAAAGGCCCGCAGACCCTTCTAATGCCCCTCAGGGCATTTCTAAAGGCCCCCAGACCCTTCTAATGCCCCTCAGGACATTTCTAAAGGCACCCAGACCCTTCTAATGCCACTCAGGGCCTTTCTAAAGGCCGCGAGACCCTTATAATCCCCCTGAGGGCCTTTAAAAAGGCCCCCAGACCCTTCTAGACCCACTCAGGACACTTCTAATAGACCCCAGACCCTTCTAGAGCTCCTCAGGGCCTTTCTAAAGGTCCCCAGACCCTTCTAGAGCCCCTGAAGACCCTTCTAAAGGCCCCCAGACCCTTATAGAGCCCCTCAAGACCCTTCTAAAGTCCCCCAGACCCTGCTAATTCCCCTCAGGGCTTTTATAAGGGCACCCAGACCCTTCTAATGCCCCTCAGGACCCTTATAAAGGCACCCAGACCCTTCTAGAGCCTCTCAGGACAGTTTTAAATGCCTCCAGACCCTTCTAGACCCCTCAGGACCATTCTAAAGGCCCCCAGACCCTTCTAATGCCCCTCAGGACCCTTCTAAAGGCCCCCAGACCCTTCTAATGCCCCTCAGGACCCTTCTAAAGGCCCCCAGACACTTCTAGAACCTCTCAGGCCCTTTCTATATGACCCCAGACCCTTGTAATGCCCCTCAGGACATTTCTAAAGGCCCCCAGACCTTTCTAGAGCCGCTCAGGACATTTCTAAAGGCCCCCAGACCCTTCTAGAGCCCCTCAGGACATTTCTAAAGGCACCCAGACCCTTCTAATGCCACTCAGGGCCTTTCTAAAGGCCGCGAGACCCTTATAATCCCCCTGAGGGCCTTTAAAAAGGCCCCCAGACCCTTCTGGACCCCCTCAGGACACTTCTAATAGCCCCCAGACCCTTCTAGAGCCCCTCAGAGCCTTTCTAAAGGCCTCCACACCCTTCTAATGACCCTCAAGACCCATGTAAAGGCCCCCAGACCCTTCTAGATTGCCTCAGGACCCTTCTTAAAGCCCCCAGACGCTTCTAATGCCTTTCAGGGCCTTTCTAAAGGCCTCCACACCCTTCTAATGACCCTCAAGACTCACGTAAAGGCCCCTAGACCCTTCTAGATTGCCTCAGGACCCATCTAAAAGCCCCCAGACCCTTCTAATGCCTTTCAGGACCCTTATGAAGGCCACAAGACCCTTCTAATGCCCCTCAGGACCTTTCTAAAGGCCCGCAGACCCTTCTAATGCCCCTCAGGGCATTTATAAAGGTTCCCAGACCCTTCTAGAGCCCGTCAGGACCCTTATAAAGGCCCCCAGACCATTCTAGAGCCCCTGAGGACACTTCTAAAGGCCCGCAGACCAATCTAATGCCCGTCAGGGCCTTTCTAAAGGTCCCCAGACCCTTCTACTGCCCCTCAGGAGCATTCTAAAGGCCCCCAGACCCTTATAGAGCCCCTCAGGACCCTTCTAAAGGCCCCCAGACCCTGCTAATTCCCCTCAGGGCTTTTATAATGGCACCCAGACACTTCAAATGCCCCTCAGGACCCTTATAAAGGCACCCAGACCCTTCTAGAGCCTCTCAGGACAGTTTTAAATGCCTCCAGACCCTTCTAGACCCCCTCAGGACCATTATAAAGGCCCCCAGACCCTTCTAATGCCACTCAGGACCCTTCTAAAGGCCCCCAGACCCTTCTAATGCCCCTCAGGGCCTTTCTAAAGTACCCCAGACACTTCTAGAACCTCTCAGGGCCTTTCTATATGACCCCAGACCCTTGTAATGCCCCTCAGGGCATTTATAAAGGTTCGCAGACCCTTCTAGAGCCCGTCAGGATCCTTATAAAGGCCCCCAGACCATTCTAGAGCCCCTCAGGACACTTCTAAAGGCCCGCAGACCATTCTAATGCCCGTCAGGGCCTTTCTAAAGGTCCCCAGACCCTTCTACTGCCCCTCAGGAGCATTCTAAAGGCCCCCAGACCCTTCTAATGCCCCACAGGGCCTTTCTAAAGGTCCCCAGACCCTTCTAGAGCCCCTGAAGACCCTTCTAAAGGCCCCCAGACCCTTATAGAGCCCCTCAGGACCCTTCTAAAGTCCCCCAGACCCTGCTAATTCCCCTCAGGGCTTTTATAAGGGCACCCAGACCCTTCTAATGCCCCTCAGGACCCTTATAAAGGCACCCAGACCCTTCTAGAGCCTCTCAGGACAGTTTTAAATGCCTCCAGACCCTTCTAGACCCCTCAGGACCATTCTAAAGGCCCCCAGGCCCTTGTAATGCCACTCAGGGCCTTTCTAAAGGCCGCGAGACCCTTATAATCCCCCTGAGGGCCTTTAAAAAGGCCCCCAGACCCTTCTGGACCCCCTCAGGACACTTCTAATAGCCCCCAGACCCTTCTAGAGCCCCTCAGAGCCTTTCTAAAGGCCTCCACACCCTTCTAATGACCTTCAAGACCCATGTAAAGGCCCCCAGACCCTTCTACATTGCCTCAGGACCCATCTAAAAGCCCCCAGACCCTTCTAATGCCTTTCAGGGCCTTTCTAAAGGCCTCCACACCCTTCTAATGACCCTCAAGACCCATGTAAAGGCCCCTAGACCCTTCTAGATTGCCTCAGGACCCATCTAAAAGCCCCCAGACCCTTCTAATGCCTTTCAGGACCCTTATGAAGGCCACAAGACCCTTCTAATGCCCCTCAGGACCTTTCTAAAGGCCCGCAGACCCTTCTAATGCCCCTCAGGGCATTTATAAAGGTTCCCAGACCCTTCTAGAGCCCATCAGGACCCTTATAAAGGCCCCCAGACCATTCTAGAGCCCCTCAGGACACTTCTAAAGTCCCGCAGACCATTCTAATGCCCGTCAGGGCCTTTCTAAAAGTCCCCAGACCCTTCTACTGCCCCTCAGGAGCATTCTAAAGGCCCCCAGACCCTTCTAATGCCCCACAGGGCCTTTCTAAAGGTCCCCAGACCCTTCTAGAGCCCCTGAAGACCCTTCTAAAGGCCCCCAGACCCTTATAGAGCCCCTCAGGACCCTTCTAAAGTCCCCCAGACCCTGCTAATTCCCCTCAGGGCTTTTATAAGGGCACCCAGACCCTTCTAATGCCCCTCAGGACCCTTATAAAGGCACCCAGACCCTTCTAGAGCCTCTCAGGACAGTTTTAAATGCCTCCAGACCCTTCTAGACCCCCTCAGGACCATTCTAAAGGCCCCCAGACCCTTCTAATGCCCCTCAGGACCCTTCTAAAAGCCCCCAGACCCTTCTAATGCCCCTCAGGACCTTTCTAAAGTACCCCAGACACTTCTAGAACCTCTCAGGGCCTTTCTATATGACCCCAGACCCTTGTAATGCCCCTCAGGACATTTCTAAAGGCCCCCAGACCCTTCTAGAGCCCCTCAGGACATTTCTAAAGGCCCCCATACCCTTCTAATGCCACTCAGGGCCTTTCTAAAGGCCGCGAGACCCTTATAATCCCCCTCGGGGCCTTTAAAAAGGCACCCAGACCCTTCTGGATTCCCTCAGGACACTTCTAATAGCCCCCAGACCCTTCTAGAGCCCCTCAGAGCCTTTCTAAAGGCCTCCACACCCTTCTAATGACCCTCAAGACCCATGTAAAGGCCCCCAGACCCTTCTAGATTGCCTCAGGACCCATCTAAAAGCCCCCAGACCCTTCTAATGCCTTTTAGGGCCTTTCTAAAGGCCTCCACACCCTTCTAATGACCCTCAAGACCCATGTAAAGGCCCCTAGACCCTTCTAGATTGCCTCAGGACCCATCTAAAAGCCCCCAGACCCTTCTAATGCCTTTCAGGACCCTTATGAAGGCCATAAGACCCTTCTAATGCCCCTCAGGACCTTTCTAAAGGCCCGCAAACCCTTCTAATGCCCCTCAGGGCATTTATAAAGGTTCCCAGACCCTTCTAGAGCCCGTCAGGACCCTTATAAAGGCCCCCAGACCATTCTAGAGCCCCTCAGGACACTTCTAAAGGCCCGCAGACCATTCTAATGCCCGTCAGGGCCTTTCTAAAGGTCCCCAGACCCTTGTACTGCCCCTCAGGAGCATTCTAAAGGCCCACAGACCCTTATAGAGCCCCTCAGGACCCTTCTAAAGGCCCCCAGACCCTGCTAATTCCCCTCAGGGCTTTTATAAGGGCACCCAGACCCTTCTAATGCCCCTCAGGACCCTTATAAAGGCACCCAGACCCTTCTAGAGCCTCTCAGGACAGTTTTAAATGCCTCCAGACCCTTCTAGACTCCCTCAGGACCATTCTAAAGGCCCCCAGACCCTTCTAATGCCCCTCAGGGCCTTTCTAAAGTACCCCAGACACTTCTAGAACCTCTCAGGGCCTTTCTATATGACCCCAGACCCTTGTAATGCCCCTCAGGGCATTTATAAAGGTTCGCAGACCCTTCTAGAGCCCGTCAGGACCCTTATAAAGGCCCCCAGACCATTCTAGAGCCCCTCAGGACACTTCTAAAGGCCCGCAGACCATTCTAATGCCCGTCAGGGCCTTTCTAAAGGTCCCCAGACCCTTCTACTGCCCCTCAGGAGCATTCTAAAGGCCCCCAGACCCTTCTAATGCCCCACAGGGCCTTTCTAAAGGTCCCCAGACCCTTCTAGAGCCCCTGAAGACCCTTCTAAAGGCCCCCAGACCATTATAGAGCCCCTCAGGACCCTTCTAAAGTCCCCCAGACCCTGCTAATTCCCCTCAGGGCTTTTATAAGGGCACCCAGACCCTTCTAATGCCCCTCAGGACCCTTATAAAGGCACCCAGACCCTTCTAGATCTTCTCAGGACAGTTTTAAATGCCTCCAGACCCTTCTAGACCCCCTCAGGACCATTCTAAAGGCCCCCAGACCCTTCTAATGCCCCTCAGGACCCTTCTAAAGGCCCCCAGACCATTCTAATGCCCCTCAGGACATTTCTAAAGGCCCCCAGACCTTTCTAGAGCCCCTCAGGACATTTCTAAAGGCACCCAGACCCTTCTAATGCCACTCAGGGCCTTTCTAAAGGCCGCGAGACCCTTATAATCCCCCTGAGGGCCTTTAAAAAGGCCCCCAGACCATTCTGGACCCCCTCAGGACACTTCTAATAGCCCCCAGACCCTTCTAGAGCCCCTCAGAGCCTTTCTAAAGGCCTCCACACCCTTCTAATGACCTTCAAGACCCATGTAAAGGCCCCCAGACCCTTCTACATTGCCTCAGGACCCATCTAAAAGCCCCCAGACCCTTCTAATGCCTTTCAGGGCCTTTCTAAAGGCCTCCACACCCTTCTAATGACCATCAAGACCCATGTAAAGGCCCCTAGACCCTTCTAGATTGCCTCAGGACCCATCTAAAAGCCCCCAGATCCTTCTAATGCCTTTCAGGACCCTTATGAAGGCCACAAGACCCTTCTAATGCCCCTCAGGACCTTTCTAAAGGCCCGCAGACCCTTCTAATGCCCCTCAGGGCATTTATAAAGGTTCCCAGACCCTTCTAGAGCCCATCAGGACCCTTATAAAGGCCCCCAGACCATTCTAGAGCCCCTCAGGACACTTCTAAAGTCCCGCAGACCATTCTAATGCCCGTCAGGGCCTTTCTAAAAGTCCCCAGACCCTTCTACTGCCCCTCAGGAGCATTCTAAAGGCCCCCAGACCCTTCTAATGCCCCACAGGGCCTTTCTAAAGGTCCCCAGACCCTTCTAGAGCCCCTGAAGACCCTTCTAAAGGCCCCCAGACCCTTATAGAGCCCCTCAGGACCCTTCTAAAGTCCCCCAGACCCTGCTAATTCCCCTCAGGGCTTTTATAAGGGCACCCAGACCCTTCTAATGCCCCTCAGGACCCTTATAAAGGCACCCAGACCCTTCTAGAGCCTCTCAGGACAGTTTTAAATGCCTCCAGACCCTTCTAGACCCCCTCAGGACCATTCTAAAGGCCCCCAGACCCTTCTAATGCCCCTCAGGACCCTTCTAAAGGCCCCCAGACCCTTCTAATGCCCCTCAGGACCTTTCTAAAGTACCCCAGACACTTCTAGAACCTCTCAGGGCCTTTCTATATGACCCCAGACCCTTGTAATGCCCCTCAGGACATTTCTAAAGGCCCCCAGACCCTTCTAGAGCCCCTCAGGACATTTCTAAAGGCACCCAGACCCTTCTAATGCCACTCAGGGCCTTTTTAAAGGCCGCGAGACCCTTATAATCCCCCTGAGGGCCTTTAAAAAGGCCCCCAGACCATTCTGGACCCCCTCAGGACACTTCTAATAGACCCCAGACCCTTCTAGAGCCCCTCAGAGCCTTTCTAAAGGCCCGCAGACCCTTCTAGAGCCCCTGAAGACCCTTCTAAAGGCCCCCAGACCATTCTAATGCCACTCAGGGCTTTTCTCAAGGCCGCGTGACCCTGCTAATTCCCCTCAGGGCTTTTATAAGGGCACCCAGACCCTTCTAATGCCCCTCAGGACCCTTATAAAGGCACCCAGACCCTTCTAGAGCCTCTCAGGACAGTTTTAAATGCCTCCAGACCCTTCTAGACCCCCTCAGGACCATTCTAAAGGCCCCCAGACCCTTCTAATGCCCCTCAGGACCCTTCTAAAGGCCCCCAGACCCTTCTAATGCCCCTCAGGGCCTTTCTAAAGTACCCCAGACACTTCTAGAACCTCTCAGGGCCTTTCTATATGACCCCAGACCCTTGTAATGCCCCTCAGGACATTTCTAAAGGCACCCAGACCCTTCTAATGCCACTCAGGGCCTTTCTAAAGGCCGCGAGACCCTTATAATCCCCCTCGGGGCCTTTAAAAAGGCCCCCAGACCCTTCTGGATTCCCTCAGGACACTTCTAATAGCCCCCAGACCCTTCTAGAGCCCCTCAGAGCCTTTCTAAAGGCCTCCACACCCTTCTAATGACCCTCAAGACCCATGTAAAGGCCCCCAGACCCTTCTAGATTGCCTCAGGACCCATCTAAAAGCCCCCAGACCCTTCTAATGCCTTTTAGGGCCTTTCTAAAGGCCTCCACACCCTTCTAATGACACTCAAGACCCATGTAAAGGCCCCTAGACCCTTCTAGATTGCCTCAGGACCCATCTAAAAGCCCCCAGACCCTTCTAATGCCTTTCAGGACCCTTATGAAGGCCACAAGACCCTTCTAATGCCCCTCAGGACCTTTCTAAAGGCCCGCAGACCCTTCTAATGCGCCTCAGGGCATTTATAAAGGTTCCCAGACCCTTCTAGAGCCCGTCAGGACCCTTATAAAGGCCCCCAGACCATTCTAGAGCCCCTCAGGACACTTCTAAAGGCCCGCAGACCATTCTAATGCCCGTCAGGGCCTTTCTAAAGGTCCCCAGACCCTTCTACTGCCCCTCAGGAGCATTCTAAAGGCCCCCAGACCCTTCTAATGCCCCACAGGGCCTTTCTAAAGGTCCCCAGACCCTTCTAGAGCCCCTGAAGACCCTTCTAAAGGCCCCCAGACCCTTATAGAGTCCCTCAGGACCTTTCTAAAGTCCCCCAGACCCTGCTAATTTCCCTCAGGGCTTTTATAAGGGCACCCAGACCCTTCTAATGCCCCTCAGGACCCTTATAAAGGCACCCAGACCATTCTAGAGCCTCTCAGGACAGTTTTAAATGCCTCCAGACCCTTCTAGACCCCCTCAGGACCATTCTAAAGGCCCCCAGACCCTTCTAATGCCCCTCAGGACCCTTCTAAATGCCCCCAGACCATTCTAATGCCCCTCAGGGCCTTTCTAAGGTACCCCAGACACTTCTAGAACCTCTCAGGGCCTTTCTATATGACCCCATACCCTTCTAATGCCCCTCAGGACCTTTCTAAAGGCCCCCAGACCCTTCTAGAGCCCCTCAGGACATTTCTAAAGGCACCCAGACCCTTCTAATGCCACTCAGGGCCTTTCTAAAGGCCGCGAGACCCTTATAATCCCCCTGAGGGCCTTTAAAAAGGCCCCCAGACCCTTCTGGACCCCCTCAGGACACTTCTAATAGCCTCCAGACCCTTCTAGAGCCCCTCAGAGCCTTTCTAAAGGCCTCCACACCCTTCTAATGACCTTCAAGACCCATGTAAAGGCCCCCAGACCCTTCTAGATTGCCTCAGGACCCATCTAAAAGCCCCCAGACCCTTCTAATGCATTTCAGAGCCTTTCTGAAGGCCTCCACACCCTTCTAATGACCCTCAAGACCCATGTAAAGGCCCCTAGACCCTTCTAGATTGCCTCAGGACCCACGTAAAAGCCCCCAGACCCTTCTAATGCCTTTCAGGACCCTTATGAAGGCCACAAGACCCTTCTAATGCCCCTCAGGAGCTTTCTAAAGGCCCGCAGACCCTTCTAATGCCCTTCAGGGCATTTATAAAGGTTCCCAGAACCTTCTAGAGCCCGTCAGGACCCTTATAAAGGCCCCCAGACCATTCTAGAGCCCCTCAGGACACTTCTAATAGCCCCCAGACCCTTCTAGAGCCCCTCAGAGCCTTTCTAAAGGCCTCCACACCCTTCTAATGACCCTCAAGACCCATGTAAAGGCCCCCAGACCCTTCTAGATTGCCTCAGGACCCATCTAAAAGCCCCCAGACCCTTCTAATGCCTTTCAGGACCCTTATGAAGGCAACAAGACCCTTCTAATGCCCCTCAGGACCTTTCTAAAGGCCCGCAGACCCTTCTAATGCCCCTCAGGGCATATATAAAGGTTCCCAGACCATTCTAGAGCCCGTCAGGACCCTTATAAAGGCCCCCAGACCATTCTAGAGCCCCTCAGGACACTTCTAAAGGCCCGCAGACCATTCTAATGCCCGTCAGGGCCTTTCTAAAGGTCCCCAGACCCTTCTACTGCCCCTCAGGAGCATTCTAAAGGCCCCCAGACCCTTCTAATGCCCCACAGGGCCTTTCTAAAGGTCCCCAGACCATTCTAGAGCCCATGAAGACCCTTCTAAAGGCCCCCAGACCCTGCTAATTCCCCTCAGGGCTTTTATAAGGGCACCCAGACCCTTCTAATGCCCCTCAGGACCCTTATAAAGGCACCCAGACCCTTCTAGAGCCTCTCAGGACAGTTTTAAATGCCTCCAGACCCTTCTAGACCCACTCAGGACCATTCTAAAGGCCCCCAGACCCTTCTAATGCACCTCAGGACCCTTCTAAAGGCCCCCAGACCCTTCTAATGCCCCTCAGGGCCTTTCTAAAGTACCCCAGACACTTCTAGAACCTCTCAGGGCCTTTCTATATGACCCCAGACCCTTGTAATGCCCCTCAGGGCCTTTCTAAAGGCACCCATACCCTTCTAATGCCCCTCAGGACCTTTCTAAAGGCCCCCATACCCTTCTAATGCCCCTCAGGACATTTCTAAAGGCCCCCAGACCCTTCTAGAGCCCCTCAGGACATTTCTAAAGGTACCCAGACCCTTCTAATGCCACTCAGGGCCTTTCTAAAGGCCGCGAGACCCTTATAATCCCACTGAGGGCCTTTAAAAAGGCCCCCAGACCCTTCTGGACCCCCTCAGGACACTTCTAATAGCCCCCAGACCCTTCTAGAGCCCCTCAGAGCCTTTCTAAAGGCCTCCACACCCTTCTAATGACCCTCAAGACCCATGTAAAGGCCCCCAGACCCTTCTAGATTGCCTCAGGACCCATCTAAAAGCCCCCAGACCCTTCTAATGCATTTCAGAGCCTTTCTGAAGGCCTCCACACCCTTCTAATGACCCTCAAGACCCATGTAAAGGCCCCTAGACCCTTCTAGATTGCCTCAGGACCCATCTAAAAGCACCCAGACCCTTCTAATGCCTTTCAGGACCCTTATGAAGGCCACAAGACCCTTCTAATGCCCCTCAGGACCATTCTAAAGGCCCCCAGACCCTTCTAATGCCCCTCAGGGCCTTTCTAAAGGACACCAGACCCTTCTAATGCCCCTCAGGACATTTCTAAAGGCCCCCAGACCCTTCTAGAGCCCCTCAGGACATTTCTAAAGGCACCCAGACCCTTCTAATGCCACTCAGGGCCTTTCTAAAGGCCGCGAGACCCTTATAATCCCCCTGAGGGCCTTTAAAAAGGCCCCCAGACCCTTCTGGACCCCCTCAGGACACTTCTAATAGCCCCCAGACCCTTCTAGAGCCCCTCAGAGCCTTTCTAAAGGCCTCCACACCCTTCTAATGACCCTCAAGACCCATGTAAAGGCCCCCAGACCCTTCTAGATTGCCTCAGGACCCATCTAAAAGCCCCCAGACCCTTCTAATGCCTTTCAGGGCCTTTCTAAAGGCCTCCACACCCTTCTAATGACCCCCAAGACCCATGTAAAGGCCCCTAGACCCTTCTAGATTGCCTCAGGACCCATCTAAAAGCCCCCAGACCCTTCTAATGCCTTTCAGGACCCTTATGAAGGCCACAAGACCCTTCTAATGCCCCTCAGGACCTTTCTAAAGGCCCTCAGACCCTTCTAATGCCCCTCAGGGCATTTATAAAGGTTCCCAGACCCTTCTAGAGCCCGTCAGGACCCTTATAAAGGCCCCCAGACCATTCTAGAGCCCCTCAGGACACTTCTAAAGGCCCGCAGACCATTCTAATGCCCGTCAGGGCCTTTCTAAAGGTCCCCAGACCCTTCTACTGCCCGTCAGGAGCATTCTAAAGACCCCAGACCCTTCTAATTCCCCACAGGGCCTTTCTAAAGGTCCCCAGACCATTCTAGAGCCCCTGAAGACCCTTCAAAAGGCCCCCAGACCCTTCTAATGCCACTCAGGGCCTTTCTCAAGGCCGCGAGACCCTGCTAATTCCCCTCAGGGCTTTTATAAGGGCACCCAGACCCTTCTAATGCCCCTCAGGACCCTTATAAAGGCACACAGACTCTTCTAGAGCCTCTCAGGACAGTTTTAAATGCCACAAGACCTTTCTAGACCCCCTCAGGACCATTCTAAAGGCCCCCAGACCCTTCTAATGCCCCTCAGGACCCTTCTAAAGGCCCCCAGACCCTTCTAATGCCCCTCAGGACCTTTCTAAAGTACCCCAGACAATTCTAGAACCTCTCAGGGCCTTTCTATATGACCCCAGACCCTTGTAATGCCCCTCAGGACATTTCTAAAGGCCCCCAGACCCTTCTAGAGCCCCTCAGGACATTTCTAAAGGCCCCCATACCCTTCTAATGCCACTCAGGGCCTTTCTAAAGGCCGCGAGACCCTTATAATCCCCCTCGGGGCCTTTAAAAAGGCACCGAGACCCTTCTGGATTCCCTCAGGACACTTCTAATAGCCCCCAGACCCTTCTAGAGCCCCTCAGAGCCTTTCTAAAGGCCTCCACACCCTTCTAATGACCCTCAAGACCCATGTAAAGGCCCCCAGACCCTTCTAGATTGCCTCAGGACCCATCTAAAAGCCCCCAGACCCTTCTAATGCCTTTTAGGGCCTTTCTAAAGGCCTCCACACCCTTCTAATGACCCTCAAGACCCATGTAAAGGCCCCTAGACCCTTCTAGATTGCCTCAGGACCCATCTAAAAGCCCCCAGACCCTTCTAATGCCTTTCAGGACCCTTATGAAGGCCATAAGACCCTTCTAATGCCCCTCAGGACCTTTCTAAAGGCCCGCAGACCCTTCTAATGCCCCTCAGGGCATTTATAAAGGTTCCCAGACCCTTCTAGAGCCCGTCAGGACCCTTATAAAGGCCCCCAGACCATTCTAGAGCCCCTCAGGACACTTCTAAAGGCCCGCAGACCATTCTAATGCCCGTCAGGGCCTTTCTAAAGGTCCCCAGACCCTTGTACTGCCCCTCAGGAGCATTCTAAAGGCCCCCAGACCCTTATAGAGCCCCTCAGGACCCTTCTAAAGGCCCCCAGACCCTGCTAATTCCCCTCAGGGCTTTTATAAGGGCACCCAGACCCTTCTAATGCCCCTCAGGACCCTTATAAAGGCACCCAGACCCTTCTAGAGCCTCTCAGGACAGTTTTAAATGCCTCCAGACCCTTCTAGACCCCCTCAGGACCATTCTAAAGGCCCCCAGACCCTTCTAATGCCCCTCAGGACCCTTCTAAAGGCCCCCAGACCCTTCTAATGCCCCTCAGGACCTTTCTAAAGTACCCCAGACACTTCTAGAACCTCTCAGGGCCTTTCTATATGACCCCAGACCCTTGTAATGCCCCTCAGGGCCATTCTAAAGGCCCCCATACCCTTCTAATGCCCCTCAGGACTTTTCTAAAGGACCCCAGACCCTTCTAGAGTGCCTCAGGACATTTCTAAAGGCACCCAGACCCTTCTAATGTCACTCAGGGCCTTTCTAAAGGCCGCGAGACCCTTATAATCCCCCTGAGGGCCTTTAAAAAGGCCCCCAGACCCTTCTGGACCCCCTCAGGACACTTCTAATAGCCCCCAGACCCTTCTAGAGCCCCTCAGAGCCTTTCTAAAGGCCTCCACACCCTTCTAATGAACCTCAAGACCCATGTAAATGCCCCCAGACCCTTCTACATTGCCTCAGGACCCATCTAAAAGCCCCCAGACCCTTCTAATGCCTTTCAGGGCCTTTCTAAAGGCCTCCACACCCTTCTAATGACCCTCAAGACCCATGTAAAGGCCCCTAGACCCTTCTAGATTGCCTCAGGACCCATCTAAAAGCCCCCAGACCCTTCTAATGCCTTTCAGGACCCTTATGAAGGCCACAAGACCCTTCTAATGCCCCTCAGGACCATTCTAAAGGCCCGCAGACCCTTCTAATGCCCCTCAGGGCATTTATAAAGGTTCCCAGACCCTTCTAGAGCCCATCAGGACCCTTATAAAGGCCCCCAGACCATTCTAGAGCCCCTCAGGACACTTCTAAAGTCCCGCAGACCATTCTAATGCCCGTCAGGGCCTTTCTAAAAGTCCCCAGACCCTTCTACAGCCCCTCAGGAGCATTCTAAAGGCCCCCAGACCCTTCTAATGCCCCACAGGGCCTTTCTAAAGGTCCCCAGACCCTTCTAGAGCCCCTGAAGACCCTTCTAAAGGCCCCCAGACCCTTATAGAGCCCCTCAGGACCCTTCTAAAGTCCCCCAGACCCTGCTAATTCCCCTCAGGGCTTTTATAAGGGCACCCAGACCCTTCTAATGCCCCTCAGGACCCTTATAAAGGCACCCAGACCCTTCTAGAGCCTCTCAGGACAGTTTTAAATGCCTCCAGACCCTTCTAGACCCCTCAGGACCATTCTAAAGGCCCCCAGGCCCTTGTAATGCCACTCAGGGCCTTTCTAAAGGCCGCGAGACCCTTATAATCCCCCTGAGGGCCTTTAAAAAGGCCCCCAGACCCTTCTGGACCCCCTCAGGACACTTCTAATAGCCCCCAGACCCTTCTAGAGCCCCTCAGAGCCTTTCTAAAGGCCTCCACACCCTTCTAATGAACCTCAAGACCCATGTAAATGCCCCCAGACCCTTCTACATTGCCTCAGGACCCATCTAAAAGCCCCCAGACCCTTCTAATGCCTTTCAGGGCCTTTCTAAAGGCCTCCACACCCTTCTAATGACCCTCAAGACCCATGTAAAGGCCCCTAGACCCTTCTAGATTGCCTCAGGACCCATCTAAAAGCCCCCAGACCCTTCTAATGCCTTTCAGGACCCTTATGAAGGCCACAAGACCCTTCTAATGCCCCTCAGGACCATTCTAAAGGCCCGCAGACCCTTCTAATGCCCCTCAGGGCATTTATAAAGGTTCCCAGACCCTTCTAGAGCCCGTCAGGACCCTTATAAAGGCCCCCAGACCATTCTAGAGCCCCTCAGGACACTTCTAAAGTCCCGCAGACCATTCTAATGCCCGTCAGGGCCTTTCTAAAAGTCCCCAGACCCTTCTACAGCCCCTCAGGAGCATTCTAAAGGCCCCCAGACCCTTCTAATGCCCCACAGGGCCTTTCTAAAGGTCCCCAGACCCTTCTAGAGCCCCTGAAGACCCTTCTAAAGGCCCCCAGACCCTTATAGAGCCCCTCAGGACCCTTCTAAAGTCCCCCAGACCCTGCTAATTCCCCTCAGGGCTTTTATAAGGGCACCCAGACCCTTCTAATGCCCCTCAGGACCCTTATAAAGGCACCCAGACCCTTCTAGAGCCTCTCAGGACAGTTTTAAATGCCTCCAGACCCTTCTAGACCCCCTCAGGACCATTCTAAAGGCCCCCAGACCCTTCTAATGCCCCTCAGGACCCTTCTAAAGGCCCCCAGACCCTTCTAATGCCCCTCAGGACCTTTCTAAAGTACCCCAGACAATTCTAGAACCTCTCAGGGCCTTTCTATATGACCCCAGACCCTTGTAATGCCCCTCAGGACATTTCTAAAGGCCCCCAGACCCTTCTAGAGCCCCTCAGGACATTTCTAAAGGCCCCCATACCCTTCTAATGCCACTCAGGGCCTTTCTAAAGGCCGCGAGACCCTTATAATCCCCCTCGGGGCCTTTAAAAAGGCACCGAGACCCTTCTGGATTCCCTCAGGACACTTCTAATAGCCCCCAGACCCTTCTAGAGCCCCTCAGAGCCTTTCTAAAGGCCTCCACACCCTTCTAATGACCCTCAAGACCCATGTAAAGGCCCCCAGACCCTTCTAGATTGCCTCAGGACCCATCTAAAAGCCCCCAGACCCTTCTAATGCCTTTTAGGGCCTTTCTAAAGGCCTCCACACCCTTCTAATGACCCTCAAGACCCATGTAAAGGCCCCTAGACCCTTCTAGATTGCCTCAGGACCCATCTAAAAGCCCCCAGACCCTTCTAATGCCTTTCAGGACCCTTATGAAGGCCATAAGACCCTTCTAATGCCCCTCAGGACCTTTCTAAAGGCCCGCAGACCCTTCTAATGCCCCTCAGGGCATTTATAAAGGTTCCCAGACCCTTCTAGAGCCCGTCAGGACCCTTATAAAGGCCCCCAGACCATTCTAGAGCCCCTCAGGACACTTCTAAAGGCCCGCAGACCATTCTAATGCCCGTCAGGGCCTTTCTAAAGGTCCCCAGACCCTTGTACTGCCCCTCAGGAGCATTCTAAAGGCCCCCAGACCCTTATAGAGCCCCTCAGGACCCTTCTAAAGGCCCCCAGACCCTGCTAATTCCCCTCAGGGCTTTTATAAGGGCACCCAGACCCTTCTAATGCCCCTCAGGACCCTTATAAAGGCACCCAGACCCTTCTAGAGCCTCTCAGGACAGTTTTAAATGCCTCCAGACCCTTCTAGACCCCCTCAGGACCATTCTAAAGGCCCCCAGACCCTTCTAATGCCCCTCAGGACCCTTCTAAAGGCCCCCAGACCCTTCTAATGCCCCTCAGGACCTTTCTAAAGTACCCCAGACACTTCTAGAACCTCTCAGGGCCTTTCTATATGACCCCAGACCCTTGTAATGCCCCTCAGGACATTTCTAAAGGCCCCCAGACCCTTCTAGAGCCCCTCAGGACATTTCTAAAGGCACCCAGACCCTTCTAATGCCACTCAGGGCCTTTCTAAAGGCCGCGAGACCCTTATAATCCCCCTGAGGGCCTTTAAAAAGGCCCCCAGACCCTTCTGGACCCCCTCAGGACACTTCTAATAGCCCCCAGACCCTTCTAGAGCCCCTCAGAGCCTTTCTAAAGGACTCCACACCCTTCTAATGACCCTCAAGACCCATGTAAAGGCCCCCAGACCCTTCTAGATTGCCTCAGGACCCATCTAAAAGCCCCCAGACCCTTCTAATGCATTTCAGAGCCTTTCTGAAGGCCTCCACACCCTTCTAATGACCCTCAAGACCCATGTAAAGGCCCCTAGACCCTTCTAGATTGCCTCAGGACCCATCTAAAAGCCCCCAGACCCTTCTAATGCCTTTCAGGACCCTTATGAAGGCCACAAGACCCTTCTAATGCCCCTCAGGACCTTTCTAAAGGCCCTCAGACCCTTCTAATGCCCCTCAGGGCATTTATAAAGGTTCCCAGACCCTTCTAGAGCCCGTCAGGACCCTTATAAAGGCCCCCAGACCATTCTAGAGCCCCTCAGGACACTTCTAAAGGCCCCCAGACCCTTCTAATGCCCCACAGGGCCTTTCTAAAGGTCCCCAGACCCTTCTAGAGCCCCTGAAGACCCTTCTAAAGGCCCCCAGACCATTCTAATGCCACTCAGGGCTTTTCTCAAGGCCGCGTGACCCTGCTAATTCCCCTCAGGGCTTTTATAAGGGCACCCAGACCCTTCTAATGCCCCTCAGGACCCTTATAAAGGCACCCAGACCCTTCTAGAGCCTCTCAGGACAGTTTTAAATGCCTCCAGACCCTTCTAGACCCCCTCAGGACCATTCTAAAGGCCCCCAGACCCTTCTAATGCCCCTCAGGACCCTTCTAAAGGCCCCCAGACCCTTCTAATGCCCCTCAGGACCTTTCTAAAGTACCCCAGACAATTCTAGAACCTCTCAGGGCCTTTCTATATGACCCCAGACCCTTGTAATGCCCCTCAGGACATTTCTAAAGGCCCCCAGACCCTTCTAGAGCCCCTCAGGACATTTCTAAAGGCCCCCATACCCTTCTAATGCCACTCAGGGCCTTTCTAAAGGCCGCGAGACCCTTATAATCCCCCTCGGGGCCTTTAAAAAGGCACCGAGACCCTTCTGGATTCCCTCAGGACACTTCTAATAGCCCCCAGACCCTTCTAGAGCCCCTCAGAGCCTTTCTAAAGGCCTCCACACCCTTCTAATGACCCTCAAGACCCATGTAAAGGCCCCCAGACCCTTCTAGATTGCCTCAGGACCCATCTAAAAGCCCCCAGACCCTTCTAATGCCTTTTAGGGCCTTTCTAAAGGCCTCCACACCCTTCTAATGACCCTCAAGACCCATGTAAAGGCCCCTAGACCCTTCTAGATTGCCTCAGGACCCATCTAAAAGCCCCCAGACCCTTCTAATGCCTTTCAGGACCCTTATGAAGGCCATAAGACCCTTCTAATGCCCCTCAGGACCTTTCTAAAGGCCCGCAGACCCTTCTAATGCCCCTCAGGGCATTTATAAAGGTTCCCAGACCCTTCTAGAGCCCGTCAGGACCCTTATAAAGGCCCCCAGACCATTCTAGAGCCCCTCAGGACACTTCTAAAGGCCCGCAGACCATTCTAATGCCCGTCAGGGCCTTTCTAAAGGTCCCCAGACCCTTGTACTGCCCCTCAGGAGCATTCTAAAGGCCCCCAGACCCTTATAGAGCCCCTCAGGACCCTTCTAAAGGCCCCCAGACCCTGCTAATTCCCCTCAGGGCTTTTATAAGGGCACCCAGACCCTTCTAATGCCCCTCAGGACCCTTATAAAGGCACCCAGACCCTTCTAGAGCCTCTCAGGACAGTTTTAAATGCCTCCAGACCCTTCTAGACCCCCTCAGGACCATTCTAAAGGCCCCCAGACCCTTCTAATGCCCCTCAGGACCCTTCTAAAGGCCCCCAGACCCTTCTAATGCCCCTCAGGACCTTTCTAAAGTACCCCAGACACTTCTAGAACCTCTCAGGGCCTTTCTATATGACCCCAGACCCTTGTAATGCCCCTCAGGACATTTCTAAAGGCCCCCAGACCCTTCTAGAGCCCCTCAGGACATTTCTAAAGGCACCCAGACCCTTCTAATGCCACTCAGGGCCTTTCTAAAGGCCGCGAGACCCTTATAATCCCCCTGAGGGCCTTTAAAAAGGCCCCCAGACCCTTCTGGACCCCCTCAGGACACTTCTAATAGCCCCCAGACCCTTCTAGAGCCCCTCAGAGCCTTTCTAAAGGACTCCACACCCTTCTAATGACCCTCAAGACCCATGTAAAGGCCCCCAGACCCTTCTAGATTGCCTCAGGACCCATCTAAAAGCCCCCAGACCCTTCTAATGCATTTCAGAGCCTTTCTGAAGGCCTCCACACCCTTCTAATGACCCTCAAGACCCATGTAAAGGCCCCTAGACCCTTCTAGATTGCCTCAGGACCCATCTAAAAGCCCCCAGACCCTTCTAATGCCTTTCAGGACCCTTATGAAGGCCACAAGACCCTTCTAATGCCCCTCAGGACCTTTCTAAAGGCCCTCAGACCCTTCTAATGCCCCTCAGGGCATTTATAAAGGTTCCCAGACCCTTCTAGAGCCCGTCAGGACCCTTATAAAGGCCCCCAGACCATTCTAGAGCCCCTCAGGACACTTCTAAAGGCCCCCAGACCCTTCTAATGCCCCACAGGGCCTTTCTAAAGGTCCCCAGACCCTTCTAGAGCCCCTGAAGACCCTTCTAAAGGCCCCCAGACCATTCTAATGCCACTCAGGGCTTTTCTCAAGGCCGCGTGACCCTGCTAATTCCCCTCAGGGCTTTTATAAGGGCACCCAGACCCTTCTAATGCCCCTCAGGACCCTTATAAAGGCACCCAGACCCTTCTAGAGCCTCTCAGGACAGTTTTAAATGCCTCCAGACCCTTCTAGACCCCATCAGGACCATTCTAAAGGCCCCCAGACCCTTCTAATGCCCCTCAGGACCCTTCTAAAGGCCCCCAGACCCTTCTAATGCCCCTCAGGACCTTTCTAAAGTACCCCAGACACTTCTAGAACCTCTCAGGGCCTTTCTATATGACCCCAGACCCTTGTAATGCCCCTCAGGACATTTCTAAAGGCACCCAGACCCTTCTAATGCCACTCAGGGCCTTTCTAAAGGCCGCGAGACCCTTATAATCCCCCTCGGGGCCTTTAAAAAGGCCCCCAGACCCTTCTGGATTCCCTCAGGACACTTCTAATAGCCCCCAGACCCTTCTAGAGCCCCTCAGAGCCTTTCTAAAGGCCTCCACACCCTTCTAATGACCCTCAAGACCCATGTAAAGGCTTCCAGACCCTTCTAGATTGCCTCAGGACCCATCTAAAAGCCCCCAGACCCTTCTAATGCCTTTTAGGGCCTTTCTAAAGGCCTCCACACCCTTCTAATGAACCTCAAGACCCATGTAAAGGCCCCTAGACCCTTCTAGATTGCCTCAGGACCCATCTAAAAGCCCCCAGACCCTTCTAATGCCTTTCAGGACCCTTATGAAGGCCATAAGACCCTTCTAATGCCCCTCAGGACCTTTCTAAAGTACCCCAGACACTTCTAGAACCTCTCAGGGCCTTTCTATATGACCCCAGACCCTTGTAATGCCCCTCAGGACATTTCTAAAGGCCCCCAGACCCTTCTAGAGCCCCTCAGGACATTTCTAAAGGCACCCAGACCCTTCTAATGCCACTCAGGGCCTTTCTAAAGGCCGCGAGACCCTTATAATCCCCCTCGGGGCCTTTAAAAATGCACCGAGACCCTTCTGGATTCCCTCAGGACACTTCTAATAGCCCCCAGACCCTTCTAGAGCCCCTCAGAGCCTTTCTAAAGGCCTCCACACCCTTCTAATGACCCTCAAGACCCATGTAAAGGCCCCCAGACCCTTCTAGATTGCCTCAGGACCCATCTAAAAGCCCCCAGACCCTTCTAATGCCTTTTAGGGCCTTTCTAAAGGCCTCCACACCCTTCTAATGACCCTCAAGACCCATGTAAAGGCCCCTAGACCCTTCTAGATTGCCTCAGGACCCATCTAAAAGCCCCCAGACCCTTCTAATGCCTTTCAGGACCCTTATGAAGGCCATAAGACCCTTCTAATGCCCCTCAGGACCTTTCTAAAGGCCCGCAGACCCTTCTAATGCCCCTCAGGGCATTTATAAAGGTTCCCAGACCCTTCTAGAGCCCGTCAGGACCCTTATAAAGGCCCCCAGACCATTCTAGAGCCCCTCAGGACACTTCTAAAGGCCCGCAGACCATTCTAATGCCCGTCAGGGCCTTTCTAAAGGTCCCCAGACCCTTGTACTGCCCCTCAGGAGCATTCTAAAGGCCCCCAGACCCTTATAGAGCCCCTCAGGACCCTTCTAAAGGCCCCCAGACCCTGCTAATTCCCCTCAGGGCTTTTATAAGGGCACCCAGACCCTTCTAATGCCCCTCAGGACCCTTATAAAGGCACCCAGACCCTTCTAGAGCCTCTCAGGACAGTTTTAAATGCCTCCAGACCCTTCTAGACCCCCTCAGGACCATTCTAAAGGCCCCCAGACCCTTCTAATGCCCCTCAGGACCCTTCTAAAGGCCCCCAGACCCTTCTAATGCCCCTCAGGACCTTTCTAAAGTACCCCAGACACTTCTAGAACCTCTCAGGGCCTTTCTATATGACCCCAGACCCTTGTAATGCCCCTCAGGACATTTCTAAAGGCCCCCAGACCCTTCTAGAGCCCCTCAGGACATTTCTAAAGGCACCCAGACCCTTCTAATGCCACTCAGGGCCTTTCTAAAGGCCGCGAGACCCTTATAATCCCCCTGAGGGCCTTTAAAAAGGCCCCCAGACCCTTCTGGACCCCCTCAGGACACTTCTAATAGCCCCCAGACCCTTCTAGAGCCCCTCAGAGCCTTTCTAAAGGCCTCCACACCCTTCTAATGACCCTCAAGACCCATGTAAAGGCCCCCAGACCCTTCTAGATTGCCTCAGGACCCATCTAAAAGCCCCCAGACCCTTCTAATGCATTTCAGAGCCTTTCTGAAGGCCTCCACACCCTTCTAATGACCCTCAAGACCCATGTAAAGGCCCCTAGACCCTTCTAGATTGCCTCAGGACCCATCTAAAAGCCCCCAGACCCTTCTAATGCCTTTCAGGACCCTTATGAAGGCCACAAGACCCTTCTAATGCCCCTCAGGACCTTTCTAAAGGCCCTCAGACCCTTCTAATGCCCCTCAGGGCATTTATAAAGGTTCCCAGACCCTTCTAGAGCCCGTCAGGACCCTTATAAAGGCCCCCAGACCATTCTAGAGCCCCTCAGGACACTTCTAAAGGCCCCCAGACCCTTCTAATGCCCCACAGGGCCTTTCTAAAGGTCCCCAGACCCTTCTAGAGCCCCTGAAGACCCTTCTAAAGGCCCCCAGACCATTCTAATGCCACTCAGGGCTTTTCTCAAGGCCGCGTGACCCTGCTAATTCCCCTCAGGGCTTTTATAAGGGCACCCAGACCCTTCTAATGCCCCTCAGGACCCTTATAAAGGCACCCAGACCCTTCTAGAGCCTCTCAGGACAGTTTTAAATGCCTCCAGACCCTTCTAGACCCCATCAGGACCATTCTAAAGGCCCCCAGACCCTTCTAATGCCCCTCAGGACCCTTCTAAAGGCCCCCAGACCCTTCTAATGCCCCTCAGGACCTTTCTAAAGTACCCCAGACACTTCTAGAACCTCTCAGGGCCTTTCTATATGACCCCAGACCCTTGTAATGCCCCTCAGGACATTTCTAAAGGCACCCAGACCCTTCTAATGCCACTCAGGGCCTTTCTAAAGGCCGCGAGACCCTTATAATCCCCCTCGGGGCCTTTAAAAAGGCCCCCAGACCCTTCTGGATTCCCTCAGGACACTTCTAATAGCCCCCAGACCCTTCTAGAGCCCCTCAGAGCCTTTCTAAAGGCCTCCACACCCTTCTAATGACCCTCAAGACCCATGTAAAGGCTTCCAGACCCTTCTAGATTGCCTCAGGACCCATCTAAAAGCCCCCAGACCCTTCTAATGCCTTTTAGGGCCTTTCTAAAGGCCTCCACACCCTTCTAATGAACCTCAAGACCCATGTAAAGGCCCCTAGACCCTTCTAGATTGCCTCAGGACCCATCTAAAAGCCCCCAGACCCTTCTAATGCCTTTCAGGACCCTTATGAAGGCCATAAGACCCTTCTAATGCCCCTCAGGACCTTTCTAAAGTACCCCAGACACTTCTAGAACCTCTCAGGGCCTTTCTATATGACCCCAGACCCTTGTAATGCCCCTCAGGACATTTCTAAAGGCCCCCAGACCCTTCTAGAGCCCCTCAGGACATTTCTAAAGGCACCCAGACCCTTCTAATGCCACTCAGGGCCTTTCTAAAGGCCGCGAGACCCTTATAATCCCCCTGAGGGCCTTTAAAAAGGCCCCCAGACCCTTCTGGACCCCCTCAGGACACTTCTAATAGCCCCCAGACCCTTCTAGAGCCCCTCAGAGCCTTTCTAAAGGACACCACACCCTTCTAATGACCCTCAAGACCCATGTAAAGGCCCCCAGACCCTTCTAGATTGCCTCAGGACCCATCTAAAAGCCCCCAGACCCTTCTAATTCATTTCAGAGCCTTTCTGAAGGCCTCCACACCCTTCTAATGACCCTCAAGACCCATGTAAAGGCCCCTAGACCCTTCTAGATTGCCTCAGGACCCACGTAAAAGCCCCCAGACCCTTCTAATGCCTTTCAGGACCCTTATGAAGGCCACAAGACCCTTCTAATGCCCCTCAGGAGCTTTCTAAAGGCCCTCAGACCCTTCTAATGCCCTTCAGGGCATTTATAAAGGTTCCCAGAACCTTCTAGAGCCCGTCAGGACCCTTATAAAGGCCCCCAGACCATTCTAGAGCCCCTCAGGACACTTCTAATAGCCCCCAGACCCTTCTAGAGCCCCTCAGAGCCTTTCTAAAGGCCTCCACACCCTTCTAATGACCCTCAAGACCCATGTAAAGGCCCCCAGACCCTTCTAGATTGCCTGAGGACCCATCTAAAAGCCCCCAGACCCTTCTAATGCCTTTCAGGACCCTTATGAAGGCCACAAGACCCTTCTAATGCCCCTCAGGACCTTTCTAAAGGCCCGCAGACCCTTCTAATGCCCCTCAGGGCATATATAAAGGTTCCCAGACCATTCTAGAGCCCGTCAGGACCCTTATAAAGGCCCCCAGACCATTCTAGAGCCCCTCAGGACACTTCTAAACGCCCGCAGACCATTCTAATGCCCGTCAGGGCCTTTCTAAAGGTCCCCAGACCCTTCTACTGCCCCTCAGGAGCATTCTAAAGGCCCCCAGACCCTTCTAATGCCCCACAGGGCCTTTCTAAAGGTCCCCAGACCCTTCTAGAGCCCATGAAGACCCTTCTAAAGGCCCCCAGACCCTTACAGAGCCCTTCAGGACCCTTCTAAAGTCCCCCAGACCCTGCTAATTCCCCTCAGGGCTTTTATAAGGGCACCCAGACCCTTCTAATGCCCCTCAGGACCCTTATAAAGGCACCCAGACCCTTCTAGAGCCTCTCAGGACAGTTTTAAATGCCTCCAGACCCTTCTAGACCCACTCAGGACCATTCTAAAGGCCCCCAGACCCTTCTAATGCACCTCAGGACCCTTCTAAAGGCCCCCAGACCCTTCTAATGCCCCTCAGGGCCTTTCTAAAGTACCCCAGACACTTCTAGAACCTCTCAGGGCATTTCTATATGACCCCAGACCCTTGTAATGCTCCTCAGGGCCTTTCTAAAGGCACCCATACCCTTCTAATGCCCCTCAGGACCTTTCTAAAGGCCCCCATACCCTTCTAATGCCCCTCAGGACATTTCTAAAGGCCCCCAGACCCTTCTAGAGCCCCTCAGGACATTTCTAAAGGCACCCAGACCCTTGTAATGCCACTCAGGGCCTTTCTAAAGGCCGCGAGACCCTTATAATCCCCCTGAGGGCCTTTAAAAAGGCCCCCAGACCCTTCTGGACCCCCTCAGGACACTTCTAATAGCCCCCAGACCCTTCTAGAGCCCCTCAGAGCCTTTCTAAAGGCCTCCACACCCTTCTAATGACCCTCAAGACCCATGTAAAGGCCCCCAGACCCTTCTAGATTGCCTCAGGACCCATCTAAAAGCCCCCAGACCCTTCTAATGCATTTCAGAGCCTTTCTGAAGGCCTCCACACCCTTCTAATGACCCTCAAGACCCATGTAAAGGCCCCTAGACCCTTCTAGATTGCCTCAGGACCCATCTAAAAGCCCCCAGACCCTTCTAATGCCTTTCAGGACCCTTATGAAGGCCACAAGACCCTTCTAATGCCCCTCAGGACCATTCTAAAGGCCCCCAGACCCTTCTAATGCCCCTCAGGGCCTTTCTAAAGGACACCAGACCCTTCTAATGCCCCTCAGGACCTTTCTAAAGGCCCTCAGACCCTTCTAATGCCCCTCAGGGCATTTATAAAGGTTCCCAGACCCTTCTAGAGCCCGTCAGGACCCTTATAAAGGACCCCAGACCATTCTAGAGCCCCTCAGGACACTTCTAAAGGCCCGCAGACCATTCTAATGCCCGTCAGGGCCTTTCTAAAGGTCCCCAGACCCTTCTACTGCCCGTCAGGAGCATTCTAAAGACCCCAGACCCTTCTAATTCCCCACAGGGCCTTTCTAAAGGTCCCCAGACCCTTCTAGAGCCCCTGAAGACCCTTCAAAAGGCCCCCAGACCCTTCTAATGCCACTCAGGGCCTTTCTCAAGGCCGCGAGACCCTGCTAATTCCCCTCAGGGCTTTTATAAGGGCACCCAGACCCTTCTAATGCCCCTCAGGACCCTTATAAAGGCACACAGACTCTTCTAGAGCCTCTCAGGACAGTTTTAAATGCCACAAGACCTTTCTAGACCCCCTCAGGACCATTCTAAAGGCCCCCAGACCCTTCTAATGCCCCTCAGGGCCTTTCTAAAGTACCCCAGACACTTCTAGAACCTCTCAGGGCCTTTCTATATGACCCCAGACCCTTGTAATGCCCCTCAGGGCCATTCTAAAGGCCCCCATACCCTTCTAATGCCCCTGAGGACTTTTCTAAAGGACCCCAGACCCTTCTAGAGTGCCTCAGGACATTTCTAAAGGCACCCAGACCCTTCTAATGTCACTCAGGGCCTTTCTAAAGGCCGCAAGACCCTTATAATCCCCCTGAGGGCCTTTAAAAAGGCCCCCAGACCCTTCAGGACCCCTTCAGGACACTTCTAATAGCCCCCAGACCCTTCTAGAGCCCCTCAGAGCCTTTCTAAAGGCCTCCACACCATTCTAATGACCCTCAAGACCCATGTAAAGGCCCCCCGACCCTTCTAGATTGCCTCAGGACCCATCTAAAAGCCCCCAGACCCTTCTAATGCCTTTCAGGGCCTTTCTGAAGGCCTCCACACCCTTCTAATGACCCTCAAGACCCATGTAAAGGCCCCTAGACCCTTCTAGATTGCCTCAGGACCCATCTAAAAGCCCCCAGACCCTTCTAATGCCTTTCAGGACCCTTATGAAGGCCACAAGACCCTTCTAATGCCCCTCAGGACCTTTCTAAAGGCCCTCAGACCCTTCTAATGCCCCTCAGGTCATTTATAAAGGTTCCCAGATCCTTCTAGAGCCCGTCAGGACCCTTACAAAGGCCCCCAGACCATTCTAGAGCCCCTCAGGACACTTCTAAAGGCCCGCAGACCATTCTAATGCCCGTCAGGGCCTTTCTAAAGGTCCCCAGACCCTTCTACTGCCCCTCAGGATCACTCTAAAGGCCCCCAGACACTTCTAATGCCCCACAGGGCCTTTCTAAAGGTCCCCAGACCCTTCTAGAGCCCCTGAAGACCCTTCTAAAGGCCCCTAGACCCTTATAGAGCCCCTCAGGACCCTTCAAAAGTCCCCCAGACCCTGCTAATTCCCCTCAGGGCTTTTATAAGGGCACCCAGACCCTTCTAATGCCCCTCAGGACCCTTATAAAGGCACCCAGACCCTTCTAGAGCCTCTCAGGACAGTTTTAAATGCCTCCAGACCCTTCTAGACCCCCTCAGGACCATTCTAAAGGCCCCCAGACCCTTCTAATGCCCCTCAGGACCCTTCTAAAGGCCCCCAGACCCTTCTAATGCCCCTCAGGGCCTTTCTAAAGTACCCCAGACACTTGTAGAACCTCTCAGGGCCTTTCTATATGACCCCAGACCCTTGTAATGCCCCTCAGGGCCTTTCTAAAGGCCCCCATACCCTTCTAATGCCCCTCAGGACCTTTCTAAAGGCCCCCAGACCCTTCTAGAGCCCCTCAGGACATTTCTAAAGGCACCCAGACCCTTCTAATGCCACTCAGGGCCTTTCTAAAGGCCGCGAGACCCTTATAATCCCCCTGAGGGCCTTTAAAAAGGCCCCCAGACCCTTCTGGACCCCCTCAGGACACTTCTAATAGCCCCCAGACCCTTCTAGAGCCCCTCAGAGCCTTTCTAAAGGCCTCCACACCCTTCTAATGACCCTCAAGACCCATGTAAAGGCCCCCAGACCCTTCTAGATTGCCTCAGGACCCATCTAAAAGCCCCCAGACCCTTCTAATGCCTTTCAGGGCCTTTCTAAAGGCCTCCACACCCTTCTAATGACCCTCAAGACCCATGTAAAGGCCCCTAGACCCTTCTAGATTGCCTCAGGACCCATCTAAAAGCCCCCAGACCCTTCTAATGCCTTTCAGGACCCTTATGAAGGCCACAAGACCCTTCTAATGCCCCTCAGGACCTTTCTAAAGGCCCGCAGACCTTTCTAATGCCCCTCAGGGCATTTATAAAGGTTCCCAGACCCTTCTAGAAACCGTCAGGACCCTTATAAAGGCCCCCAGACCATTCTAGAGCCCCTCAGGACACTTCTAAAGGCCCGCAGACCATTCTAATGCCCGTCAGGGCCTTTATAAAGGTCCCCAGACCCTTCTACTGCCCGTCAGGAGCATTCTAAAGACCCCAGACCCTTCTAATTCCCCACAGGGCCTTTCTAAAGGTCCCCAGACCCTTCTAGAGCCCCTGAAGACCCTTCTAAAGGCCCCCAGACCATTATAGAGCCCCTCAGGACCCTTCTAAAGTCCCCCAGACCCTGCTAATTCCCCTCAGGGCTTTTATAAGGGCACGCAGACCCTTCTAATGCCCCTCAGGACCCTTATAAAGGCACCCAGACTCTTCTAGAGCCTCTCAGGACAGTTTTAAATGCCACACGACCTTTCTAGACCCCCTCAGGACCATTCTAAAGGCCCCCAGACCCTTCTAGAGCCCCTCAGAGCCTTTCTAAAGGCCTCCACACCCTTCTAATGACCCTCAAGACCCATGTAAAGGCCCCCAGACCCTTCTAGATTGCCTCAGGACCCATCTAAAACCCCCCGACCCTTCTAATGCCTTTCAGGGCCTTTCTGAAGGCCTCCACACCTTTCTAATGACCCTCAAGACCCATGTAAAGGCCCCTAGACCCTTCTAGATTGCCTCAGGACCCATCTAAAAGCCCCCAGACCCTTCTAATGCCTTTCAGGACCCTTATGAAGGCCACAAGACCCTTCTAATGCCCCTCAGGACCTTTCTAAAGGCCCGCAGACCCTTCTAATGCCCCTCAGGGCATTTATAAAGGTTCCCAGACCCTTCTAGAAACCGTCAGGACCCTTATAAAGGCCCCCAGACCATTCTAGAGCCCCTCAGGACACTTCTAAAGGCCCGCAGACCATTCTAATGCCCGTCAGGGCCTTTATAAAGGTCCCCAGACCCTTCTACTGCCCGTCAGGAGCATTCTAAAGACCCCCAGACCCTTCTAATTCCCCACAGGGCCTTTCTAAAGGTCCCCAGACCCTTCTAGAGCCCCTGAAGACCCTTCTAAAGGCCCCCAGACCCTTATAGAGCCCCTCAGGACCCTTCTAAAGTCCCCCAGACCCTGCTAATTCCCCTCAGGGCTTTTATAAGGGCACCCAGACCCTTCTAATGCCCCTCAGGACCCTTCTAAAGGCCCCCAGACCCTTCTAATGCCCCTCAGGACACTTCTAAAGGCCACAAGGCCCTTCTAATGCCCCTCAGGGCCTTTCTAAATTACCCCAGACACTTCTAGAACCTCTCAGGGCCTTTCTGTATGACCCCAGACCATTGTAATGCCACTCAGGGCCTTTCTAAAGGCCGCGAGACCCTTATAATCCCCCTGAGGGCCTTTAAAAAGGCCCCCCGACCCATCCGGACCACCTCAGGAGGCTTCTAATAGCCCCCAGACCCTTCTAGAGCCCCTCAGGGCCTTTCTAAAGGCCTCCACACCCTTCTAATGACCCTCAAGACCCATGTAAAGGCCCCTAGACCCTTCTAGATTGCCTCAGGACCCATCTAAAAGCCCCCAGACCCTTCTAATGCCTTTCAGGACCCTTATGAAGGCCCTCAGACCCTTCTAATGCCCCTCAGGACCTTTCTAAAGGCCCTCAGACCCTTCTAATGCCCCTCAGGGCATTTATAAAGGTTCCCAGACCCTTGTAGAGCCCGTCAGGACCCTTATAAAGGCCCCCAGACCATTCTAGAGCCCCTCAGGACACTTCTAAAGGCCCCCAGACCCTTCTAATGCCCCACAGGGCCTTTCTAAAGGTCCCCAGACCCTTCTAGAGCCCCTGAAGACCCTTCTAAAGGTCCCCAGACCCTTCTAATGCCACTCAGGGCTTTTCTCAAGGCCGCGTGACCCTGCTAATTCCCCTCAGGGCTTTTATAAGGGCACCCAGACCCTTCTAATGCCCCTCAGGACCCTTATAAAGGCACCCAGACCCTTCTAGAGCCTCTCAGGACAGTTTTAAATGCCTCCAGACCCTTCTAGACCCCCTCAGGACCATTCTAAAGGCCCCCAGACCCTTCTAATGCCCCTCAGGACCCTTCTAAAGGCCCCCAGACCCTTCTAATGCCCCTCAGGACCTTTCTAAAGTACCCCAGACACTTCTAGAACCTCTCAGGGCCTTTCTATATGACCCCAGACCCTTGTAATGCCCCTCAGGACATTTCTAAAGGCCCCCAGACCCTTCTAGAGCCCCTCAGGACATTTCTAAAGGCACCCAGACCCTTCTAATGCCACTCAGGGCCTTTCTAAAGGCCGCGAGACCCTTATAATCCCCCTCGGGGCCTTTAAAACGGCCCCCAGACCCTTCTGGATTCCCTCAGGACACTTCTAATAGCCCCCAGACCCTTCTAGAGCCCCTCAGAGCCTTTCTAAAGGCCTCCACACCCTTTTAATGACCCTCAAGACCCATGTAAAGGCCCCCAGACCCTTCTAGATTGCCTCAGGACCCATCTAAAAGCCCCCAGACCCTTCTAATGCCTTTCAGGACCCTTATGAAGGCCACAAGACCCTTCTAATGCCCCTCAGGACCTTTCTAAAGGCCCGCAGACCCTTCTAATGCCCCTCAGGGCATTTATAAAGGTTCCCAGACCCTTCTAGAGCCCGTCAGGACCCTTATAAAGGCCCCCAGACCATTCTAGAGCCCCTCAGGACACTTCTAAAGGCCCGCAGACCATTCTAATGCCCGTCAGGGCCTTTCTAAAGGTCCCCAGACCCTTCTACTGCCCCTCAGGAGCATTCTAAAGGCCCCCAGACCCTTCTAATGCCCCACAGGGCCTTTCTAAAGGTCCCCAGACCCTTCTAGAGCCCATGAAGACCCTTCTAAAGGCCCCCAGACCCTTACAGAGCCCTTCAGGACCCTTCTAAAGTCCCCCAGACCCTGCTAATTCCCCTCAGGGCTTTTATAAGGGCACCCAGACCATTCTAATGCCCCTCAGGACCCTTATAAAGGCACCCAGACCTTTCTAGAGCCTCTCAGGACAGTTTTAAGTGCCTCCAGACCCTTCTAGACCCACTCAGGACCATTCTAAAGGCCCCCATACCCTTCTAGTGCCCCTCAGGACATTTCTAAAGGCCCCCAGACCCTTCTAGAGCCCCTCAGGACATTTCTAAAGGCACCCAGACCCTTCTAATGCCACTCAGGGCCTTTCTAAAGGCCGCGAGACCCTTATAATCCCCCTGAGGGCCTTTAAAAAGGCCCCCAGACCCTTCTGGACCCCCTCAGGACACTTCTAATAGCCCCCAGACCCTTCTAGAGCCCCTCAGAGCCTTTCTAAAGGACTCCACACCCTTCTAATGACCCTCAAGACCCATGTAAAGGCCCCCAGACCCTTCTAGATTGCCTCAGGACCCATCTAAAAGCCCCCAGACCCTTCTAATGCCTTTCAGGGCCTTTCTAAAGGCCTCCACACCCTTCTAATGACCCTCAAGACCCATGTAAAGGCCCCTAGACCCTTCTAGATTGCCTCAGGACCCATCTAAAAGCCCCCAGACCCTTCTAATGCCTTTCAGGACCCTTATGAAGGCCCTCAGACCCTTCTAATGCCCCTCAGGACCTTTCTAAAGGCCCTCAGACCCTTCTAATGCCCCTCAGGGCATTTATAAAGGTTCCCAGACCCTTGTAGAGCCCGTCAGGACCCTTATAAAGGCCCCCAGACCATTCTAGAGCCCCTCAGGACACTTCTAAAGGCCCCCAGACCCTTCTAATGCCCCACAGGGCCTTTCTAAAGGTCCCCAGACCCTTCTAGAGCCCCTGAAGACCCTTCTAAAGGCCCCCAGACCCTTCTAATGCCACTCAGGACCTTTCTAAATTCCCCCAGACTCTGCTAATTCCCCTCAGGGCTTTTATAAGGGCACCCAGACCCTTCTAATGCCCCTCAGGACCCTTATAAAGGCACCCAGACCCTTCTAGAGCCTCTCAGGACAGTTTTAAATGCCTCCAGACCCTTCTAGACCCCCTCAGGACCATTCTAAAGGCCCCCAGACCCTTCTAATGCCCCTCAGGACCCTTCTAAAGGCCCCCAGACCCTTCTAATGCCCCTCAGGACCTTCCTAAAGTACCCCAGACACTTCTAGAACCTCTCAGGGCCTTTCTATATGACCCCAGACCCTTGTAATGCCCCTCAGGACATTTCTAAAGGCCCCCAGACCCTTCTAGAGCCCCTCAGGACAATTCTAAAGGCCCCCAGACCCTTCCAGAGCCCCTCAGGACACTTCTAAAGGCCCGCAGACCATTCTAATGCCCGTCCAGGGCCTTTCTAAAGGTCCCCAGACCCTTCTACTGCCCCTCAGGAGCATTCTAAAGGCCCCCAGACCCTTCTAATGCCCCACAGGGCCTTTCTAAAGGTCCCCAGACCCTTCTAGAGCCCCTGAAGACCCTTCTAAAGGCCCCCAGACCCTTATAGAGCCCCTCAGGACCTTTCTAAAGTCCCCCAGACCCTGCTAATTTCCCTCAGGGCTTTTATAAGGGCACCCAGACCCTTCTAATGCCCCTCAGGACCCTTATAAAGGCACCCAGACCATTCTAGAGCCTCTCAGGACAGTTTTAAATGCCTCCAGACCCTTCTAGACCCCCTCAGGACCATTCTAAAGGCCCCCAGACCCTTCTAATGCCCCTCAGGACCCTTCTAAAGGCCCCCAGACCATTCTAATGCCCCTCAGGGCCTTTCTAAGGTACCCCAGACACTTCTAGAACCTCTCAGGGCCTTTCTATATGACCCCAGACCCTTGTAATGCCCCTCTGGGCCTTTCTAAAGGCCCCCATACCCTTCTAATGCCCCTCAGGACCTTTCTAAAGGTCCCCATACCCTTCTAATGCCCCTCAGGACATTTCTAAAGGCCCCCAGACCCTTCTAGAGCCCCTCAGGACATTTCTAAAGGCACCCAGACCCTTCTAATGCCACTCAGGGCCTTTCTAAAGGCCGCGAGACCCTTATAATCCCCCTGAGGGCCTTTAAAAAGGCCCCCAGACCCTTCTGGACCCCCTCAGGACACTTCTAATAGCCCCCAGACCCTTCTAGAGCCCCTCAGAGCCTTTCTAAAGGACTCCACACCCTTCTAATGACCCTCAAGACCCATGTAAAGGCCCCCAGACCCTTCTAGATTGCCTCAGGACCCATCTAAAAGCCCCCAGACCCTTCTAATGCCTTTCAGGACCCTTATGAAGGCCACAAGACCCTTCTAATGCCCCTCAGGACCTTTCTAAAAGCCCGCAGACCCTTCTAATGCCCCTCAGGGCATTTATAAAGGTTCCCAGACCCTTCTAGAGCCCGTCAGGACCCTTATAAAGGCCCCCAGACCATTCTAGAGCCCCTCAGGACACTTCTAAAGGCCCGCAGACCATTCTAATGCCCGTCAGGGCCTTTCTAAAGGTCCCCAGACCCTTCTACTGCCCCTCAGGAGCATTCTAAAGGCCCCCAGACCCTTCTAATGCCCCACAGGGCCTTTCTAAAGGTCCCCAGACCCTTCTAGAGCCCCTGAAGACCCTTCTAAAGGCCCCCAGACCCTTATAGAGCCCCTCAGGACCTTTCTAAATTCCCCCAGACCCTGCTAATTTCCCTCAGGGCTTTTATAAGGGCACCCAGACCCTTCTAATGCCCCTCAGGACCCTTATAAAGGCACCCAGACCCTTCTAGAGCCTCTCAGGAGAGTTTTAAATGCCTCCAGACCCTTCTAGACCCCCTCAGGACCATTCTAAAGGCCCCCAGACCATTCTAATGCCCCTCAGGACCCTTCTAAAGGCCCCCAGACCCTTCTAATGCCCCTCAGGGCCTTTCTAAAGTACCCCAGACACTTCTAGAACCTCTCAGGGCCTTTCTATATGACCCCAGACCCTTGTAATGCCCCTCAGGGCCTTTCTAAAGGCACCCATACCCTTCTAATGCCCCTCAGGACCTTTCTAAAGGCCCCCATACCCTTCTAATGCCCCTCAGGACATTTCTAAAGGCCCCCAGACCCTTCTAGAGCCCCTCAGGACATTTCTAAAGGCACCCAGACCCTTCTAATGCCACTCAGGGCCTTTCTAAAGGCCGCGAGACCCTTATAATCCCCTTGAGGGCCTTTAAAAAGGCCCCCAGACCCTTCTGGACCCCCTCAGGACACTTCTAATAGCCCCCAGACCCTTCTAGAGCCCCTCAGAGCCTTTCTAAAGGCCTCCACACCCTTCTAATGACCCTCAAGACCCATGTAAAGGCTCCCAGACCCTTCTAGATTGCCTCAGGACCCATCTAAAAGCCCCCAGACCCTTCTAATGCATTTCAGAGCCTTTCTGAAGGCCTCCACACCCTTCTAATGACCCTCAAGACCCATGTAAAGGCCCCTAGACCCTTCTAGATTGCCTCAGGACCCATCTAAAAGCCCCCAGACCCTTCTAATGCCTTTCAGGACCCTTATGAAGGCCACAAGACCCTTCTAATGCCCCTCAGGACCTTTCTAAAGGCCCTCAGACCCTTCTAATGCCCCTCAGGGCATTTATAAAGGTTCCCAGACCCTTCTAGAGCCCGTCAGGACCCTTATAAAGGCCCCCAGACCATTCTAGAGCCCCTCAGGACACTTCTAAAGGCCCCCAGACCCTTCTAATGCCCCACAGGGCCTTTCTAAAGGTCCCCAGACCCTTCTAGAGCCCCTGAAGACCCTTCTAAAGGCCCCCAGACCCTTCTAATGCCACTCAGGGCTTTTCTCAAGGCCGCGTGACCCTGCTAATTCCCCTCAGGGCTTTTATAAGGGCACCCAGACCCTTCTAATGCCCCTCAGGACCCTTATAAAGGCACCCAGACCCTTCTAGAGCCTCTCAGGACAGTTTTAAATGCCTCCAGACCCTTCTAGACCCCCTCAGGACCATTCTAAAGGCCCCCAGACCCTTCTAATGCCCCTCAGGACCCTTCTAAAGGCCCCCAGACCCTTCTAATGCCCCTCAGGGCCTTTCTAAAGTACCCCAGACACTTCTAGAACCTCTCAGGGCCTTTCTATATGACCCCAGACCCTTGTAATGCCCCTCAGGGCCTTTCTAAAGGCCCCCATACCCTTCTAATGCCCCTCAGGACATTTCTAAAGGCCCCCAGACCCTTCTAGAGCCCCTCAGGACATTTCTAAAGGCACCCAGACCCTTCTAATGCCACTCAGGGTCTTTCTAAAGGCCGCGAGACCATTATAATCCCCCTGAGGGCCTTTAAAAAGGCCCCCAGACCCTTCTGGACCCCCTCAGGACACTTCTAATAGCCCCCAGACCCTTCTAGAGCCCCTCAGAGCCTTTCTAAAGGCCTCCACACCCTTCTAATGACCCTCAAGACCCATGTAAAGGCCCCCAGACCCTTCTAGATTGCCTCAGGACCCATCTAAAAGCCCCCAGACCCTTCTAATGCCTTTCAGGGCCTTTCTAAAGGCCTCCACACCCTTCTAGTGACCCCCAAGACCCATGTAAAGGCCCCTAGACCCTTCTAGATTGCCTCAGGACCCATCTAAAAGCCCCCAGACCCTTCTAATGCCTTTCAGGACCCTTATGAAGGCCACAAGACCCTTCTAATGCCCCTCAGGACCTTTCTAAAGGCCCTCAGACCCTTCTAATGCCCCTCAGGGCATTTATAAAGGTTCCCAGACCCTTCTAGAAACCGTCAGGACCCTTATAAAGGCCCCCAGACCATTCTAGAGCCCCTCAGGACACTTCTAAAGGCCCGCAGACCATTCTAATGCCCGTCAGGTCCTTTCTAAAGGTCCCCAGACCCTTCTACTGCCCGTCAGGAGCATTCTAAAGACCCCAGACCCTTCTAATTCCCCACAGGGCCTTTCTAAAGGTCCCCAGACACTTCTACAGCCCCTGAAGACCCTTCAAAAGGCCCCCAGACCCTTGTAATGCCACTCAGGGCCTTTCTGAAGGCCGCGAGACCCTGCTAATTCCCCTCAGGGCTTTTATAAGGGCACCCAGACCCTTCTAATGCCCCTCAGGACCCTTATAAAGGCACACAGACTCTTCTAGAGCCTCTCAGGACAGTTTTAAATGCCACAAGACCTTTCTAGACCCCCTCAGGACCATTCTAAAGGCCCCCAGACCCTTCTAATGCCCTTCAGGACCCTTCTAAAGGCCCCCAGACCCTTCTAATGCCCCTCAGGGCCTTTCTAAAGTACCCCAGACACTTCTAGAACCTCTCAGGGCCTTTCTATATGACCCCAGACCCTTGTAATGCCCCTCAGGGCCATTCTAAAGGCCCCCATACCCTTCTAATGCCCCTCAGGACTTTTCTAAAGGACCCCAGACCCTTCTAGAGTGCCTCAGGACATTTCTAAAGGCACCCAGACCCTTCTAATGTCACTCAGGGCCTTTCTAAAGGCCGCGAGACCCTTATAATCCCCCTGAGGGCCTTTAAAAAGGCCCCCAGACCCTTCTGGACCCCCTCAGGACACTTCTAATAGCCCCCAGACCCTTCTAGAGCCCCTCAGAGCCTTTCTAAAGGCCTCCACACCATTCTAATGACCCTCAAGACCCATGTAAAGGCCCCCAGACCCTTCTAGATTGCCTCAGGACCCATCTAAAAGCCCCCAGACCCTTCTAATGCCTTTCAGGGCCTTTCTGAAGGCCTCCACACCCTTCTAATGACCCTCAAGACCCATGTAAAGGCCCCTAGACCCTTCTAGATTGCCTCAGGACCCATCTAAAAGCCCCCAGACCCTTCTAATGCCTTTCAGGACCCTTATGAAGGCCATAAGACCCTTCTAATGCCCCACAGGGCCTTTCTAAAGGTCCCCAGACCCTTCTAGAGCCCCTGAAGACCCTTCTAAAGGCCCCTAGACCCTTATAGAGCCCCTCAGGACCCTTCAAAAGTCCCCCAGACCCTGCTAATTCCCCTCAGGGCTTTTATAAGGGCACCCAGACCCTTCTAATGCCCCTCAGGACCCTTATAAAGGCACCCAGACCCTTCTAGAGCCTCTCAGGACAGTTTTAAATGCCTCCAGACCCTTCTAGACCCCTTCAGGACCATTCTAAAGGCCCCCAGACCCTTCTAATGCCCCTCAGGACCCTTCTAAAGGCCCCCAGACCCTTCTAATGCCCCTCAGGACCTTTCTAAAGTACCCCAGACACTTGTAGAACCTCTCAGGGCCTTTCTGTATGACCCCAGACCCTTGTAATGCCCCTCAGGGCCTTTCTAAAGGCCCCCATACCCTTCTAATGCTCCTCAGGACCTTTCTAAAGGCCCCCAGACCCTTCTAGAGCCCCTCAGGACATTTCTAAAGGCACCCAGACCCTTCTAATGCCACTCAGGGCCTTTCTAAAGGCCGCGAGACCCTTATAATCCCCCTGAGGGCCTTTAAAAAGGCCCCCAGACCCTTCTGGACCCCCTCAGGACACTTCTAATAGCCCCCAGACCCTTCTAGAGCCCCTCAGGGCCTTTCTAAAGGCCTCCACACCCTTCTAATGACCCTCAAGACCCATGTAAAGGCCCCCAGACCCTTCTAGATTGCCTCAGGACCCATCTAAAAGCCCCCAGACCCTTCTAATGCCTTTCAGGGCCTTTCTAAAGGCCTCCACACCCTTCTAATGACCCTCAAGACCCATGTAAAGGCCCCCAGACCCTTCTAGATTGCCTCAGGACCCATCTAAAAGCCCCCAGACGCTTCTAACGCCTTTCAGGACCCTTATGAAGGCCACAAGACCCTTCTAATGCCCCTCAGGATCTTTCTAAATGCCCTCAGACCTTTCTAATGCCCCTCAGGGCATTTATAAAGGTTCCCAGACCCTTCTAGTGCCCGTCAGGACCCTTATAAAGGCCCCCAGACCATTCTAGAGCCCCTCAGGACACTTCTAAAGGCCCGCAGACCATTCTAATGCCCGTCAGGGCCTTTCTAAAGGTCCCCAGACCCTTCTAGAGCCCCTGAAGACCCTTCTAAAGGCCCCCAGACCCTTTAATGCCCCACAGGGCCTTTCTAAAGGTCCCCAGACCCTTCTAGAGCCCCTGAAGACCCTTCTAAAGGCCCCCAGACCCTTATAGAGCCCCTCAGGACCCTTCTAAAGTCCCCCAGACCCTGCTAATTCCCCTCAGGGCTTTTATAAGGTCACCCAGACCCTTCTAATGCCCCTCAGGACCCTTATAAAGGCACCCAGACCCTTCTAGAGCCTCTCAGGACAGTTTTAAATGTCTCCAGACCCTTCTAGAGCCCCTGAAGACCCTTCTAAAGGCTCCCAGACCCTTCTAATGCCACTCAGGGCCTTTCTAAAGGCCGCGAGACCCTTATAATCCCCCTGAGGGCCTTTAAAAAGGCCCCCAGACTCTTCTAGACCCCCTTAGCACGCTTCTAATAGCCCCCAGACCCTTCTAATGCCACTCAGGGCTTTCTAAAGGTCGCGAGACCCTTTTAATCCCCCTGAGGGCCTTTAAAAAGGCCCCCAGACCCTTCTGGACCCACTCAGGACGCTTCTAATGGCCCCCAGACCCTTCTAGAGCCCCTCAGGGCCTTTCTAAAGGCCTCCACACCCTTCTAATGACCCTCAAGACCCATGTAAAGGCCCCTAGACCCTTCTAGATTGCCTCAGGACCCATCTAAAAGCCCCCAGACCCTTCTAATGCCTTTCAGGACCCTTATGAAGGCCACAAGACCCTTCTAATGCCCCTCAGGACCTTTCTAAAGACCCTCAGACCCTTCTAATGCCCCTCAGGGAATTTATAAAGGTTCCCAGACTCTTCTAGAACACCTCAGGACCCCTATAAAGACCCCCAGACCATTCTAGAGCCCCTCTGGACACTTCTAATGGCCCGCAGACCATTCTAATGCCCGTCAGGGCCTTTAAAAATGTCCCCAGACCCTTCTACTGCCCCTCAGGAGCATTCTAAAGGCCCCCAGACCCTTCTAATGCCCTACAGGGCCTTTCTAAAGGTCCCCAGACCCTTCTAGAGCCCCTGAAGACCCTTCTAAAGGCCCCCAGACCTTTATAGATCCCCTCAGGACCCTTCTAAAGTCCCCCAGACCCTACTAATTCCCCTCAAGGCTTTTATAAGGGCACCCAGACCCTTCTAGAGCCCCTGAAGACCCTTCTAAAGGCCCCTAGACCCTTATAGAGCCCCTCAGGACCCTTCTAAAGTCCCCCAGACCCTGCTAATTCCCCTCAGGGCTTTTATAAGGGCACCCAGACCCTTCTAATGCCCCTCAGGACCCTTATAAAGGCACCCAGACCCTTCTAGAGCCTCTCAGGACAGTTTTAAATGCCTCCAGACCCTTCTAGACCCCCTCAGGACCATTCTAAAGGCCCCCAGACACTTCTAATGCCCCTTAGGACCCTTCAGAATGCCCCCAGACCCTTCTAATGCCCCTCAGGACCTCTCTAAATTACCCCAGACACTTCTAGAACCTCTCAGAGCCTTTCTATATGACACCAGACCCATGTAATGCCACTCAGGGCCTTTCTAAAGGCCGCGAGACCCTTATAATCCCCCTGAGGGCCTTTAAAAAGGCCCCCAGACCATTCTGGACCCCCTCAGGATGCTTCTAATAGCCCCCACACCCTTCTAGAGCCCCTCAGGGAATCTATGGAATCATAGAACAACCAGGTTGGAAGAGACCCACTGGATCATCGAGTCCAACTGTTCCTGTCAAACAGTAAACATTGCCCCTCAGCACCTTGTCCATCTGTGCCTTAAACACCTCCAGGGAAGATGAATCAACCCCCTCCCTGGGCAGCCTCTGACACTGCCCAATGACCCTTTCCATGAAAAAGTTTTCCTAATCTCCAGCCTAAATCTCCCCTGGTGGAGCTTGAGGCCACTCCCTCTCGTCCTGTCCCCAGTCACTTGGGAGAAGGGGCCAGCTCCCTCCTCTCCACAACTTACTTTCAGTTAATTGTAGAGAGCAATGAGGTCTCCCCTCAGCTTCCTCTCCTCCAGGATCAACACCCCCAGCTCTCTCAGCTGTTCCTTATAAGGCCTTTTCTCCCGCCCCTTTACTAGCTTTGTTGCTCTTCTCTGAACTTTCTCCGGAGCCTCAACATCCTTCTTGTGGTGAGGGGCCCAGAAGCGAACACAGGATTCAAGAATCGGTCTCACCATTGCTGAGTACAGAGGGAGAACAACCTCCCTGGAGTCCAATTGTATGAGGTTTAACAAGGCCAAACACCAGGTCCTGCTTCTATGATTCTACGTGTTACATAATCACATTCTCATGCACCATTTAGATAGAATTGAGCATTGATCTCTCTCATACAGTAGCAAAATCGCAGAGACTGAGCTATTTCTCAGCAGCCAATGAAGCAGCAAACTCTAAAGGGCATTTTCAACTTTTTGTTATTGGTCCTATTCTTGCCCTTCTCCCAACAACCTTAACATTGCATGCAGCCCCATCTTTTGTGTAGTCATCAGGCTAGTCATCACCCTACGCAGAGCTACAGACTGGGAGAAGCCTGGCTGGAAAACTGCCAGGAGGAGAGGGACCTGGGGGTGTCAGTCGACAGCTGACTGACCATGAGCCAGCAGTGTGCCCAGAAGGCCAATGGCATCCTGGCTTGTGTCAGAAATGGTATGACCAGCAGGTCCAAGGAGGTGATTCTCCCTCTGTACTCAGCACTGGTGAGGCCGCTCCTTGAATCCTGCGTTCAGTTCTGGACCTCTCAGCAAGGATGTTGAGGTTCTGGAGCGAGTCAAGAGAAGAGCCACGAAGCCGGTGAAGGGACTGGAGGACAGGCCCTATGAGGAGCAGCTGAGAGAGCTGGGGTTGTTTAGCCTGGAGAAGAGGAGGCTGAGAGGAGACCTCATTGTTCTCTGCAACTACCTGAAGGGAGGATGCAGAGAGGAGGGAGCTGGGCTCTTCTCCCAAGGGACAGGGGACAGGACAAGAGGGAATGACCTCAAGCTCCACCAGGGGAGATTTAGGCTGGAGATTAGGAGGAAGTTTTTCACACAGGGGGTCATTGGGCAGCGTCAGAGGCTGCCCAGGGAGGGGATTGACTTGCCTTCCCTGGAGGTGTTTAAGGCACAGGTGGATGAGGTCTTGAGGTACTCGGTTTAGCATTTGATAGGAAGGGTTGGACTAGAAGATCCGATGGGTCCCTTCCAACCTGGTTGTTCTATGATTCTGTGATAATGTCCAGGCTGAGAAGAACAATAAAACGGTCACAGAGAAGCTAACTATAACAGCAGACTCCAGACATAAGAGGAAAGGCTCTGAAACTCCTACATTTCCATCAAGGACAGAGACAGCCTGTGCTTCTATCGGCTGAGTTGCGGCCCTTCCTCTCACAGAACTAACTCGATATGACCACTGCCGTGACATCATTAGTCAGGCTCCAGTTTCAGGGGCCGTGAATCCCAGGCACATACAAAAAGCAAGTCAGCTCGGGCCCCGTGCCTCTGAGTTACAGAGCGCTGGGCCAGGTAGGAGGAGAGGGGAAGAAAATGCCCTAAAGCTCTACTACTTCAGACATCTTGAAGATATCAACACACAGACTTTTTCCACAGCAGTTCTCTGAGCAGAAGCTTAGAGGAACATTTCAGCCTAAGAGTGTTATAAAGCTACATGTATACGTAAAAAAGAGCTGACTAGTTTGAAAGGCACAAGGAGCCCTACAGACAGGCAGAGGATTATAGAAAAGGGCAGGGACTAGCACAAAGATTCAGAAACAGTAAGAGGAGTAAAGGGGAGCGTCAAGATACAGAGTGAATGTAGAAGCTGGAACAGCAACAGTGAGCAATACAAAGGGATAGAGAAAGAAAAAGAGAGATGGAAAGAGAGAAAAAAAGAGAGAAAGAAAAGCAAAGCATTTTCAGGTGCAGAGAAAGAACAAACTGCAAGGATCAAACCAGTGAAATTGTAGGGGGAAAGAATGAGAAATACAGAATAGGACAAAGAAGGAAAAGAAAAAAAAAAAAGCGTGGGCAGAGAACAGATGCTGAAGACTGGGAAAAGGAGAGAAAAGAGCACAGAGAAATAAAAGGGCAGGGTTATAGGGATCCCAGGAGACAAAAATTGTAGCAGCAGCACAATAAATGAAAGGAACCAAAAAGTCCACCTTTAAAAAGTTTGCTATCTCCTCCCATCACTGTCGCAACAAGCAGCAGAGCAGGGAAAGCACACATACTATTATTTCTCATAAGGATGCTTTCAGGCATAGTAACAGCAGGGCTCTTGCCGAGAATGTAAAGGAGAGTCAATCAAATGCAGCTGCTCCCCAGACCATATTTATACCTTTGAGAGAGTTCGCCCCACCCCATTCACAGGTGATGCTTGTGAAGGCCCAGGGTGTATATAAGCCCCAGGCCTTGCCTGGGGAGGTCATTCAGCCTCTGGTTTCCCTTGAGATTGCAGCTCTGCTGGTGTTTTAACTCCTTGTGTCGGATGAGGGCTGGAATGGTAAGGGTTTTTTTTTTGGTTTTTAATAGCACTTTGTCTGTGAGGCAACTTGTTGCTATTCTTCATTCTGGGCAGGGGGGTGGGGGATGGTGATGCATTCATCCTAGAGTATCTCCAGTTTGTTGCTGGCAGCATATGGGGGATAAAAATTTGTTAGCTAGGGCACTGCTTTTCTTGAATTGAGCTCCTAAAGCCTGCAGCCGTCTCATATTTTGATGCTGTACTTTTCTGTTTCTTTTTTTTCTTGTAGATGCTGAAGAGGGAGCCTGTGACTGCACGATTATTTCCATAAGCAGACCTGACTTAAGCAGCTTTGGCCAAGGAGAGCTTCAGCGGTGACCCTCTGCAAACTAAGTTGAGGGGATAGAGTCAATAAGCGGGAGGTGGCTTGGGGATAGCAGCCCTAGGCATGGTGGGTGAGGAGGGTAGTTTCTGCTAGTCTCTGGAGCCATGGAGGGGGATAACCAAAACAGCGTGGGAGAAGCCATCGGAGCAGTAGCCGAGGGGGTTGAATGCTGAGGAAGCAGAGCTTAATGTTTGAGTTTGGTTGTAGACTAGCTTGGCTTGGCTGTGCTTTGCAGTCGAGGCAGCGTGAGCAAAAGCAGGCAAGAGGTTTGGAATTCTTTGGTCATTGCAGAGAGTCAGGGACTGGGCTAGTAACATTGTGGGGAAAATGAAAAAAAAAAAAAAAACAAACCCGCAGGCTGGGAAAAAAGATGAAAAAGGAAAAAAGAACTATGGACACAAGACAGATACTAAAGACTGGGGGGAAGCGGGGCGGGGTGGGGAGAAAGAGAAAACAACACAGAAAAATAAAAGAGTATGGTTATAGGGATGCCAGAAAATAAAAATTGTATTGCAGTACAGTAAATGAAAGGAACCGAAAAGTCTAGCTCTAAGATCTTTGCTATCTAGTCACCTCACCGTCACGAGAAGCGGCATCGCAATGAAAGCTTGCATACTGTTATTTCTGATAAGAATGCTTTTGGGCATAATAACGGCATAGTTCTTAGCAAAAATGTAAGGTATAGTCAGTAAAACACAGGTGCTCCCCATTTCCTATTTATACCTTTGAGATAGTTCACCCCACCCCCTTCACAGGTGATGTGCATGAAGGCCCAGGGTGTATATAAGCCCCAGGCCTTGCCCACAGAGTTCATTCGGCCTCTGGCTTCCCTCGAGGTCAGAGCTCTGCCGCCGCTTTACCTTCTTGCGGCCGATGAGGGTGTGCTGGAAAGGTAAGCTTATTTTTTTTTTTCTTTTACAGTGCTTTGTCTTTGTTTAGCATTTCTGGTTATGGGGTCAGTTCTGGGTGTTCCTCATTCTGTGGGGTAGATGTTTTTATCCTAGAATCTCTGCAGTTTGTAGTTGGCTCCTTACGGGACATAACAATTTAGATTTTAGTACACTTGCCTAGAGGAGTAAGTCGATTCCGTGGGTCGGTAGATGATGCAAGGGACCAGGGGAACCCTGGGAAAGGCTGAGAAGTACAGCTCTCGAGGAATATCAGCTCATAAGGGTCAAGGGATTAAAATATAGTGCAGGTTCTGTTAGGAAAAACCAGAGTTCTTTGTCTGATTTTTCAGGGGTGCGGAAGGACTTTAATGGTTTAGAACTGGGAAAGGAAGATAGCTTCATCAGACTTTCTCGGATCGGTTTGGCGGTCAGATGCAAGCGTCATTCAGGTTTCTGTCGTTCCAGTCTCTCTGCAGCCAGTAGGAGGTAACGATGCGATTGAGACACAGATTCAGACACGAGGTATGAATTATTTGGACTCTCGTGTGGCAATTGCCAGTTTGCATATCGGAGGAATTTGATCTCGAGAAGTTTCGGTCGCCTTAAAAATGTACTCTCTGGGACTGAGATCTCTGCTCCCTCGTCCCTTCTACTTATTGCATTGTTCGAGTGACTTATTTGCACCCGTCCCGTCTTCATCTGTCTGAATATCGGATACTTTGCTACTTGAAAGTATGGATTTGCTGCCTATCTGCAGCGCAGGATTCCGTCCTTGTCTTCCACTGTATTTCTCAGGGAAGAGGACGGTCATCGTTTTGCCTCGTAACAGTTAACAGCTGAGCGATCATTCCTCATCCGGTCTGTGGGCACACGAGCCTCCCTCGTTTAGAAGAGCTTGGGATTTTTCCAAACTTACCGGGGAGATTTGCTCTATTATCGCTCACAGCGGTCGGAACCTCGTTCCTGTTATCCATTGTGTGGATTTTTATGTTCATAGACTTTCCAGTTTAGGTCTTAAAGGAGTCAGTTCCCACCGTTGTGAACTTTTCATCGGCTGCTTGCCTTTGTCCTTCCAGTGTCCATTACTGTCTGGTAAGTGTTCTGATTTTTTAGGTCTTCTGTGTCGATTCTTTTTGAGAACCGGTAAAGGTTGTAATTTTTCAAGTTCTTTTTGTTTACTGCTGTAACTAAAGTCTAGTAAAATTCCTAGAATTTTGATCCGCACAGCTCATCTGTCTTTTGTCCCGGCTATCGGCCCTACTATGTTCCTGTAACGGGAGCGGCGGAGAGAAGAGGTAAGCGGACCGTGTGGCATTTTGGCGTGCCTGTGAGGTAGTTGGGCTCACTCTTAAGGGGCTGGCGGCGAGGAGGAAACTAAGTATGTCTCGAAGAGTAAAGTAGTAGCATTTGTTATCTCGATTATGTACGGAACCTTTGGTTTGGCAGGTGCCCTGACAGTTTTGCAGCGGGTTTAGTACAAGATGTCGGCAGTGAGCAGTGTGATGCTGACTTAGCACTCTGTTTGCTGTCTCTTTTTTTTTTTTTTTTTTTTGTGTGTGTGTATTATAGTCCAGGACAATGTGACAGTGCAGGATTTTTCCAGTTACTTGATGCAGTTAGAGGTTTTTTGCCTGGGATGGCTTTGGGTCCTCGGTCCTCAGGAAGTTAAGAGGGCTGTGGTTTTTGCCGGGAAGCGGGCAGAATGTCGAGAGCAGCAAGGAGGAGATTTAGCGTAGGGTAGAAGGTTGCGCGGGGAGAGTTTGCCTCGTTAACAGATTTGGAGAAGGGTTTAATTTTCAGCCCCAAGCTAGCGTGCGCCAGGCAGGGCAGTTCCAGCCTGTATCTGTCTTTCAGGACCCTTATAAAGGCCACAAGACCCTTCTAATGCCCCTCAGGACCTTTCTAAAGGCCCTCAGACCCTTCTAGTGCCCCTCAGGGCATTTATAAAGGTTCCCAGACCCTTCTAGAGCCTGTCAGGACCCTTATAAAGGCCCCCAGACCCCTCTAGAGCACCTCAGAACACTTCTAAAGGCCTGCAGACCATTCTAATGCCTGTCAGGGCCTTTATAAAGGTCCCCAGACCCTTCTACTGCCCCTCAGGAGCATTCTAAAGGCCCCCAGACCCTTCTAATGCCCCACAGGGCCTTTCTAAAGGTCCGCAGACCCTTCTAGAGCCCCTCAAGACCCTTCTAAAGGCCCCCAGACCCTTATAGAGCCCCTCAGGACCAATCTAAAGTCCCCCAGACCCTGCTAATTCCCCTCAGGGCTTTTATAAGGGCACCTAGACCCTTCTAATGCCCCTCAGGACATTTCTAAAGGCCCCCAGAACATTCTAGAGCCCCTCAGGACATTTCTAAAGGCACCCAGACCCTTGTAATGCCACTCAGGGCCTTTCTAAAGGCCGCGAGACCCTTATAATCCCCCTGAGGGCCTTTAAAAAGGCCCCCAGACCCTTCTGGACCCCCTCAGGACGCTTCTAATAGCCCCCAGACCCTTCTAGAGCCCCTCAGGGCCTTTCTAAAGGCCTCCACACCCTTCTAATGACCCTCAAGACCCATGTAAAGGCCCCCAGACCCTTCTAGATTGCCTCAGGACCCATCTAAAAGCCCCCAGACCCTTCTAATGCCTTTCAGAGCCTTTCTAAAGGCCTCCACACCCTTCTAATGACCCTCAGGACCAATGTAAAGGCCTCTAGACCCTTCTAGATTGCCTCAGGACCCATCTAAAAGCCCCCAGACCCTTCTAATGCCTTTCAGGACCCTTATGAAGAACACAAGACCCTTCTAATGCCCCTCAGGACCTATCTAAAGGCACTCAGACCCTTCTAATGCCCCTCAGGACCCTTCTAAAGGCCCCTAGACCCTTCTAATGCCCCTCAGGGCCTTTCTAAAGTACCCCAGACATTTCTAGAACCTCTCAGGGCCTTTCTATATGACCCCAGACCCTTGTAATGCCCGTCAGGGCTTTTCTAAAGTCCCCCATACCCTTCTAATGCCCCTCAGGACATTTCTAAAGGCCCCCAGACCCTTCTAGAGCCTCTCAGGACATTTCTAAAGGCCCCCAGACCCTTCTAATGCCACTCAGGGCCTTTCTAAAGGCCGCGAGACCCTTATAATCCCCCTGAGGGCCTTTAAAAAGGCCCCCAGACCCTTCTGGACCCACTCAGGACGCTTCTTATAGCCCCCAGACCCTTCTAGAGCCCCTCAGGGCCTTTCTAAAGGCCTCCACACCCTTCTAATGACCCTCAGGACCAATGTAAAGGCCTCTAGACCCTTCTAGATTGCCTCAGGACCCATCTAAAAGCCCCCAGACCCTTCTAATGCCTTTCAGGACCCTTATGAAGAACACAAGACCCTTCTAATGCCCCTCAGGACCTATCTAAAGGCACTCAGACCCTTCTAATGCCCCTCAGGACCCTTCTAAAGGCCCCTAGACCCTTCTAATGCCCCTCAGGGCCTTTCTAAAGTACCCCAGACATTTCTAGAACCTCTCAGGGCCTTTCTATATGACCCCAGGCCCTTGTAATGTCCGTCAGGGCTTATCTAAAGTCCCCCATACCCTTCTAATGCCCCTCAGGACATTTCTAAAGGCCCCCAGACCCTTCTAGAGCCTCTCAGGACATTTCTAAAGGCCCCCAGACCCTTCTAATGCCACTCAGGGCCTTTCTAAAGGCCGCGAGACCCTTATAATCCCCCTGAGGGCCTTTAAAAAGGCCCCCAGACCCTTCTGGACCCACTCAGGACGCTTCTTATAGCCCCCAGACCCTTCTAGAGCCCCTCAGGGCCTTTCTAAAGGCCTCCACACCCTTCTAATGACCCTCAAGACCCATGGAAAGGCCTCTAGACCCTTCTAGATTGCCTCAGGACCCATCTAAAAGACCCCAGACCCTTCTAATGCCTTTCAGGACCCTTATGAAGGCCACAAGACCCTTCTAATGCCCCTCAGGACCTTTCTAAAGGCCCCCAGACCCTTCTAATGCCCCACAGGGCCTTTCTAAAGGTCCCCAGACCCTTCTAGAGCCCCTGAAGACCATTCAAAAGGCCCCCAGACCATTATAGAGCCCCTCAGGACCCTTCTAAAGTCCCCCAGACCCTGCTAATTCCTCTCAGGGCTTTTATAAGGGCACCCAGACCCTTCTAATGCCCCTCAGGACCCTTATAAAGGCACCCAGACCCTTCTAGAGCCTCTCAGGACAGTTTTAAATGCCTCCAGACCCTTCTAGACCCCCTCAGGACCATTCTAAAGGCCCCCAGACCCTTCTAATGCCCCTCAGGGCCTTTCTAAAGGCCCCCAGACCCTTGTAATGCCCCTCAGGACATTTCTTAAGGGCCCCAGACCCTTCTAGACCCGCTCAGGACATTTCTAAAGGCACCCAGACCCTTCTAATGCCACTCAGGGCCTTTCTAAAGGCCGCGAGACCCTTATAATCCCCCTGAGGGCCTTTAAAAAGGCCCCCAGACCCTCCGGGACCCCCTCAGGATGCTTCTAATAGCCCCCAGACCCTTCAAATGCTTTTCAGGGCCTTTCTAAAGGCATCCACACCCTTCTAATGACCCTCAAGACCCATTTAAAGGCCCCCAGACCCTTCTAGATTGCCTCAGGACCCATCTAAAAGCCCCCAGACCCTTCTAATGCCTTTCAGGACCATTATGAAGGCCACAAGACCCTTCTAATGCCCCTCAGGACCTTTCTAAAGGCCCTCAGACCCTTCTAATGCCCCTCAGGGCATTTATAAAGGTTCCCAGACCCTTCTAGAGCCCGTCAGGACCCTTATAAAGGCCCCCAGACCATTCCAGAGCCCCTCAGGACACTTCTAAAGGCCCACAGACCATTCTAATGCCCGTCAGGGCCTTTATAAATGTCCTCAGAACCTTCTACTGCCCATCAGGAGCATTCTAAAGGCCCCCAGACCCTTCTAATGCCCCACAGGGCCTTTCTAAAGGTCCCCAGACCCTTCTAGAGCCCCTGAAGACCCTTCTAAAGGCCCCAAGACCCTTATAGAGACCCTCAGGACCCTTCTAAAGTCCCCCAGACCCTGCTAATTCCCCTCAGGTCTTTTATAAGGGCACCCAGAATCTTCTACTGCCCCTCAGGAGCATTCTAAAGGCCCCCAGACCCGTCTAGAGCCTCTCAGGGCAGTTTTAAATGCCTCCAGACCCTTCTAGACCCCCTCAGGACCATTCTAAAGGCCCCCAGACCCTTCTAATGCCCGTCAGGACTTTTCTAAAGGCCCTCAGACCCTTCTAATGCCCCTTAGGGCATTTATAAATGTTCCCAGACTCTTCTAGAGCATGTCAGGACCCTTATGAAGGCCCCCAGACCATTCTAGAGCCCCTCAGGACACTTCTAAAGGCACGCAGACCATTCTAATGCCCGTCAGGGCCTTATAAAGGTCCCCAGACCCTTCTACTGCCCCTCAGGAGCATTCTAAAGGCCCCCAGACCCTTCTAATGCCCCACAGGGCCTTTCTAAAGGTCCCCAGACCCTTCTAGAGCCCCTGAAGACCCTTCTAAAGACCGCCAGACCCTTATAGAGCCCCTCAGGACCCTTCTAAAGGCCCCCAGACCCTGCTAATTCCTTTCAGTGCTTTTTTAATGGCACCCAGACCCTTCTAATGCCCCTCAGGACCCTTATACAGGCACCCAGACCCTTCTATAGCCTCTCAGGACAGTTTTAAATGCCTCCAGACCCTTCTAGACCCCCTCAGGACCATTCTAAAGGCCCCCAGACCCTTCTAATGCCCCTCAGGTCATTTCTAAAGGCACCCAGACCCTTCTAATGCCACTCAGGGCTTTTCTAAAGGCCGCGAGACCCTTATAATCCCCCTGAGGGCCTTTAAAAAGGCCCCCAGACCCTTCTAGACCCCCTCAGGACGCTTCTAATAGCCCCCAGACCCTTCTAGAGCCCCTCAGGGCCTTTCTAAAGGCCTCCACACCCTTCTAATGACCCTCAAGACCCATGTAAAGGCCCCCAGACCCTTCTAGATTGCCTCAGGACCCATCTAAAAGCACCCAGACCCTTCTAATGCCTTTCAGGGCCTTTCTAAAGGCCTCCACACCCTTCTAATGACCCTCAAGACCCATGTAAAGGCCCCCAAACCCTTCTAGATTGCCTCAGGACCCATCTAAAAGCCCCCAGACGCTTCTAATGCATTTCAGGACATTATCAAGGCCACAAGACCCTTCTAATGCCCCTCAGGGCATTTATAAAGGTTCCCAGACCCATCTACTGCCCCTCAGGAGCATTCTGAAGGCCCCCAGACCCTTCTAATGCCCCACAGGGCCTTTCTAAAGGTCCCCAGACCCCTCTAGAGCCCCTGAAGACCCTTCTAAAGGCCCCCAGACCCTTCTAGAGCCCCTCAGGGCCTTTCTAAAGGCCTCCACACCCTTCTAATGACCCTCAAGACCCATGTAAAGGCCCCTAGACCCTTCTAGATTGCCTCAGGACCCATCTAAAAGCCCCCAGACCCTTCTAATGGCTTTCAGGACCCTTATGAAGGCCACAAGAACCTTCTAATGCCCCTCAGGACCTTTCTAAAGGCCCTTAGACCCTTCTAATGCCCCTCAGGGCACTTATAAAGGTTCCCAGACCCTTCTAGAGCCCGTCAGGACACTTATAAAGGTCCCCAGACCCTTATAGAGTCCCTCAGGAGCATTCTAAAGGCCCCCAGACCCTTCTAATGCCCCACAGGGCCTTTCTAAAGGTCCCCAGACCCTTCTAGAGCCCTTGAAGACCCTTCTAAAGGCCCCCAGACCCTTCTAATGCCTTTCAGGGCCTTTCTAAAGGCATCCACACCCTTCTAATGACCCTCAAGACCCATGTAAAGGCCCCTAGACCCTTCTAGATTGCCTCAGGACCCATCTAAAAGCCCCCAGACCCTTCTAATGCCTTTCAGGACCCTTATGAAGGCCACAAGACCCTTCTAATGCCTCTCAGGACCTTTCTAAAGGCCCTCAGACCCTTCTAATGCCCCTCAGGACACTTATAAAGGTCCCCAGACCCTTCTACTGCCCCTCAGGAGCATTCTAAAGCACCTCAGACCCTTCTAATGCCCCACGGGGCCTTTCTAAAGGTCCCCAGACCCTTCTAGAGCCCCTGAAGACCCTTCTAAAGGCCCCCAGACCCTTCTAATGCCCCACAGGGCCTTTCTAAAGGTCCCCAGACCCTTCTAGAGCCCCTCAAGACCCTTCTAAAGGCCCCCAGACCCTTATAGAGCCCCTCAGGACCCTTATAAAGGCACCCAGACCCTTCTAGACCCCCTCAGGACCATTCTAAAGGCCCCCAGACCCTTCTAATGCCCCACAGGGCCTTTCTAAATGCCCCCATACCCTTCTAATGCCCCTCAGGTCATTTCTAAATGCCCTCAGACCCTTCTAATGCCACTCAGGGCTTTTCTAAAGGCCGCGAGACCCTTATAATCCCCCTGAGGGCCTTTAAAAAGGCCCCCAGACCCTTCTAGACCCCCTCAGGACGCTTCTAATAGCCCCCAGACCCTTCTAGAGGCCCTCAGGGCCTTTCTAAAGGCCTCCACACCCTTCTAATGACCCTCAAGACCCATGTAAAGGCCCCCAGACCCTTCTAGATTGCCTCAGGACCCATCTAAAAGCACCCAGACCCTTCTAATGCCTTTCAGGGCCTTTCTAAAGGACACCACACCCTTCTAATGACCCTCAAGACCCATGTAAAGGCCCCCAGACCCTTCTAGATTGCCTCAGGACCCATCTAAAAGACCCCAGACCCTTCTAATGCCTTTCAGGACCATTATGAAGGCCACAAGACCCTTCTAATGCCCCTCAGGACCTTTCTAAAGGCCCTCAGACCCTTCTAGAGCCCGTCAGGACCCTTATAAAGGTCCCCAGACCATTCTAGAGCCCGTCAGGGCCTTTATAAATGTCCCCAGACCCTTCTACTGCCCCTCAGGAGCATTCTAAAGGCCCCCAGACCCTTCTAATGCCCCACAGGGCCATTCTAAAGGCCCCCAGACCCCTCTAGAGCCCCTGAAGACCCTTCTAAAGGACCCCAGACCCTTATAGAGCCCCTCAGGACCCTTCTAAAGTCCCCCAGACCCTGCTAATTCCCCTCAGGGCTTTTATAAGGGCACCCAGACCCTTCTAATGCCCCTCAGGACCCTTATAAAGGCACCCAGACCCTTCTAGAGCCTCTCAGGACAGTTTTAAATGCCTCCAGACCCTTCTAGACCCCCTCAGGACCATTCTAAAGGCCCCCAGACCCTTCTAATGCCCCTCAGGGCCTTTCTAAAGTACCCCAGACAATTCTAGAACCTCTCAGGGCCTATCTATATGACCCCAGGCCCTTGTAATGCCACTCAGGGCCTTTGTAAAGGCCACGAGACCCTTATAATTCCCCTTGACGGCCTTTAAAAAGTCCCCCAGACCCTTCTGGACCCCCTCAGGACGCTTCTAATAGCCCCCAGACCCTTCTAGAGCCACTCAGGGCCTTTCTAAAGGCCTCCACACCATTCTAATGACCCTCAAGACCCATGTAAAGGCCCCTAGACCCTTCTAGATTGCCTCAGGACCCATCTAAAAGCCCCCAGACCCTTCTAATGCCTTTCAGGGCCTTTCTAAAGGCCTCCACACCCTTCTAATGACCATCAAGACCAATGTAAAGGCACCCAGACCCTTCTAGATTGCCTCAGGACCCATCTAAAAGCCCCCAGACCCTTCTAATGCATTTCAGGACCCTTATGAAGGCCAAAAGACCCTTCTAATGCCCCTCAGGACCTTTCTAAAGGCCCTCAGACCCTTCTAATGCCCCTCAGGGCATTTATAAAGGTTCCCAGACCATTCTAGAGCCCGTCAGGACACTTATAAAGGTCCCCAGACCCTTCTACTGCCCCTCAGGAGCATTCTAAAGGACCTCAGACCCTTCTAATGCCCCACGGGGCCTTTCTAAAGGTCCCCAGACCCTTCTAGAGCCCCTAAAGACCCTTCTAAAGGCCCCCAGACCCTTCTAATGCCCCACAGGGCCTTTCTAAAGGTCCCCAGACCCTTCTAGAGCCCCTGAAGACCCTTCTAAAGGCCCCCAGACCCTTATAGAGCCCCTCAGGACCCTTCTAAAGTCCCCCAGACCCTGCTAATTCTCCTCAGGGCTTTTATAAGGGCACCCAGACCCTTCTAATGCCCCTCAGGACCCTTATAAAGGCACCCAGACCCTTCTTGAGCCTCTCAGGACAGTTTTAAATGTCTCCAGACCCTTCTAGACCCCCTCAGGACCATTCTAAAGGCCCCCAGACCCTTCTAATGCCCCACAGGGCCTTTCTAAATGCCCCCATACCCTTCTAATGCCCCTCAGGTCATTTCTAAAGGCACCCAGACCCTTCTAATGCCACTCAGGGCCTTTCTAAAGGCCGCGAGACCCTTATAATCCCCCTGATGGCCTTTAAAAAGGCCCCCAGACCCTTCTGGACCCCCTCAGGACGCTTCTAATAGCCCCCAGACCCTTCTAGAGCCCCTCAGGGCTTTTCTAAAGGCCTCCACACCCTTTTAAGGACACTCGAGACCCATGTAAAGGCCCCCAGACCCTTCTAGATTGCCTCAGGACCCATCTAAAAGCCCCCAGACCCTTCTAATGCCTTTCAGGGCCTTTCTAAAGGCCTCCACACCCTTCTAATGACCCTCAAGACCCATGTAAAGGCCCCTAGACCCTTCTAGATTGCCTCAGGACCCATCTAAAAGCCCCCAGACCCTTCTAATGCCTTTCAGGACCCTTATGAAGGCCACAAGACCCTTCTAATGCCCCTCAGGACCTTTCTAAAGGCCCTCAGACCCTTCTAATGCACCTCAGGGCATTTATAAAGGTTCCCAGACCCTTCTAGAGCCTGCCAGGACCCTTATAAAGGCCCCCAGACCATTCTAGAGCCCCTCAGGACACTTCTAAAGGCCTGCAGACCATTCTAATGCCCGTCAGGGCCTTATAAAGGTCCCCAGACCCTTCTACTGCCCATCAGGAGCATTCTAAAGGCCTCCAGACCCTTCTAATGCCCCACAGGGCCTTTCTAAAGGTCCTCAGACCCTACTAGAGCCCCTGAAGACCCTTCTAAAGGCACCCAGACCCTTCTACTGCCCCTCAGGACCCTTCTAAAGGCCCCCAGACCCTTCTAATGCCCCACAGGGTCTTTCTAAAGGTCCCCAGACCCTTCTAGAGCCCCTGAAGACCCTTCTAAAGTCCCCCAGACCCTGCTAATTCCTCTCTGGGCTTTTATAAGGGCACCGAGACCCTTCTAATGCCCCTCAGGACCATTCTAAAGGCCCCCAGACCCTTCTAATGCCCCTCAGGGCCTTTCTAAAGGCCCCCATACCCTTGTAATGCCCCTCACGTCATTTCTAAAGGCACCCAGACCCTTCTAATGCCACTCAGGGCCTTTCTAAAGGCCGCGAGACCCTTATAATCCCCCTGAGGGCCTTTAAAAAGGCCCCCAGACCCTTCTGGACCCCCTCAGGACGCTTCTAATAGCCCCCAGACCCTTCTAGAGCGCCTCAGGGCCTTTCTAAAGGCATCCACACCCTTCTAATGACCCTCAAGACCCATGTAAAGGCCCCCAGACCCTTCCAGATTGCCTCAGGACCCATCTAAAAGCACCCAGACCCTTCTAATGCCTTTCAGGACCCTTATGAAGGCCACAAGACCCTTCTAATGCCCCTCAGGACCTTTATAAAGGCCCTCAGACCCTTCTAATGCCCCTCAGGGCATTTATAAAGGTCCCCAGACCCTTCTACTGCCCCTCAGGAGCATTCTAAAGGCCCCCAGACCCTTCTAATGCCCCACAGGGCCTTTCTAAAGGTCCCCAGACCCTTCTAGAGCCCCTGAAGACCCTTCTAAAGGCCCCAAGACCATTATAGAGCCCCTCAGGACCCTTCTAAAGTCCCCCAGACCCTGCTAATTCCCCTCAGGTCTTTTATAAGGGCACCCAGACCCTTCTAAAGCTCCTCAGGACCCTTATAAAGGCACCCAGACCCTTCTAGAGCCTCTCAGGACAGTTTTAAATGCCTCCAGACCCTTCTAGAACCCCTCAGGACCATTCTAAATGCCCCCATACCCTTCTAATGCCCTTCAGGTCATTTCTAAAGGCACCCAGACCCTTCTAATGCCACTCAGGGCCTTTCTAAAGGCCGCGAGACCCTTATAATCCCCCTGAGGGCCTTTAAAAAGGCCCCCAGACCCTTCTGGACCCCCTCAGGACGCTTCTAATAGCCCCCAGACCCTTCTAGAGCCCCTCAGGGCTTTTCTAAAGGCCTCCACACCCTTCTAAGGACCCTCAAGACCCATGTAAAGGCCCCCAGACCCTTCTAGATTGCCTCAGGACCCATCTAAAGCCCCCAGACCGTTCTAATGCATTTCAGGGCCTTTCTAAAGGCCTCCACACCCTTCTAATGACCCTCAAGACCCATGTAAAGGCCCCTAGACCCTTCTAGATTGGCTCAGGACCCATCTAAAAGCCCCCAGACCCTTCTAATGCCTTTCAGGACCCTTATGAAGGCCACAAGACCCTTCTAATGCCCCTCAGGACTTTTCTAAAGGCCCTCAGACCCTTCTAATGCCCCTCAGGGCATTTATAAAGGTTCCCAGACCCTTCTAGAGCCTGCCAGGACCCTTATAAAGGCCCCCAGACCATTCTAGAGCCCCTCAGGACACTTCTAAAGGCCTGCAGACCATTCTAATGCCCGTCAGGGCCTTATAAAGGTCCCCAGACCCTTCTACTGCCCATCAGGAGCATTCTAAAGGCCTCCAGACCCTTCTAATGCCACACAGGGTCTTTCTAAAGTTCCTCAGACCCTACTAGAGCCCCTGAAGACCCTTCTAAAGGCACCCAGACCCTTCTACTGCCCCTCAGGACCCTTCTAAAGGCCCCCAGACCCTTCTAATGCCCCACAGGGTCTTTCTAAAGGTCCCCAGACCCTTCTAGAGCCCCTGAAGACCCTTCTAAAGTCCCCCAGACTCTGCTAATTCCTCTCAGGGCTTTTATAAGGGCACCGAGACCCTTCTAATGCCCCTCAGGACCATTCTAAAGGCCCCCAGACCCTTCTAATGCCCCTCAGGGCCTTTCTAAAGGCCCCCATACCCTTGTAATGCCCCTCACGTCATTTCTAAAGGCACCCAGACCATTCTAATGCCACTCAGGGCCTTTCTAAAGGCCGCGAGACCCTTATAATCTCCCTGAGGGCCTTTAAATAGGCCCCCAGACACTTCTGGACCCCCTCAGGACGCTTCTAATAGCCCCCAGACCCTTCTAGAGCGCCTCAGGGATTTCTAAAGGCCTCCACACCCTTCTAATGACCCTCAAGACCCATGTAAAGGCCCCCAGAACCTTCTGGATTGCCTCAGGACCCATCTAAAAGCACCCAGACCCTTCTAATGCCTTTCAGGACCCTTATGAAGGCCACAAGACCCTTCTAATGCCCCTCAGGACCTTTATAAAGGCCCTCAGACCCTTCCAATGCCCCTCAGGGCATTTATAAAGGTCCCCAGACCCTTCTACTGCCCCTCAGGAGCACTCTAAAGGCCCCCAGACCCTTCTAATGCCCCACAGCGCCTTTCTAAAGGTCCCCAGACCCTTCTAGAGCCCCTGAAGACCCTTCTAAAGGCCCCAAGACCCTTATAGAGCCCCTCAGGACCCTTCTAAAGTCCCCCAGACCCTGCTTATTCCCCTCAGGTCTTTTATAAGGGCACCCAGACCCTTCTAAAGCTCCTCAGGACCCTTATAAAGGCACCCAGACCCTTCTAGAGCCTCTCAGGACAGTTTTAAATGCCTCCAGACCCTTCTAGACCCCCTCAGGACCATTCTAAAGGCCCCCAGACCCTTCTAATGCCCCTCAGGGCATTTCTAAAGTACCCCAGACACTTCTAGAACCTCTCAGGGCCTTTCTATATGACCCCAGACCCTTGTAATGCCACTCAGGGCGTTTCTAAAAGCCGCGAGACCCTTATAATCCCCCTGAGGGCCTTTAAAAAGGCCCCCAGACCCTTCTGGACCCCCTCAGAACGCTTCTAATAGCCCCCAGACCCTTCTAGAGCCCCTCAGCGCCTTTCTAAAGGCCTCCACACCCTTCTAATGACCCTCAAGACCCATGTAAAGGCCCCTAGACCCTTCTAGATTGCCTCAGGACCCATCTAAAAGCCCACAGACCCTTCTAATGCCTTTCAGGACCCTTATGAAGGCCACAAGACCCTTCTAATGCACCTCAGGACCTTTCTAAAGGCCCTCAGACCCTACTAATGCCCCTCAGGGCTTTTATAAAGGTCCCCAGACCCTTCTACTGCCCCTCAGGAGCATTCTAAAGGTCCCCAGACCCTTCTAGAGCCCCTGAAGACCCTTATAAAGGCCCCCAGACCCTTTCTAATGCCACACAGGGCCTTTCTAAAGGTCCCCAGACCCTTCTAGAGCCCCTCAAGACCCTTCTAAAGGCCCCCAGACCCTTATAGAGCCCCTAAGGACCCTTCTAAAATCCCCCAGACCCTGCTAATTCCTTTCAGTGCTTTTATAATGGCACCCAGACCCTTCTAATGCCCCTCAGGACCCTTATAAAGGCACCCAGACCTTTTTAGAGCCTCTCAGGACAGTTTTAAATGCCTCCAGACCCTTCTAGACCCCCTCAGGAAAATTCTAAAGGCCCCCATACCCTTCTAATGCCCCTCAGGTCATTTCTAAAGGCACCCAGACCCTTCTAATGCCACTCAGGGCTTTTCTAAAGGCCGCGAGACCCTTATAATTCCCCTGAGGGCCTTCAAAAAGGCCCCCAGACCCTTCTAGACCCCCTCAGGACGCTTCTAATAGCCCCCAGACCCTTCTAGAGCCCCTCAGGGCCTTTCTAAAGGCCTCCACACCCTTCTAATGACCCTCAAGACCCATGTAAAGGCCCCCAGACCCTTCTAGATTGCCTCAGGACCCATCTAAAAGCACCCAGACCCTTCTAATGCCTTTCAGGGCCTTTCTAAAGGACACCACACCCTTCTAATGACCCTCAAGACCGATGTAAAGGCCCCCAGACCCTTCTAGATTGCCTCAGGACCCATCTAAAAGCCCCCAGACCCTTCTAATGCATTTCAGGACCCTTATCAAGGCCACAAGACCCTTCTAATGCCCCTCAGGACCTTTCTAAAGGCCCTCAGACCATTCTAATGCCCCTCAGGGCATTTATAAAGGTTCCCAGACCCTTCTACTGCGCCTCAGGAGCATTCTAAAGGCCCCCAGACCCTTCTAATGCCCCACAGGGCCTTTCTAAAGGTCCCCAGACCCCTCTAGAGCCCCTGAAGACCCTTCGAAAGGCCCCCAGACCCTTCTAGAGCCCCTCAGGGCCTTTCTAAAGGCCTCCACACACTTCTAATGATGCTCAGGACCCATGTAAAGGCCCCCAGACCCTTCTAGATTGCCTCAGGACCCATCTAAAAGCCCCCAGAGCCTTCTAATGCCTTTCAGGGCCTTTCTAAAAGGCCTCCACACCCTTCTAATGACCCTCAAGACCCATGTAAAGACCCCTAGGCCCTTCTAGATTGCCTCAGGACCCATCTAAAAGCCCCCAGACCCTTCTAATGCCTTCCAGGACCCTTATGAATGCCACAAGACCCTTCTACTGCCCCTCAGGATCATTCTAAAGGCCCTCAGACCCTTCTAATGCACCTCAGGGCATTTATAAAGGTTCCCAGACCCTTCTAGAGCCCGTCAGGACACTTATAAAGGTACCCAGACCTTTCTACTGCCCCTCAGGAGCATTCTAAAAGCCCCCAGACCCTTCTAATGCCTCACAGGGCCTTTCTAAAGGTCCCCAGACCATTATAGAGCCCCCCAGGACCCTTCTAAAGTCCCCCAGACCCTGCTAATTGCCCTCAGGGCTTTTATAAGGGCACCCAGACCCTTATAATGCCCCTCAGGACCCTTATAAAGGCACCCAGACCCTTCTTGAGCCTCTCAGGACAGTTTTAAATGCCTCCAGACCCTTCTAGAACCCCTCAGGACCATTCTAAAGGCCCCCAGACCCTTCTAATGCCCCTCAGGGCATTTCTAAAGTACCCCAGACACTTCTAGAACCTCTCAGGGCCTTTCTATATGACCCCAGACCCTTGTAATGCCACTCAGGGCCTTTCTAAAAGCCGCGAGACCCTTATAGTCCACCTGAGGGCCTTTAAAAAGGACTCCAGACCCTTCTGGACCCCCTCAGGACGCTTCTAATAGCCCCCAGACCCTTCTAGAGTCCCTCAGGGCCTTTCTAAAGGCATCCACACCCTTCTAATGACCCTCAAGACCCATGTAAAGGCCCCCAGACCCTTCTAGATTGCCTCAGGACCCATCTAAATGCCCCCAGACCCTTCTAATGCACCTCAGGACCCTTCTAAAGGCCCTCAGACCCTTCTAATGCCCCTCAAGACCCATGTAAAGGCCCCTAGACCCTTCTAGATTGCCTCAGGACCCATCTTAAAGCCCCCAGACCCTTCTAATGCCTTTCAGGACCCTTATGAAGGCCACAAGACCCTTCTAATGCCCCTCAGGACCTTTCTAAAGGCCCTCAGACCCTTCTAATGCCCCTCAGGGCATTTGTAAAAGTTCCCAGACCCTTCTAGAGCCCGTCAGGACCCTTATAAAGGCCCCCAGACCATTCTAGAGCCCCTCAGGACACTTCTAAAGGCCCGCAGACCATTCTAATGCCCGTCAGGGCCTTTATAAAGGTCCCCAGACCCTTCTACTGCCCGTCAGGAGCATTCTAAAGGCCCCCAGACCCTTCTAATGCCTCACAGGGCCTTTCTAAAGGTCCCCAGACCCTTCTAGAGCCCCTCAGGATCCTTCTAAAGTCCCCCAGACCCTGCTAATTCCCCTCAGGGCTTTTATAAGGGCACCCAGACCCTTATAATGCCCCTCAGGACCCTTATAAAGGCACCCAGACCCTTCTAGAGCCTCTCAGGACAGTTTTAAATGCCTCCAGACCCTTCTAGACCCTCCTGAGGACCATTCTAAAGGAACCCAGACCCTTCTAATGCACCTCAGGGCCTTTCTAAAGGAACCCATACTTTTGTAATGCCCCTCACGTCATTTCTAAAGGCACCCAGACCCTTCTAATGCACCTCAGGGCCTTTCTAAAGGCCCCCATACTTTTGTAATGCCCATCACGTCATTTCTAAAGGCCCTCAGACCCTTCTAATGCCCCTCAGGGCATTTATAAAGGTTCCCAGACCCTTCTACTGCCCCTCAGGAGCATTCTAAAGGCCCCCAGACCCTTCTAATGCCCCACAGGGCCTTTCTAAAGGTCCCCAGACCCCTCTAGAGCCCCTGAAGACCCTTCTAAAGGCCCCCAGACCCTTCTAGAGCCCCTCAGGGCCTTTCTAAAGGCCTCCACACCCTTCTAATGACCCTCAAGACCCATGTAAAGGCCCCTAGACCCTTCTAGATTGCCTCAGGACCCATCTAAAAGACCCCAGACCCTTTTAATGCCTTTCAGGACCATTATGAAGGCCACAAGAACCTTCTAATGCCCCTCAGGACCTTTCTAAAGGCCCTTAGACCCTTCTAATGCCCCTCAGGGCATTTATAAAGGTTACCAGACCCTTCTAGAGCCCGTCAGGACACTTATAAAGGTCCCCAGACCCTTCTACTGCCTCTCAGGAGCATTCTAAACGCCCCCAGACCCTTCTAATGCCCCACAGGGCCTTTCTAAAGGTCCCCAGACCCTTCTACAGCCTTTGAAGACCCTTCTAAAGGCCCCCAGAACCTTCTAGAGCCCCTCAGGGCCTTTCTAAAGGCCTCCACACCCTTCTAATGACTCTCAAGACCCATGTAAAGGCCCCTAGACCCTTCTAGATTGCCTCAGGACCCATCTAAAAGCCCCCAGACCCTTCTAATGCCTTTCAGGACCCTTATGAATGCCACAAGAACCTTCTAATGCCCCTCAGGACCTTTCTAAAGGCCCTTAGACCCTTCTAATGCCCCTCAGGGCATTTATAAAGCTTCCCAGACCCTTCTAGAGCCAGTCAGGACACTTATAAAGGTCCCCAGACCCTTATAGAGCCCCTCAGGAGCATTCTAAAGGCCCCCAGACCCTTCTAATGCCCCACAGGGCCTTTCTAAAGGTCCCCAGACCCTTCTAGAGCCCCTGAAGACCCTTCTAAAGACCCCAGACCCTTATAGAGCCCCTCAGGACCCTTCTAAAGTCCCCCAGACCCTGCTAATTGCCCTCAGGGCTTTTATAAGGGCACCCAGACCCTTATAATGCCCCTCAGGACCTTTATAAAGGCACCCAGACCCTTCTAGAGCCTCTCAGGACAGTTTTAAATGCCTCCAGACCCTTCTAGACCCTCCTGAGGACCACTCTAAAGGCCCCCAGACCCTTCTAATGCCCCTCAGGGCCTTTCTAAAGGCCGCGAGACCCTTATAATCCCCCTGAGGGCCTTTAAAAAGGCCCCCAGACCCTTCTGGACCCCCTCAGGACGCTTCTAATAGCCCCCAGACCCTTCTAGAGCTCCTCAGGGCCTTTCTAAAGGCATCCACACCCTTCTAATGACCCTCAAGACCCATGTAAAGGCTCCCTGACCCTTCTAGATTGCCTCAGGACCCATCTAAAAGCCCCCAGACCCTTCTAATGCATTTCAGGGCCTTTCTAAAGGCCTCCACACCCTTCTAATGACCCTCAAGACCCATGTAAAGGCCCCTAGACCCTTCTAGATTGCCTCAGGACCTATCTAAAAGCCCCCAGACCCTTCTAATGCCTTTCAGGACCCTTATGAAGGCCACAAGACCCTTCTAATGCCCCTCAGGACCTTTGTAAAGGCCCTCAGACCATTCTAATGCCCCTCAGGGCATTTATAAATGTTCCCAGACCCTTCTACTGCCCCTCAGGAGCATTCTAAAGGCCCCCAGACCCTTCTAATGCCCCACAGGGCCTTTCTAAAGGTCCCCAGACCCTTCTAGAGCCCCTGAAGACCCATCTAAAGGCCCCCAGACCCTTCTAGAGCCCCTCAGGGCCTTTCTAAAGGCCTCCACACCCTTCTAATGACCCTCAAGACCCATGTAAAGGCCGCCAGACCCTTCTAGATTGCCTCAGGACCCATCTAAAAGCCCCCAGACCCTTCTAATGCATTTCAGGACCCTTATCAAGGCCACAAGACCCTTCTAATGCCCCTCAGGACCTTTCTAAAGGCCCTCAGACCCTTCTAATGCCCCTCAGGGCATTTATAAAGGTTCCCAAACCCTTCTACTGCCCCTCAGGACACTTCTAAAGGCCCCCAGACCCTTCTAATGCCCCACACGGCCTTTCTAAAGGTCCCCAGACCCCTCTAGAGCCCCTGAAGACCCTTCTAAAGGCCCCCAGACCCTTCTAGAGCCCATCAGGGCCGTTCTAGAGGCCTCCACACCCTTCTAATGACCCTCAAGACCCATGTAAAGGCCCCTAGACCCTTCTAGATTTCCTCAGGACCCATCTAAAAGCCCCCAGACCCTTCTAATGCCTTTCAGGACCATTATGAAGGCCACAAGAACCTTCTAATGCCCCTCAGGACCTTTCTAAAGGCCCTTAGACCCTTCTAATGCCCCTCAGGGCATTTATAAAGGTTCCCAGACCCTTCTAGAGCCCGTCAGGACACTTATAAAGGTCCCTAGACCCTTTTAGAGCCCCTCAGGAGCATTCTAAAGGCCCCCAGACCCTTCTAATGCCCCACAGGGCCTTTCTAAAGGTCCCCAGACCCTTCTAGAGCCCCTGAAGACCCTTCTAAGGGCCCCCAGACCCTTCTAAAGTCCCCCAGACCCTGCTAATTCCCCTCAGGGCTTTTATAAGGGCACCCAGACCCTTCTAAAGCCCCTCAGGACCCTTATAAAGGCACCCAGACCCTTCTAGAGCCTCTCAGGACAGTTTTAAATGCCTCCAGAGCCTTCTAGAACCCCTCAGGACCATTCTAAAGGCCCCCAGACCCTTCTAATGCCCCTCAGGGCATTTCTAAAGTACCCCAGACACTTCTAGAACCTCTCAGGGCCTTTCTATATGACCCCAGACCCTTGTAATGCCACTCAGGGCCTTTCTAAAAGCCGCGAGACCCTTATAATCCCACTGAGGGCCTTTAAAAAGGCCCCCAGACCCTTCTGGACCCCCTCAGGACGCTTCTAATAGCCCCCAGACCCTTCTAGAGCCCCTCAGCGCCTTTCTAAAGGCCTCCACACCCTTCTAATGACCCTCAAGACCCATGTAAAGGCCCCCAGACCCTTCTAGATTGCCTCAGGACCCATCTAAAAGCCCCCAAACCCTTCTAAAGGCCCTCAGACCCTTCTAATGCCCCTCAAGACCCATGTAAAGGCCCCTAGACCCTTCTAGATTGCCTCAGGACCCATCTAAAAGCCCCCAGACCCTTCTAATGCCTTTCAGGACCCTTATGAAGGCCACAAGACCCTTCTAATGCCCCTCAGGACCTTTCTAAAGGCCCTCAGACCCTTCTAATGCCCCTCAGGGCATTTATAAAGGTTCCCAGACCCTTCTAGAGCCCGTCAGGACCCTTATAAAGGCCCCCAGACCATTCTAGAGCCCCTCAGGACACTTCTGAAGGCCCGCAGACCATTCTAATGCCCGTCAGGGCCTTTATAAAGGTCCCCAAACCCTTCTACTGCCCCTCAGGAGCATTCTAAAGGCCCCCAGACCCTTCTAATGCCTCACAGGGCCTTTCTAAAGGTCCCCAGACCCTTCTAGAGCCCCTGAAGACCCTTCTAAAGACCCCAGACCCTTATAGAGCCCCTCAGGACCCTTCTAAAGTCCCCCAGACCCTGCTAATTGCCCTCAGGGCTTTTATAAGGGCACCCAGACCCTTATAATGCCCCTCAGGACCCTTATAAAGGCACCCAGACCCTTCTAGAGCCTCTCAGGACAGTTTTAAATGCCTCCAGACCCTTCTAGACCCTCCTGAGGACCACTCTATAGGCCCCCAGACCCTTCTAATGCCCCTCAGGGCCTTTCTAAAAGCCCCCATACTTTTGTAATGCCCCTCACGTCATTTCTAAAGGCACCCAGACCCTTCTAATGCCACTCAGGGCCTTTCTAAAGGTCGCGAGACCCTTATAATCCCCCTGAGGGCCTTTAAAAAGGCCCCCAGACCCTTCTGGACCCCCTCAGGACGCTTCTAATAGCCCCCAGACCCTCCTAGAGCTCCTCAGGGCCTTTCTAAAGGCCTCCACACCCTTCTAATGACCCTCAAGACCCATGTAAAGGCCCCCAGACCATTCTAGATTGCCTCAGGACCCATCTAAAAGCCCCCAGACCCTTCTAATGCCCCTCAGGACCTTTCTAAAGGCCCTCAGATCCTTCTAGAGCCCGTCAGGACCCTTATAAAGGTCCCCAGACCCTTCTACTGCCCCTCAGGTGCATTCTAAAGGACCCCAGACCCTTCTAATGCCCCACAGGGCCTTTCTAAAGGTACCCAGACCCTTATAGAGCCCCGGAAGACCTTTCTAAAGGCCCCCAGACCCTTCTAATGCCCCACAGGGCCTTTCTAAAGGTCCCCAGACCCTTCTAGAGCCTCTGAGGACCCTTCTAAAGGCCCCCAGACCCTTATAGAGCTCCTCAGGACCCTTCTAAAGTCCCCCAGACCCTGCTAATTCCCCTCAGGGCTTTCATATGGGCATCCAGACCCTTCTAATGCCCGTCAGGACCCTTATAAAGGCACCCAGACCCTTCTAGAGCCTCTCAGGACAGTTTTAAATGCCTCCAGACCCTTCTAGACCCCCTCAGGACCATTCTAAAGGCTCCCATACCCTTCTAATGCCCCTCAGGGCCTTTCTAAAGGCTCCCATACCCTTCTAATGCCCCTCAGGTCATTTCTAAAGGCACCCAGACCCTTCTAATGCTACTCAGGGCCTTTCTAAAGGCCGCGAGACCCTTATAATCCCCCTGAGGGCCTTTAAAAAGGCCCCCAGACCCTTCTGGACCCCCTCAGGATGCTTCTAATAGCCCCCAGAACCTTCTAGAGCTCCTCAGGTCCTTTCTAAAGGCCTCGACACCCTTCTAATGACCCTCAAGACCCATGTAAAGGCCCCCAGACCCTTCTAGATTGCCTCAGGACCCATCTAAAAGCCCCCAGACCTTTCTAATGCCTTTCAGGACGCTTATCAAGGCCACAAGACCCTTCTAATGCCCCTCAGGACCTTTCTAAAGGCCCTCAGACCCTTCTAATGCCCCTCAGGGCATTTATCAAGGTTCCCAGACCATTCTAGAGCACCTCAGGACACTTCTAAATCCCGCAGACCATTCTAATGCCCGTCAGGGCCTTTCTAAAGGTCCCCAGACCCTTCTACTGCCCCTCAGGAGCATTCTAAAGGCCCCCAGACCCTTCTAATGCCCCACAGGGCCTTTCTAAAGGTCCCCAGACCCTTCTAGAGCCCCTGAAGACCCTTCTAAAGGCCCCCAGACCCTTATAGAGCCCCTCAGGACCCTTGTAATGGCCCCCAGACCATGTTAATTCCTTTCAGGGCTTATATAAGGGCACCCAGACCCTTCTAATGCCCCTCAGGACCCTTATAAAGGCACCCAGACTCTTCTAGAGCCTCTCAGGACAGTTTTAAATGCCTCCAGACCATTCTAGACCCCCTCAGGACCATTCTAAAGGCCCCCAGACCCTTCTAATGCCCCTCAGGTCATTTCTAAAGGCCCCCAGACGCTTCTAGACCCCCTCAGGACGCTTCTAATAGCCCCCAGACCCTTCTAGTGCTCCCCAGGTCCTTTCTAAAGGCATCCACACCCTTCTAATGACCCTCAAGACCCATGTAAAGGCGCCCAGACCCTTCTAATGCCTTTCAGGGCGTTTCTAAAGGCCTCCACACCCTTCTAATGACCCTCAAGAACCATGTAAAGGCCCCTAGACCCTTCTAGATTGCCTCAGGACCCATCTAAAAGCCCCCAGACCCTTCCAATGCCTTTCAGGACCCTTATGAAGGCCACAAGACCCTTCTAATGCCCCTGAGGACCTTTCTAAAGGCCCTCAGACCCTTCCAGAGCACGTCAGGACCCTTATAAAGGTCCCCAGACCCTTCTAGAGCCCGTCAGGACCCTTATAAAGGTCCCCAGACCCTTCTACTGCCCCTCAGGAGCATTCTAAAGGCCCCCAGACCCTTCTAATGCCCCACAGGGCCTTTCTAAAGGTCCCCAGACCCTTCTAGAGCCCCTGAAGACCCTTCTAAAGGCCCCCAGACCCTTATAGAGCCCCTCAGGACCCTTCTAAAGTCCCCCAGACCCTGCTAATTCTCCTCAGGGCTTTTATAAGGGCACCCAGACCCTTCTAATGCCCCTCAGGACCCTTATAAAGGCACCCAGACCCTTCTTGAGCCTCTCAGGACAGTTTTAAATGTCTCCAGACCCTTCTAGACCCCCTCAGGACCATTCTAAAGGCCCCCAGACCCTTCTAATGCCCCACAGGGCCTTTCTAAATGCCCCCATACCCTTCTAATGCCCCTCAGGTCATTTCTAAAGGCACCCAGACCCTTCTAATGCCACTCAGGGCCTTTCTAAAGGCCGCGAGACCCTTATAATCCCCCTGATGGCCTTTAAAAAGGCCCCCAGACCCTTCTGGACCCCCTCAGGACGCTTCTAATAGCCCCCAGACCCTTCTAGAGCCCCTCAGGGCTTTTCTAAAGGCCTCCACACCCTTTTAAGGACACTCGAGACCCATGTAAAGGCCCCCAGACCCTTCTAGATTGCCTCAGGACCCATCTAAAAGCCCCCAGACCCTTCTAATGCCTTTCAGGGCCTTTCTAAAGGCCTCCACACCCTTCTAATGACCCTCAAGACCCATGTAAAGGCCCCTAGACCCTTCTAGATTGCCTCAGGACCCATCTAAAAGCCCCCAGACCCTTCTAATGCCTTTCAGGACCCTTATGAAGGCCACAAGACCCTTCTAATGCCCCTCAGGACCTTTCTAAAGGCCCTCAGACCCTTCTAATGCACCTCAGGGCATTTATAAAGGTTCCCAGACCCTTCTAGAGTCTGCCAGGACCCTTATAAAGGCCCCCAGACCATTCTAGAGCCCCTCAGGACACTTCTAAAGGCCTGCAGACCATTCTAATGCCCGTCAGGGCCTTATAAAGGTCCCCAGACCCTTCTACTGCCCATCAGGAGCATTCTAAAGGCCTCCAGACCCTTCTAATGCCCCACAGGGCCTTTCTAAAGGTCCTCAGACCCTACTAGAGCCCCTGAAGACCCTTCTAAAGGCACCCAGACCCTTCTACTGCCCCTCAGGACCCTTCTAAAGGCCCCCAGACCCTTCTAATGCCCCACAGGGTCTTTCTAAAGGTCCCCAGACCCTTCTAGAGCCCCTGAAGACCCTTCTAAAGTCCCCCAGACCCTGCTAATTCCTCTCTGGGCTTTTATAAGGGCACCGAGACCCTTCTAATGCCCCTCAGGACCATTCTAAAGGCCCCCAGACCCTTCTAATGCCCCTCAGGGCCTTTCTAAAGGCCCCCATACCCTTGTAATGCCCCTCACGTCATTTCTAAAGGCACCCAGACCCTTCTAATGCCACTCAGGGCCTTTCTAAAGGCCGCGAGACCCTTATAATCCCCCTGAGGGCCTTTAAAAAGGCCCCCAGACCCTTCTGGACCCCCTCAGGACGCTTCTAATAGCCCCCAGACCCTTCTAGAGCGCCTCAGGGCCTTTCTAAAGGCATCCACACCCTTCTAATGACCCTCAAGACCCATGTAAAGGCCCCCAGACCCTTCCAGATTGCCTCAGGACCCATCTAAAAGCACCCAGACCCTTCTAATGCCTTTCAGGACCCTTATGAAGGCCACAAGACCCTTCTAATGCCCCTCAGGACCTTTATAAAGGCCCTCAGACCCTTCTAATGCCCCTCAGGGCATTTATAAAGGTCCCCAGACCCTTCTACTGCCCCTCAGGAGCATTCTAAAGGCCCCCAGACCCTTCTAATGCCCCACAGGGCCTTTCTAAAGGTCCCCAGACCGTTCCAGAGCCCCTGAAGACCCTTCTAAAGGCCCCAAGACCATTATAGAGCCCCTCAGGACCCTTCTAAAGTCCCCCAGACCCTGCTAATTCCCCTCAGGTCTTTTATAAGGGCACCCAGACCCTTCTAAAGCTCCTCAGGACCCTTATAAAGGCACCCAGACCCTTCTAGAGCCTCTCAGGACAGTTTTAAATGCCTCCAGACCCTTCTAGAACCCCTCAGGACCATTCTAAATGCCCCCATACCCTTCTAATGCCCTTCAGGTCATTTCTAAAGGCACCCAGACCCTTCTAATGCCACTCAGGGCCTTTCTAAAGGCCGCGAGACCCTTATAATCCCCCTGAGGGCCTTTAAAAAGGCCCCCAGACCCTTCTGGACCCCCTCAGGACGCTTCTAATAGCCCCCAGACCCTTCTAGAGCCCCTCAGGGCTTTTCTAAAGGCCTCCACACCCTTCTAAGGACCCTCAAGACCCATGTAAAGGCCCCCAGACCCTTCTAGATTGCCTCAGGACCCATCTAAAGCCCCCAGACCGTTCTAATGCATTTCAGGGCCTTTCTAAAGGCCTCCACACCCTTCTAATGACCCTCAAGACCCATGTAAAGGCCCCTAGACCCTTCTAGATTGGCTCAGGACCCATCTAAAAGCCCCCAGACCCTTCTAATGCCTTTCAGGACCCTTATGAAGGCCACAAGACCCTTCTAATGCCCCTCAGGACTTTTCTAAAGGCCCTCAGACCCTTCTAATGCCCCTCAGGGCATTTATAAAGGTTCCCAGACCCTTCTAGAGCCTGCCAGGACCCTTATAAAGGCCCCCAGACCATTCTAGAGCCCCTCAGGACACTTCTAAAGGCCTGCAGACCATTCTAATGCCCGTCAGGGCCTTATAAAGGTCCCCAGACCCTTCTACTGCCCATCAGGAGCATTCTAAAGGCCTCCAGACCCTTCTAATGCCACACAGGGTCTTTCTAAAGTTCCTCAGACCCTACTAGAGCCCCTGAAGACCCTTCTAAAGGCACCCAGACCCTTCTACTGCCCCTCAGGACCCTTCTAAAGGCCCCCAGACCCTTCTAATGCCCCACAGGGTCTTTCTAAAGGTCCCCAGACCCTTCTAGAGCCCCTGAAGACCCTTCTAAAGTCCCCCAGACTCTGCTAATTCCTCTCAGGGCTTTTATAAGGGCACCGAGACCCTTCTAATGCCCCTCAGGACCATTCTAAAGGCCCCCAGACCCTTCTAATGCCCCTCAGGGCCTTTCTAAAGGCCCCCATACCCTTGTAATGCCCCTCACGTCATTTCTAAAGGCACCCAGACCATTCTAATGCCACTCAGGGCCTTTCTAAAGGCCGCGAGACCCTTATAATCTCCCTGAGGGCCTTTAAATAGGCCCCCAGACACTTCTGGACCCCCTCAGGACGCTTCTAATAGCCCCCAGACCCTTCTAGAGCGCCTCAGGGATTTCTAAAGGCCTCCACACCCTTCTAATGACCCTCAAGACCCATGTAAAGGCCCCCAGAACCTTCTGGATTGCCTCAGGACCCATCTAAAAGCACCCAGACCCTTCTAATGCCTTTCAGGACCCTTATGAAGGCCACAAGACCCTTCTAATGCCCCTCAGGACCTTTATAAAGGCCCTCAGACCCTTCCAATGCCCCTCAGGGCATTTATAAAGGTCCCCAGACCCTTCTACTGCCCCTCAGGAGCACTCTAAAGGCCCCCAGACCCTTCTAATGCCCCACAGCGCCTTTCTAAAGGTCCCCAGACCCTTTCTAGAGCCCCTGAAGACCCTTCTAAAGGCCCCAAGACCCTTATAGAGCCCCTCAGGACCCTTCTAAAGTCCCCCAGACCCTGCTTATTCCCCTCAGGTCTTTTATAAGGGCACCCAGACCCTTCTAAAGCTCCTCAGGACCCTTATAAAGGCACCCAGACCCTTCTAGAGCCTCTCAGGACAGTTTTAAATGCCTCCAGACCCTTCTAGACCCCCTCAGGACCATTCTAAAGGCCCCCAGACCCTTCTAATGCCCCTCAGGGCATTTCTAAAGTACCCCAGACACTTCTAGAACCTCTCAGGGCCTTTCTATATGACCCCAGACCCTTGTAATGCCACTCAGGGCGTTTCTAAAAGCCGCGAGACCCTTATAATCCCCCTGAGGGCCTTTAAAAAGGCCCCCAGACCCTTCTGGACCCCCTCAGAACGCTTCTAATAGCCCCCAGACCCTTCTAGAGCCCCTCAGCGCCTTTCTAAAGGCCTCCACACCCTTCTAATGACCCTCAAGACCCATGTAAAGGCCCCTAGACCCTTCTAGATTGCCTCAGGACCCATCTAAAAGCCCACAGACCCTTCTAATGCCTTTCAGGACCCTTATGAAGGCCACAAGACCCTTCTAATGCACCTCAGGACCTTTCTAAAGGCCCTCAGACCCTACTAATGCCCCTCAGGGCTTTTATAAAGGTCCCCAGACCCTTCTACTGCCCCTCAGGAGCATTCTAAAGGTCCCCAGACCCTTCTAGAGCCCCTGAAGACCCTTATAAAGGCCCCCAGACCCTTTCTAATGCCACACAGGGCCTTTCTAAAGGTCCCCAGACCCTTCTAGAGCCCCTCAAGACCCTTCTAAAGGCCCCCAGACCCTTATAGAGCCCCTAAGGACCCTTCTAAAATCCCCCAGACCCTGCTAATTCCTTTCAGTGCTTTTATAATGGCACCCAGACCCTTCTAATGCCCCTCAGGACCCTTATAAAGGCACCCAGACCTTTCTAGAGCCTCTCAGGACAGTTTTAAATGCCTCCAGACCCTTCTAGACCCCCTCAGGAAAATTCTAAAGGCCCCCATACCCTTCTAATGCCCCTCAGGTCATTTCTAAAGGCACCCAGACCCTTCTAATGCCACTCAGGGCTTTTCTAAAGGCCGCGAGACCCTTATAATTCCCCTGAGGGCCTTCAAAAAGGCCCCCAGACCCTTCTAGACCCCCTCAGGACGCTTCTAATAGCCCCCAGACCCTTCTAGAGCCCCTCAGGGCCTTTCTAAAGGCCTCCACACCCTTCTAATGACCCTCAAGACCCATGTAAAGGCCCCCAGACCCTTCTAGATTGCCTCAGGACCCATCTAAAAGCACCCAGACCCTTCTAATGCCTTTCAGGGCCTTTCTAAAGGACACCACACCCTTCTAATGACCCTCAAGACCGATGTAAAGGCCCCCAGACCCTTCTAGATTGCCTCAGGACCCATCTAAAAGCCCCCAGACCCTTCTAATGCATTTCAGGACCCTTATCAAGGCCACAAGACCCTTCTAATGCCCCTCAGGACCTTTCTAAAGGCCCTCAGACCATTCTAATGCCCCTCAGGGCATTTATAAAGGTTCCCAGACCCTTCTACTGCGCCTCAGGAGCATTCTAAAGGCCCCCAGACCCTTCTAATGCCCCACAGGGCCTTTCTAAAGGTCCCCAGACCCCTCTAGAGCCCCTGAAGACCCTTCGAAAGGCCCCCAGACCCTTCTAGAGCCCCTCAGGGCCTTTCTAAAGGCCTCCACACACTTCTAATGATGCTCAGGACCCATGTAAAGGCCCCCAGACCCTTCTAGATTGCCTCAGGACCCATCTAAAAGCCCCCAGAGCCTTCTAATGCCTTTCAGGGCCTTTCTAAAAGGCCTCCACACCCTTCTAATGACCCTCAAGACCCATGTAAAGACCCCTAGGCCCTTCTAGATTGCCTCAGGACCCATCTAAAAGCCCCCAGACCCTTCTAATGCCTTCCAGGACCCTTATGAATGCCACAAGACCCTTCTACTGCCCCTCAGGATCATTCTAAAGGCCCTCAGACCCTTCTAATGCACCTCAGGGCATTTATAAAGGTTCCCAGACCCTTCTAGAGCCCGTCAGGACACTTATAAAGGTACCCAGACCTTTCTACTGCCCCTCAGGAGCATTCTAAAAGCCCCCAGACCCTTCTAATGCCTCACAGGGCCTTTCTAAAGGTCCCCAGACCATTATAGAGCCCCCCAGGACCCTTCTAAAGTCCCCCAGACCCTGCTAATTGCCCTCAGGGCTTTTATAAGGGCACCCAGACCCTTATAATGCCCCTCAGGACCCTTATAAAGGCACCCAGACCCTTCTTGAGCCTCTCAGGACAGTTTTAAATGCCTCCAGACCCTTCTAGAACCCCTCAGGACCATTCTAAAGGCCCCCAGACCCTTCTAATGCCCCTCAGGGCATTTCTAAAGTACCCCAGACACTTCTAGAACCTCTCAGGGCCTTTCTATATGACCCCAGACCCTTGTAATGCCACTCAGGGCCTTTCTAAAAGCCGCGAGACCCTTATAGTCCACCTGAGGGCCTTTAAAAAGGACTCCAGACCCTTCTGGACCCCCTCAGGACGCTTCTAATAGCCCCCAGACCCTTCTAGAGTCCCTCAGGGCCTTTCTAAAGGCATCCACACCCTTCTAATGACCCTCAAGACCCATGTAAAGGCCCCCAGACCCTTCTAGATTGCCTCAGGACCCATCTAAATGCCCCCAGACCCTTCTAATGCACCTCAGGACCCTTCTAAAGGCCCTCAGACCCTTCTAATGCCCCTCAAGACCCATGTAAAGGCCCCTAGACCCTTCTAGATTGCCTCAGGACCCATCTTAAAGCCCCCAGACCCTTCTAATGCCTTTCAGGACCCTTATGAAGGCCACAAGACCCTTCTAATGCCCCTCAGGACCTTTCTAAAGGCCCTCAGACCCTTCTAATGCCCCTCAGGGCATTTGTAAAAGTTCCCAGACCCTTCTAGAGCCCGTCAGGACCCTTATAAAGGCCCCCAGACCATTCTAGAGCCCCTCAGGACACTTCTAAAGGCCCGCAGACCATTCTAATGCCCGTCAGGGCCTTTATAAAGGTCCCCAGACCCTTCTACTGCCCGTCAGGAGCATTCTAAAGGCCCCCAGACCCTTCTAATGCCTCACAGGGCCTTTCTAAAGGTCCCCAGACCCTTCTAGAGCCCCTCAGGATCCTTCTAAAGTCCCCCAGACCCTGCTAATTCCCCTCAGGGCTTTTATAAGGGCACCCAGACCCTTATAATGCCCCTCAGGACCCTTATAAAGGCACCCAGACCCTTCTAGAGCCTCTCAGGACAGTTTTAAATGCCTCCAGACCCTTCTAGACCCTCCTGAGGACCATTCTAAAGGAACCCAGACCCTTCTAATGCACCTCAGGGCCTTTCTAAAGGAACCCATACTTTTGTAATGCCCCTCACGTCATTTCTAAAGGCACCCAGACCCTTCTAATGCACCTCAGGGCCTTTCTAAAGGCCCCCATACTTTTGTAATGCCCATCACGTCATTTCTAAAGGCCCTCAGACCCTTCTAATGCCCCTCAGGGCATTTATAAAGGTTCCCAGACCCTTCTACTGCCCCTCAGGAGCATTCTAAAGGCCCCCAGACCCTTCTAATGCCCCACAGGGCCTTTCTAAAGGTCCCCAGACCCTTCTACAGCCTTTGAAGACCCTTCTAAAGGCCCCCAGAACCTTCTAGAGCCCCTCAGGGCCTTTCTAAAGGCCTCCACACCCTTCTAATGACTCTCAAGACCCATGTAAAGGCCCCTAGACCCTTCTAGATTGCCTCAGGACCCATCTAAAAGCCCCCAGACCCTTCTAATGCCTTTCAGGACCCTTATGAATGCCACAAGAACCTTCTAATGCCCCTCAGGACCTTTCTAAAGGCCCTTAGACCCTTCTAATGCCCCTCAGGGCATTTATAAAGCTTCCCAGACCCTTCTAGAGCCAGTCAGGACACTTATAAAGGTCCCCAGACCCTTATAGAGCCCCTCAGGAGCATTCTAAAGGCCCCCAGACCCTTCTAATGCCCCACAGGGCCTTTCTAAAGGTCCCCAGACCCTTCTAGAGCCCCTGAAGACCCTTCTAAAGACCCCAGACCCTTATAGAGCCCCTCAGGACCCTTCTAAAGTCCCCCAGACCCTGCTAATTGCCCTCAGGGCTTTTATAAGGGCACCCAGACCCTTATAATGCCCCTCAGGACCTTTATAAAGGCACCCAGACCCTTCTAGAGCCTCTCAGGACAGTTTTAAATGCCTCCAGACCCTTCTAGACCCTCCTGAGGACCACTCTAAAGGCCCCCAGACCCTTCTAATGCCCCTCAGGGCCTTTCTAAAGGCCGCGAGACCCTTATAATCCCCCTGAGGGCCTTTAAAAAGGCCCCCAGACCCTTCTGGACCCCCTCAGGACGCTTCTAATAGCCCCCAGACCCTTCTAGAGCTCCTCAGGGCCTTTCTAAAGGCATCCACACCCTTCTAATGACCCTCAAGACCCATGTAAAGGCTCCCTGACCCTTCTAGATTGCCTCAGGACCCATCTAAAAGCCCCCAGACCCTTCTAATGCATTTCAGGGCCTTTCTAAAGGCCTCCACACCCTTCTAATGACCCTCAAGACCCATGTAAAGGCCCCTAGACCCTTCTAGATTGCCTCAGGACCTATCTAAAAGCCCCCAGACCCTTCTAATGCCTTTCAGGACCCTTATGAAGGCCACAAGACCCTTCTAATGCCCCTCAGGACCTTTGTAAAGGCCCTCAGACCATTCTAATGCCCCTCAGGGCATTTATAAATGTTCCCAGACCCTTCTACTGCCCCTCAGGAGCATTCTAAAGGCCCCCAGACCCTTCTAATGCCCCACAGGGCCTTTCTAAAGGTCCCCAGACCCTTCTAGAGCCCCTGAAGACCCATCTAAAGGCCCCCAGACCCTTCTAGAGCCCCTCAGGGCCTTTCTAAAGGCCTCCACACCCTTCTAATGACCCTCAAGACCCATGTAAAGGCCGCCAGACCCTTCTAGATTGCCTCAGGACCCATCTAAAAGCCCCCAGACCCTTCTAATGCATTTCAGGACCCTTATCAAGGCCACAAGACCCTTCTAATGCCCCTCAGGACCTTTCTAAAGGCCCTCAGACCCTTCTAATGCCCCTCAGGGCATTTATAAAGGTTCCCAAACCCTTCTACTGCCCCTCAGGACACTTCTAAAGGCCCCCAGACCCTTCTAATGCCCCACACGGCCTTTCTAAAGGTCCCCAGACCCCTCTAGAGCCCCTGAAGACCCTTCTAAAGGCCCCCAGACCCTTCTAGAGCCCATCAGGGCCGTTCTAGAGGCCTCCACACCCTTCTAATGACCCTCAAGACCCATGTAAAGGCCCCTAGACCCTTCTAGATTTCCTCAGGACCCATCTAAAAGCCCCCAGACCCTTCTAATGCCTTTCAGGACCATTATGAAGGCCACAAGAACCTTCTAATGCCCCTCAGGACCTTTCTAAAGGCCCTTAGACCCTTCTAATGCCCCTCAGGGCATTTATAAAGGTTCCCAGACCCTTCTAGAGCCCGTCAGGACACTTATAAAGGTCCCTAGACCCTTTTAGAGCCCCTCAGGAGCATTCTAAAGGCCCCCAGACCCTTCTAATGCCCCACAGGGCCTTTCTAAAGGTCCCCAGACCCTTCTAGAGCCCCTGAAGACCCTTCTAAGGGCCCCCAGACCCTTCTAAAGTCCCCCAGACCCTGCTAATTCCCCTCAGGGCTTTTATAAGGGCACCCAGACCCTTCTAAAGCCCCTCAGGACCCTTATAAAGGCACCCAGACCCTTCTAGAGCCTCTCAGGACAGTTTTAAATGCCTCCAGAGCCTTCTAGAACCCCTCAGGACCATTCTAAAGGCCCCCAGACCCTTCTAATGCCCCTCAGGGCATTTCTAAAGTACCCCAGACACTTCTAGAACCTCTCAGGGCCTTTCTATATGACCCCAGACCCTTGTAATGCCACTCAGGGCCTTTCTAAAAGCCGCGAGACCCTTATAATCCCACTGAGGGCCTTTAAAAAGGCCCCCAGACCCTTCTGGACCCCCTCAGGACGCTTCTAATAGCCCCCAGACCCTTCTAGAGCCCCTCAGCGCCTTTCTAAAGGCCTCCACACCCTTCTAATGACCCTCAAGACCCATGTAAAGGCCCCCAGACCCTTCTAGATTGCCTCAGGACCCATCTAAAAGCCCCCAAACCCTTCTAAAGGCCCTCAGACCCTTCTAATGCCCCTCAAGACCCATGTAAAGGCCCCTAGACCCTTCTAGATTGCCTCAGGACCCATCTAAAAGCCCCCAGACCCTTCTAATGCCTTTCAGGACCCTTATGAAGGCCACAAGACCCTTCTAATGCCCCTCAGGACCTTTCTAAAGGCCCTCAGACCCTTCTAATGCCCCTCAGGGCATTTATAAAGGTTCCCAGACCCTTCTAGAGCCCGTCAGGACCCTTATAAAGGCCCCCAGACCATTCTAGAGCCCCTCAGGACACTTCTGAAGGCCCGCAGACCATTCTAATGCCCGTCAGGGCCTTTATAAAGGTCCCCAAACCCTTCTACTGCCCCTCAGGAGCATTCTAAAGGCCCCCAGACCCTTCTAATGCCTCACAGGGCCTTTCTAAAGGTCCCCAGACCCTTCTAGAGCCCCTGAAGACCCTTCTAAAGACCCCAGACCCTTATAGAGCCCCTCAGGACCCTTCTAAAGTCCCCCAGACCCTGCTAATTGCCCTCAGGGCTTTTATAAGGGCACCCAGACCCTTATAATGCCCCTCAGGACCCTTATAAAGGCACCCAGACCCTTCTAGAGCCTCTCAGGACAGTTTTAAATGCCTCCAGACCCTTCTAGACCCTCCTGAGGACCACTCTATAGGCCCCCAGACCCTTCTAATGCCCCTCAGGGCCTTTCTAAAAGCCCCCATACTTTTGTAATGCCCCTCACGTCATTTCTAAAGGCACCCAGACCCTTCTAATGCCACTCAGGGCCTTTCTAAAGGCCGCGAGACCCTTATAATCCCCCTGAGGGCCTTTAAAAAGGCCCCCAGACCCTTCTGGACCCCCTCAGGACGCTTCTAATAGCCCCCAGACCCTCCTAGAGCTCCTCAGGGCCTTTCTAAAGGCCTCCACACCCTTCTAATGACCCTCAAGACCCATGTAAAGGCCCCCAGACCATTCTAGATTGCCTCAGGACCCATCTAAAAGCCCCCAGACCCTTCTAATGCCCCTCAGGACCTTTCTAAAGGCCCTCAGATCCTTCTAGAGCCCGTCAGGACCCTTATAAAGGTCCCCAGACCCTTCTACTGCCCCTCAGGTGCATTCTAAAGGACCCCAGACCCTTCTAATGCCCCACAGGGCCTTTCTAAAGGTACCCAGACCCTTATAGAGCCCCGGAAGACCTTTCTAAAGGCCCCCAGACCCTTCTAATGCCCCACAGGGCCTTTCTAAAGGTCCCCAGACCCTTCTAGAGCCTCTGAGGACCCTTCTAAAGGCCCCCAGACCCTTATAGAGCTCCTCAGGACCCTTCTAAAGTCCCCCAGACCCTGCTAATTCCCCTCAGGGCTTTCATATGGGCATCCAGACCCTTCTAATGCCCGTCAGGACCCTTATAAAGGCACCCAGACCCTTCTAGAGCCTCTCAGGACAGTTTTAAATGCCTCCAGACCCTTCTAGACCCCCTCAGGACCATTCTAAAGGCTCCCATACCCTTCTAATGCCCCTCAGGGCCTTTCTAAAGGCTCCCATACCCTTCTAATGCCCCTCAGGTCATTTCTAAAGGCACCCAGACCCTTCTAATGCTACTCAGGGCCTTTCTAAAGGCCGCGAGACCCTTATAATCCCCCTGAGGGCCTTTAAAAAGGCCCCCAGACCCTTCTGGACCCCCTCAGGATGCTTCTAATAGCCCCCAGAACCTTCTAGAGCTCCTCAGGTCCTTTCTAAAGGCCTCGACACCCTTCTAATGACCCTCAAGACCCATGTAAAGGCCCCCAGACCCTTCTAGATTGCCTCAGGACCCATCTAAAAGCCCCCAGACCTTTCTAATGCCTTTCAGGACGCTTATCAAGGCCACAAGACCCTTCTAATGCCCCTCAGGACCTTTCTAAAGGCCCTCAGACCCTTCTAATGCCCCTCAGGGCATTTATCAAGGTTCCCAGACCATTCTAGAGCACCTCAGGACACTTCTAAATCCCGCAGACCATTCTAATGCCCGTCAGGGCCTTTCTAAAGGTCCCCAGACCCTTCTACTGCCCCTCAGGAGCATTCTAAAGGCCCCCAGACCCTTCTAATGCCCCACAGGGCCTTTCTAAAGGTCCCCAGACCCTTCTAGAGCCCCTGAAGACCCTTCTAAAGGCCCCCAGACCCTTCTACTGCCCCTCAGGACCCTTGTAATGGCCCCCAGACCATGTTAATTCCTTTCAGGGCTTATATAAGGGCACCCAGACCCTTCTAATGCCCCTCAGGACCCTTATAAAGGCACCCAGACTCTTCTAGAGCCTCTCAGGACAGTTTTAAATGCCTCCAGACCATTCTAGACCCCCTCAGGACCATTCTAAAGGCCCCCAGACCCTTCTAATGCCCCTCAGGTCATTTCTAAAGGCCCCCAGACGCTTCTAGACCCCCTCAGGACGCTTCTAATAGCCCCCAGACCCTTCTAGTGCTCCCCAGGTCCTTTCTAAAGGCATCCACACCCTTCTAATGACCCTCAAGACCCATGTAAAGGCGCCCAGACCCTTCTAATGCCTTTCAGGGCGTTTCTAAAGGCCTCCACACCCTTCTAATGACCCTCAAGAACCATGTAAAGGCCCCTAGACCCTTCTAGATTGCCTCAGGACCCATCTAAAAGCCCCCAGACCCTTCCAATGCCTTTCAGGACCCTTATGAAGGCCACAAGACCCTTCTAATGCCCCTGAGGACCTTTCTAAAGGCCCTCAGACCCTTCCAGAGCACGTCAGGACCCTTATAAAGGTCCCCAGACCCTTCTAGAGCCCGTCAGGACCCTTATAAAGGTCCCCAGACCCTTCTACTGCCCCTCAGGAGCATTCTAAAGGCCCCCAGACCCTTCTAATGCCCCACAGGGCCTTTCTAAAGGTCCCCAGACCCCTCTAGAGCCCCTGAAGACCCTTCTAAAGGCCCCCAGACCCTTATAGAGCCCCTCAGGACCCTTCTAAAGTCCCCCAGACCCTGCTAATTCCCCTCAGGGCTTTTATAAGGGCACCCAGACCCTTCTAATGCCCCTCAGGACCATTATAAAGGCACCCAGACCCTTCTAGAGCCTCTCAGGACAGTTTTAAATGCCTCCAGACCCTTCTAGACCCCCTCAGGACAATTCTAAAGGCCCCCAGACCCTTCTAATGCCCCTCAGGGCCTTTCTAAAGTACCCCAGACACTTCTAGAACCTCTCAGTTCCTTTCTATATGACCCCAGGCCCTTGTAATGCCACTCAGGGCCTTTCTAAAGGCCGCGAGACCCTTATAATTCCCCTTGAGGGCCTTTTAAAAGTTCCCCAGACCCTTCTGGACCCCCTCAGGACGTTTCTAATAGCCCCCAGACCCTTCTAGAGCCCCTCAGGGCCTTTCTAAAGGCCTCCACACCCTTCTAATGAACCTCACGACCCATGTAAAGGCCCCCAGACCCTTCTAATGCCTTTCAGCGCCTTTCTAAAGGCCTCCACACCCTTCTAATGACCCTCAAGACCCATGTAAAGGCCCCTAGACCCTTCTAGTTTTCCTCAGGACCCATCTAAAATCCCCCAGACCTTTCTAATGCCTTTCAGGACCCTTATCAAGGCCACAAGACCCTTCTAATGCCCCTCAGGACCTTTCTAAAGGCCCTCAGACCCTTCTAGAGCCCGTCAGGACCCTTATAAAGGTCCCCAGACCCTTCTAGAGCCCGTCAGGACCCTTATAAAGGTCCCCAGACCCTTCTACTGCCGCTCAGGAGCATTCTAAAGGCCCCCAGACCCTTCTAATGCCCCACAGGGCCTTTCTAAAGGTCCCCAGACCCCTCTAGAGCCCCTGAAGACCCTTCTTTAGGCACCCAGACCCTTATAGAGCCCCTCAGGACCCTTCTAAAGACCCCCAGACCCTGCTAATTCCCCTCAGGGCTTTTGTAAGGGCACCCAGACCCTTCTAATGCCCCTCAGGACCCTTATAAATGCACCCAGACCCTTCTAGAGCCTCTCAGGACAGTTTTAAATGCCTCCAGACCCTTCTAGACCCCCTGAGGACCATTCTAAAGGCCCCCAGACCCTTCTAATGCCCCTCAGGGCCTTTCTAAAGTACCCCAGACACTTCTAGAATTTCTCAGGGCCTTTCTATATGACCCCAGGCCCTTGTAATGCCACTCAGGGCCTTTCTAAAGGCCGCGAGACCCTTATAATCCCCCTGAGGGCCTTTAAAAAGGCTCCCAGACCCTTCTGGACCCCCTCAGGACGCTTCTAATAGCCCCCAGACCCTTCTAGAGCCCCTCAGGGCCTTTCTAAAGGCCTCCACACCCTTCTAATGACCCTCAAGACCCATGTAAAGGCCCCCAGACCCTTCTAGATTGTCTAAGGACCCATCTAATAGCCCCAGACCCTTCTAATGCCTTTCAGGGCCTTTCTAAAGGCCTCCACACCCTTCTGATGACCCTCAAGACCCATGTAAAGGCCCCTAGACCCTTCTAGATTGGCTCAGGACCCATCTAAAAGCCCCCAGACCCTTCTAATGCCTTTCAGGACCCTTATGAAGGCCACAAGACCCTTCTAATGACCCTCAGGACCTTTCTAAAGGCCCACAGACCCTTCTAATGCCCCTCAGGGCATTTATAAAGGTTCCCAGACCCTTCTAGAGCCAGTCAGGACACTTATAAAGGTCCCCAGACCCTTATAGAGCCCCTCAGGAGCATTCTAAAGGCCCCCAGACCCTTCTAATGCCCGACAGGGCCTTTCTAATGGTCCCCAGACCCTTCTAGAGCCCCTGAAGACCCTTCTAAGGGCCCCCAGACCCTTATAGAGCCCCTCAGGACCCTTCTAAAGTCCCCCAGACCCTGCTAATTCTGCTCAGGGCTTTTATAATGGCACCCAGACCCTTCTAAAGCCCCTCAGGACCCTTATAAAGCACCCAGACCCTTCTAGAGCCTCTCAGGACAGTTTTAAATGCCTCAGGGCCTTTCTAAAGGCCTCCACACCCTTCTAATGACCCTCAAGACCCATGTAAAGGCCCCTAGACCCTTCTAGATTGCCTCAGGACCCATCTAAAAGCCCCCAGACCCTTCTAATGCCTTTCAGGACCCTTATGAAGGCCACAAGACCCTTCTAATGCCCCTCAGGACCTTTCTAAAGGCCGCGAGACCCTTCTAATGCCCCTCAGGGCATTTATAAAGGCTCCCAGACCCTTCTGGACCCCCTCAGGACGCTTCTAATAGCCCCCAGACCCTTCTAGAGCCCCTCAGGGCCTTTCTAAAGGCCTCCACACCCTTCTAATGACCCTCAAGACCCATGTAAAGGCCCCCAGACCCTTCTAGATTGCCTCAGGACCCATCTAAAAGCACCCAGACCCTTCTAATGCCTTTCAGGACCCTTATGAAGGCCACAAGACCCTTCTAATGCCCCTCAAGACCTTTCTAAAGGCCCGCAGACCTTTCTAGTGCCCCTCAGGGCATTTATAAAGGTTCCCAGACCCTTCTAGAGCCCGTCAGGACCCTTATAAAGGCCCCCAGACCATTCTAGACCCCCTCAGGACACTTCTACAGGCCCGCAGACCATTCTAATGCCCGTCAGGGCCTTTCTAAAGGTCCCCAGACCCTTCTACTGCCCCTCAGGAGCATTCTAAAGGCCCCCAGACCGTTCTAATGCCCCACAGGGCCTTTCTAACGGTCTCCAGACCCTTCTAGAGCACCTGAAGACCCTTCTAAAGGCCCCCAGACCCTTATAGAGCTCGTCAGGACCCTTCTAAAGTCCCCCAGACCCTGCTAATTCCCCTCAGGGCTTTTATAAGGGCACCCAGACCCTTCTAATGCCCCTCAGGGCATTTATAAAGCTTCCCAGACCCTTCTAGAGCCCGTCAGGACCCTTATAAAGGCCCCCAGACCCTTACAGAGCCCCTCAGGAGAATTCTAAAGGCCCCCAGACCCTTCTAATGCCCCACAGGGCCTTTCTAAAGGTCCCCAGACCCTTCTAGAGCCCCTGAAGACCCTTCTAAGGGCCCCCAGACCCTTATAGAGCCCCTCAGGACCCTTCTAAAGTCCCCCAGACCCTGCTAATTCCACTCAGGGCTATTATAAGGGCCACAAGACCCTTCAAATGCCCCTCAGGACCCTTATAAAGGCACCCAGACCCTTCTAGAGCCTCTCAGGACAGATTTCAATGCCTCCAGACCCTTCTAGAACCCCTCAGGACCATTCTAAAGGCCCCCAGACCCTTCCAATGCACCTCAGGACCCTTCTAAAAGCCCCCAGACCCTTCTAATGCACCTCAGTGCCTTTCTAAAGTACCCCAGACACTTCTAGAACATCTCAGGGCCTTTCTATATGACACCAGACCCTTGTAATGCCCCTCAGGGCCTTTCTAAAGGCCCCCATACCCTTCTAATGACCCTGAGGACATTTCTAAAGGCCCCCAGACCCTTCAAGAGCCCGTCAGTACATTTCTAAAGGCGCCCAGAACCTTCTAGAGCATCTCAGGACAGTTTTAAATGCCTCCAGACCATTCTAGACCCCCTCAGGACCATTTTAAAGGCCCCCAGACCCTTCTAATTCCCCTCAGGACCTTTCTAAAGGCCACCAGACCCTTCTAATGCCCCTCAGGGCCTTTCTAAAGGCCCCCAGACCCTTCTAGAGCCCGTCAGGACATTTCTAAAGGCACCCAGACCCTTCTAATGCCACTCAGGGCCTTTCTAAAGGCCGCGAGACCCTTATAATCCCCCTGAGGGCCTTTAAAAAGGCCCCCAGACCCTTCTGGACCGCCTCTGGACGCTTCTAATAGCCCCCAGACCCTTCTAGAGCCCCTCAGGGCCTTTCTAAAGGCCTCCACACCCTTCTAATGACACTCAACACCCATGTAAAGGCCCCCAGACCCTTCTAGATTGCCTCAGGACCCATCTAAAAGCCCCCAGACCCTTCTAATGCCTTTCAGGGCCTTTCTAAAGGCCTCCACACCCTTCTAATGACTTTCAAGACCCATGTAAAGGCCCCTAGACCCTTCTAGATTGCCTCAGGACCCATCTAAAAGCCCCCAGACCCTTCTAATGCATTTCAGGACCCTTATGAAGGCCTCCAGACCCTTCTAATGCCCCTCAGGACCTTTCTAAAGGCCCTCAGACCCTTCTAATGCCCCTCAGGGCATTTATAAAGGTTCCCAGACCCTTCTAGAGCCCGTCAGGACCCTTATAAATGCGCCCAGAACATTCTAGAGCCCCTCAGGACACTTCTAAAGGCCCCCAGACCCTGCTAATTCCCCTCAGGGCTTTTATAAGGGCACCCAGACCCTTCCAATGCCCCTCAAGACCCTTATAAAGGCACCCAGACCCTTCTAGAGCCTCTCAGGACAGATTTAAATGCCTCCAGACCCTTCTAGACCCCCTCAGGACCATTCTAAAGGCCCCCAGACCATTCTAATGCCCCTCAGGACCATTCTAATGGCCCCCAGACCCTTCTAATGCCCCTCAGGGCCTTTCTAAAGGCCCCCAGACCCTTCTAATGCCCCTCAGGACCCTTCTAAAGGCGCCCAGACCCTTCTAATGCCTCTCAGGGCCTTTCTAAATTACCCCAGACACTTCTAGAACCTCTCAGGGCCTTTCTATATGACCCCAGACCCTTGTAATGCCCCTCAGGGCCTTTCTAAAGGCCCCCACACCCTTCTAATGACCCTCAGGACATTTCTACAGGCCCCCAGACCATTCAAGAGCCCCTCAGGACATTTCTAAAGGCACCCAGACCCTTCTAATGCCACTCAGGGCCTTTCTAAAGGCTGCGAGACCCTTATAATCCCCCTGAGGACCTTTAAAAAGGCCCCCAGACCCTTCTGGACCCCCTCAGGACGCTTCTAATAGCCCCCAGACCCTTCTAGAGCCCCTCACCGCCTTTCTAAAGGCCTCCACACCCTTCTAATGACCCTCAAGACCCATGTAAAGGCCCCCAGACCCGTCTAGATTGCATCAGGACCCATCTAAAAGCCCCCAGACCCTTCTAATGCCTTTCAGGGCCTTTCTAAAGGCCTCCACACCCTTCTAATGACCCTCAAGACCCATGTAAAGGCCCCCAGACCCTTCTAGATTGCCTCAGGACCCATCTAAAAGACCCCAGACCCTTCTAATGCATTTCAGGACCCTTATGAAGGCCACAAGACCCTTCTAATGCACCTCAGGGCATTTATAAAGGCCCCCAGACTATTCTAGAGCCCCTCAGGACACTTCTAAAGGCCCGCAGACCATTCTAATGCCCGTCAGGGCCTTTCTAAAGGTCCCCAGACCCTTCTACTGCCCCTCAGGAGCATTCTAAAGGCCCCCAGACCATTCTAATGCCCTACTCGGCCTTTCTAAAGGTCCCCAGACCCTTCTAGAGCCCCTGAAGACCCTTCTAAAGGCCCCCAGACCCTTATAGAGCCCCTCAGGACCCTTCTAAAGTCCCCCAGACCCTGCTAATTCCCTTCAGGGCTTTTATAAGGGCCACAAGACCCCTCCAATGCCCCTCAGGACCCTTATAAAGGCACCCAGACCGTTCTAGAGCCTCTCAGGACAGTTTTAAAAGCTTCCAGACCCTTCTAGACCCCCTCAGGACCATTCTAAAGGCCCCCAGACCCTTCTAATGCCCCTCAGGACCCTTCTAAAGGCCCCCAGACCCTTCTAATGCTCCTCAGGACCTTTCTAAATTACCCCAGACACTTCTAGAACCTCTCACGGCCTTTCTATATGACCCCAGACCCTTGTAATGCCCCTCAGGGCCTTTCTAAAGGCCCCCACACCCTTCTAAAGGCCCCCAGACCATTCAAGAGCCCCTCAGGACAATTCTAAAGGCACCCAGACCCTTCTAATGCCACTCAGGGCCTTTCTAAAGGCTGCGAGACCCTTATAATCCCCCTGAGGACCTTTAAAAAGGCACCCAGACCCTTCTGGACCCCCTCAGGACGCTTCTAATAGCCCCCAGACCCTTCTAGAGCCCCTCAGGGCCTTTCTAAAGGCCTCCACACCCTTCTAATGACCCTCAAGACCCATGTAAAGGCCCCCAGACCCTTCTAGATTGCCTCAGGACCCATCTAAAAGCACCCAGACCCTTCTAATGCCTTTCAGGACCCTTATGAAGGCCACAAGACCCTTCTAATGCCCCTCAAGACCTTTCTAAAGGCCCGCAGACCTTTCTAGTGCCCCTCAGGGCATTTATAAAGGTTCCCAGACCCTTCTAGAGCCCGTCAGGACCCTTATAAAGGCCCCCAGACCATTCTAGACCCCCTCAGGACACTTCTACAGGCCCGCAGACCATTCTAATGCCCGTCAGGGCCTTTCTAAAGGTCCCCAGACCCTTCTACTGCCCCTCAGGAGCATTCTAAAGGCCCCCAGACCGTTCTAATGCCCCACAGGGCCTTTCTAACGGTCTCCAGACCCTTCTAGAGCACCTGAAGACCCTTCTAAAGGCCCCCAGACCCTTATAGAGCTCGTCAGGACCCTTCTAAAGTCCCCCAGACCCTGCTAATTCCCCTCAGGGCTTTTATAAGGGCACCCAGACCCATCTAATGCCCCTCAGGACATTTCTAAAGGCCCCCAGACCCTTCTAATGCCACTCAGGGCCTTTCTAAAGGCCGCGAGACCCTTATAATCCCCCTTAGGGCCTTTGAAGAGGCCCCCAGACCCTTCTGGACCCTTTCAGGACGCTTCTAATAGCCCCCAGACCCTTCTAGAGCCCCTCAGGGCCTTTCTAAAGGCCTCCACACCCTTCTAATGACCCTCAAGACCCATGTAAAGGCCTCTAGACCCTTCTAGATTTGCTCAAGACCCACCTAAAAGACCCCAGACCCTTCTAATGCCTTTCAGGACCCTTATGAAGGCCACAAGACCCTTCTAATGCCCCTCAGGACCTTTCTAATGGCCCTCAGACACTTCTAATGCCCCTCAGGGCATTTATAAAGGTTCCCAGACCCTTCTAGAGCCCGTCAGGACCCTTATAAAGGCCCCCAGACCATTCTAGACCCCCTCAGGACACTTCTACAGGCCCGCAGACCATTCTAATGCCCGTCAGGGCCTTTCTAAAGGTCCCCAGACCCTTCTACTGCCCCTCAGGAGCATTCTAAAGGCCCCCAGACCGTTCTAATGCCCCACAGGGCCTTTCTAAAGGTCTCCAGACCCTTCTAGAGCACCTGAAGACCCTTCTAAAGGCCCCCAGACCCTTGTAATGCCCCTGAAGGCCTTTCTAAAGTACGCCAGACACTTCTAGAAACTATCAGGGCCTTTCTATATGACCCGAGACCATTCTAATGCCTGTCAGGGCATTTCTTAAGGCCGCGAGACACTTATAATCCCCCTGAGGTCCTTTAAAAAGGCACCCAGACCCTTCTGGACCCCCTCAGGACGCTTCTAATAGCCCCCAGACCCTTTTAGAGCCCTTCAGGGCCTTTCTAAAGGCCTCCACAACCTTCTAATGACCCTCAAGACCCATGTAAAGGCCCCCAGACCCTTCTAGATTGCCTCAGGACCCATCTAAAAGCCCCGAGACCCTTCTAATGCCTTTCAGGGCCTTTCTAAAGGCCTCCACACCCTTCTAATGACCATCAAGACCCATGTAAAGGCCCCCAGACACTTCTAGATTGCCTCAGGTCCCATCTAAAAGCCCCCAGACCCTTCTAATGCCTTTCAGGACCCTTATGAAGGCCACAAGACCCTTCTAATGCCCCTCAAGACCTTTCTAAAGGCCCTCAGACCCTTCTAATGCCCCTCAGGGCATTTATAAAGGTTCCCAGACCCTTCTAGAGCCTGTCAGGACACTTATAAAGGTCCCCAGACCCTTCTACTGCCCCTCAGGAGCATTCTAAAGGACCTCAGACCCTTCTAATACCCCACAGGGCCTTTCTAAAGGTCCCCAGACCCTTCTAGAGCCCCTGAAGACCCTCTAAAGGCCCCCAGACCCTTCTAATGCCACACAGGGCCTTTCTAAAGGTCCCCAGACCCTTATAGAGCCCCTCAGGACCCTTCTAAATTCCCCCAGACCCTGCTAATTCCCCTCAGGGCTTTTATAAGGGCACCCAGACCCTTCTAAAGCTCCTCAGGACCCTTATAAAGGCACCCAGACCCTTCTAGAGCCTCTCAGGACCATTCTAAAGGCCCCCAGACCCTTCTAATGCCCCTCAGGGCCTATCTATATGACCCCAGGCCCTTGTAATGCCACTCAGGGCCTTTCTAAAGGCCGCAGACCGTTATAATCCCCCCGAGGGCCTTTAAAAAGGCCCCCAGACCCTTCTGGACCCAGTCAGGACCCATCTAAAAGCCCCCAGACCCTTCTAATGCCTTTCAGGGCCTTTCTAAACGTTTCCACACCCTTCTAATGACCCTCAAGACCCATGTAAAGGCCCCTAGACCCTTCTAGATTGCTTCAGGACCCATCTAAAAGCCCCCAGACCCTTCTAATGCATTTCAGGACCCTTATGAAGGCCACAAGACCCTTCTAATGCCCCTCAGGACCTTTCTAAAGGCCCTCAGACCCTTCTAATGCCCCTCAGGGCATTTATAAAGGTTCCCAGACCCTTCTAGAGCCCGTCAGGACACTTATAAAGGCCCGCAGACCCTTCTACTGCCCCTCAGGAGTATTCTAAAGGCCTCCAGACCCTTCTAATGCCCCACAGGGCCTTTCTAATGGTCCCCAGACCCTTCTAGAGCCCCTGAAGACCCTTCTAAAGGCCCCCAGACCCTTATAGAGCCCCTCAGGACCCTTCTAAAGTCCCCCAGACCCTGCTAATTCCCCTCAGGGCTTTTATAAGGGCACCCAGACCCTTCTAATGCCAGTAAGGACCCTTATAAAGGCACCCAGACCCTTCTAGAGCCTCTCAGGACAGTTTTAAATGCCTCCAGACCCTTCGAGACCCCATTCTGGACCATTCTAAAGGCCCCCAGACCATTCTAATGCCCCTCAGGGCCTTTCTAATGCCACTCAGGGCCTTTCTAAAGGCCGCGAGACCCTTATAATCCCCCTGAGGGCCTTTAAAAAGGCCCCCAGACCCTTCTGGACCCACTCAGGATGCTTCTAATAGCCCCCAGACCCTTCTAGAGCCCATCAGGGCCTTTCTAAAGGCCTCCACACCCTTCTAATGACCCTCAAGACCCATGTAAAGGCCCCTAGACCCTTCTAGATTGCCTCAGGACCCATCTAAAAGCCCCCAGACCCTTCTAATGCCTTTCAGGACCCTTATCAAGGCCACAAGACCCTTCTACTGCCCCTCAGGAGCATTCTAAAGGCCCCCAGACTCTTCTAATGCCCCACAGGGCCTTTCTAAAGGTCCCCAGACCCTTCTAGAGCCCCTGAAGACCCTTCTAAAGGCCCCAAGACCCTTATAGAGCCCTTCAGGGCCTTTCTAAAGGCCTCCACACCCTTCTAATGACCCTCAAGACCCATGTAAATGCCCCTAGACCATTCTAGATTGCCTCAGGACCCATCTAAAAGCCCCCAGAGCCTTCTAATGCCTTTCAGGACCCTTATCAAGGCCACAAGACCCTTCTAATGCCCCTCAGGGCATTTATAAAGGTTCCCAGACCCTTCTAGAGCCCGTCAGGACCCTTATAAATACCCCCAGAACATTCTAGAGCCTCTCAGGACACTTCTAAATATCGCAGACCATTCTAATGCCTGTCAGGGCCTTTATAAACGTCCCCAGACCCTTCTACTGCCCCTAAGGAGCATTCTAAAGGCCCCCAGACCCTTCTAATGCCCCACAGGGCCTTTCTAAAGGTCCCCAGACCCTTCTAGAGCCCCTGAAGACCCTTCTAAAGGCCCCCAGACCCTTATAGAGCCCCTCAGGACCCTTCTAAAGGCCCGCAGACCCTGCTAATTGCCCTCAGGGCTTTTATAAGGGCACCCAGACCATTCTAATGCCCCTCAGGACCCTTATAAAGGCACCCAGACCCTTCTAGAGCCTCTCAGGACAGATTTAAATACCTCCAGACCCTTCTAGACCCCCTCAGGACCATTCTAAAGGCCCCCAGACCCTTCTAATGCCCCTCAGGACCCTTCTAAAGGCCCCCAGACCCTTCTAATGCCCCTCAGGGCCTTTCTAAAGGCCCACATACCCTTCTAATGCCCCTCAGGTCATTTCTAAAGGCCCCCAGACCCTTCTAGACCCCCTCAGGACGCTTCTAATAGCCCCCAGACCCTTCTAGAGCCCCTCAGGGCTTTTCTAAAGGCCTCCACACCCTTCTAATGACCCTCAAGACCCATGTAAAGGCCCCCAGACCATTCTAATGCCTTTCAGGGCCTTTCTAAAGGCCTCCACACCCTTCTAATGACCCTCAAGACCCATGTAAAGGCCCCAGACACTTCTAGATTGCCTCAGGACCCTTATAAAGCTCCCAGACCCTTCTAATGCCTTTCAGGACCCTTATGAAGGCAACAAGACCCTTCTAGAGCCCCTCAGGATCTTTCTAAAGGCCCCCAGACCCTTCTAATGCCCCTCAGCGCATTTCTAAAGTACCCCAGACACTTCTAGAAACTCTGAGGGCCTTTCTATATGACCCCAGACCCTTGTAATGCCACTCAGGGCCTTTCTAAAGGCCCACATACCCTTCTAATGCCCCTCAGGTCATTTCTAAAGGCTCCCAGACCCTTCTAATGCATTTCAGGGCCTTTCTAAAGGCCGCGAGACCCTTATAATCCCCCTGAGGGCCTTTAAAAAGGCCCCCAGACCCTTCTGGACCCCCTCAGGACGCTTCTAATAGCCCCCAGACCCTTAAAGAGCCCCTCAGCGCCTTTCTAAAGGCATCCACACCCTTCTAATGACCCTCAAGACCCATGTAAAGGCCCCTAGACCCTTCTAGATTGCCTGAGGACCCATCTAAAAGCCCCCAGACCCTTCTAATGCCTTTCAGGACCCTTATGAAGGCCACAAGACCCTTCTAATGCCCCTCAGGACCTTTCTAAAGGACCTCAGACCCTTCTAATGCCCCTCAGAACATATATAAAGGTCCCCAGACCCTTCTACTGCCCCTCAGGAGCATTCTAAAGGCCCCCAGACCCTTCTAATGCCCCACAGGGCCTTTCTAAAGGTCCCCAGACCCTTCTAGAGCCCCTCAAGACCCTTCTAAAGGCCCCCAGACCCTTATAGAGCCCCTAAGGACCCTTCTAAAGGCCCCCAGACCCTGCTAATTCCCCTCAGGGCTTTCATAAGGGCACCCAGACCCTTGTAATGCCCCTCAGGACCCTTATAAAGGCACCCAGACCCTTCTAGAGCCTCTCAGGACAGTTTTAAATGCCTCCAGACCCTTCTAGACCCCCTCAGGACCATTCTAAAGGCCCCCAGACCCTTCTAATGCCCCTCAGGGCCTTTCTAAAGGCCCCCATGCCTTTCTAATGCCCCTCAGGTCATTTCTAAAGGCCCCCAGACCATTCTGGACCCCCTCAGGACGCTTCTAATAGCCCCCAGACCCTTCTAGAGCCCCTCAGGGCCTTTCTAAAGGTCTCCACACCCTTCTAATGACCCTCAAGACCCATGTAAAGGCCCCTAGACCCTTCTAGATTGCCTCAGGACCCATCTAAAAGCCCCCAGACCCTTCTAATGCCTTCCAGGACACTTATGAAGGCCACAAGACCCTTCTAATGCCCCTCAGGACCTTTCTAAAGGCCCTCAGACCCTTCTAATGCACCTCAGGGAATTTATAAAGGTCCCCAGACCCTTGTACTGCCCCTCAGGAGCATTCTAAAGGCCCTTAGACCCTTCTAATGCCCCCCAGGGCCTTTCTAAAGGTCACCAGACCCTTCTAGAGCCCCTGAAGACCCTTCTAAAGGCCCCCAGACCCTTCTAATGCCACACAGGACCCTTACAAAAAGGCACCCAGACCCTTCTAGAGCCTCTCAGGACAGTTTTAAATGGCTCCAGACCCTTCTAGACCCCCTCAGGACCATTCTAAAGGCCCCCAGACCCTTCTAATGCCCCACAGGGCCTTTCTAAAGGTCCCCAGACCCTTCTAGAGCCCCTGAAGACCCTTCTAAAGGCCCCCAGACCCTTATAGAGCCCCTCAGGACCCTTCTAATGTCCCCCAGACTCTGCTAATTCCTTTCAGTGCTTTTATAAGGGCACCCAGACCCTTCTAATACCCCTCAGGACCCTTATAAAGGCACCCAGACCTTTCTAGAGCCTCTCAGGACAGTTTTAAATGCCTCCAGACCCTTCTAGACCCCCTCAGGACCATTCTAAAGGCCCCCAGACCTTTCTAATGCCCCTCAGGGTCTTTCTAAAGGCCCCCATACCCTTCTAATGCCCCTCAGGTCATTTCTAAAGGCACCCAAACCCTTCTAATGCCACTCAGGGCCTTTCTAAAGGCCGCGAGACCCTTATAATCCCCCTGAGGGCCTTTAAAAAGGCCCCCAGACCCTTCTGGACCCACTCAGGACGCTTCTAATAGCCCCCAGACCCTTCTAGAGCTCCTCAGGGCCTTTCTAAAGGCCTCCACACCCTTCTAATGACCCTCAAGACCCATGTAAAGGCCCCTAGACCCTTCTAGATTGCCTCAGGACCCATCTAAAAGACCCCAGACCCTTCTAATGCCTTTCAGGACCCTTATCAAGGCCACAAGACCCTTCTACTGCCCCTCAGGATCATTCTAAAGGCCCCCAGACCCTTCTAATGCCCCACAGGGCCTTTCTAAAGGTCCCCAGACCCTTCTAGAGCCCCTGAAGACCCTTCTAAAGGCCCCAAGACCCTTATAGAGCCCTTCAGGGCCTTTCTAAAGGCCTCCATACCATTCTAATGACCCTCAAGACCCATTTAAAGGCCCCCAGACCCTTCTAGATTGCCTCAGGACCCATCTAAAAGAACCCAGACCCTTCTAATGCCTTTCAGGGCCTTTCTAAAGGCCTCCACACCCTTCTAATGACCCTCAAGACCCATGTAAAGGCCTCTAGACCATTCTAGATTGCCTCAGGACCCATCTAAAAGCCCCCAGAGCCTTCTAATGCCTTTCAGTACCCTTATCAAGGCCACAAGACACTTCTAATGCCCCTCAGGGCATTTATAAAGGTTCCCAGACCCTTCTAGAGCCCGTCAGGACCCTTATAAAGGCCCCCAGAACATTCTAGAGCATCTCAGGACACTTCTAAATCTCGCAGACCATTCTAATGCCTGTCAGGGCCTTTATAAACGTCCCCAGACCCTTCTACTGCCCCTCAGGAGCATTCTAAAGGCCCCCAGACCCTTCTAATGCCCCACAGGGCCTTTCTAAAGGTCCCCAGACCCTTCTAGAGCCCCTGAAGACCCTTCTAAAGGCCCCCAGACCCTTATAGAGCCCCTCAGGACCCTTCTAAAGGCCCGCAGACCCTGCTAATTCCCCTCAGGGCTTTTATAAGGGCACCCAGACCCTTCTAATGCCCCTCAGGACCCTTATAAAGGCACCCAGACCCTTCTAGAGCCTCTCAGGACAGTTTTAAATACCTCCAGACCCTTCTAGACCCCCTCAGGACCATTCTAAAGGCCCCCAGACCCTTCTAATGCCCCTCAGGACCCTTCTAAAGGCCCCCAGACCCTTCTAATGCCCCTCAGGGCCTTTCTAAAGGCTCCCATACCCTTCTAATGCCCCTCAGGTCATTTCTAAAGGCTCCCAGACCCTTCTAATGCATTTCAGGGCCTTTCTAAAGGCCGCGAGACCCTTATAATCCCCCTGAGGGCCTTTAAAAAGGCCCCCAGACCCTTCTAGAGCCCCTCAGGACGCTTCTAATAGCCCCCAGACCCTTCTAGAGCCCCTCAGGGCTTTTCTAAAGGCCTCCACACCCTTCTAATGACCCTCAAGACCCATGTAAAGGACCCCAGACCCTTCTAATGCCTTTCAGGGCCTTTCTAAAGGCCTCCACACCCTTCTAATGACCCTCAAGACCTATGTAAAGGCCCCAGACCCTTCTAGATTGCCTCAGGACCCTTATAAAGCCCCCAGACCCTTCTAATGCCTTTCAGGACCCTTATGAAGGCAACAAGACCCTTCTAGAGCCCCTCAGGATCTTTCTAAAGGCCCCCAGACCCTTCTAATGCCCCTCAGCGCATTTCTAAAGTACCCCAGACACTTCTAGAAACTCTGAGGGCATTTCTATATGACCCCAGACCCTTGTAATGCCACTCAGGGCCTTTCTAAAAGCCGCGAGACCCTTATAATCCCCCTGAGGGCCTTTAAAAAGGCCCCCAGACCCTTCTGGACCCCCTCAGGACGCTTCTAATAGCCCCCAGACCCTTCTAGAGCCCCTCAGCGCCTTTCTAAAGGCATCCACACCCTTCTAATGACACTCAAGACCCATGTAAAGGCCCCTAGACCCTTCTAGATTGCCTGAGGACCCATCTAAAAGCCCCCAGACCCTTCTAATGCCTTTCAGGACCCTTATGAAGGCCACAAGACCCTTCTAATGCCCCTCAGGACCTTTCTAAAGGACCTCAGACCCTTCTAATGCCCCTCAGGGCATATATAAAGGTCCCCAGACCCTTCTACTGCCCCTCAGGAGCATTCTAAAGGCCCCCAGACCCTTCTAATGCCCCACAGGGCCTTTCTAAAGGTCCCCAGACCCTTCTAGAGCCCCTGAAGACCCTTCTAAAGGCCCCCAGACCCTTATAGATCCCCTAAGGACCCTTCTAAAGGCCCCCAGACCCTGCTAATTCCCCTCAGGGCTTTCATAAGGGCACCCAGACCCTTGTAATGCCCCTCAGGACCCTTATAAAGGCACCCAGACCCTTCTAGAGCCTCTCAGGACAGTTTTAAATGCCTCCAGACCCTTCTAGACCCCCTCAGGACCATTCTAAAGGCCCCCAGACCCTTCTAATGCCCCTCAGGGCCTTTCTAAAGGCCCCCATACCTTTCTAATGCCCCTCAGGTCATTTCTAAAGGCCCCCAGACCATTCTGGACCCCCTCAGGACGCTTCTAATAGCCCCCAGACCCTTCTAGAGCCCCTCAGGGCCTTTCTAAAGGCCTCCACACCCTTCTAATGACCCTCAAGACCCATGTAAAGGCCCCCAGACCCTTCTAGATTGCCTCAGGACCCATCGAAAAGCCCCCAGACCCTTCTAATGCCTTTCAGGGCCTTTCTAAAGGTCTCCACACCCTTCTAATGACCCTCAAGACCCATGTAAAGGCCCCTAGACCCTTCTAGATTGCCTCAGGACCCATCTAAAAGCCCCCAGACCCTTCTAATGCCTTTGAGGACCCTTATGAAGGCCACAAGACCCTTCTAATGCCCCTCAGGACCTTTCTAAAGGCCCTCAGACCCTTCTAATGCACCTCAGGGCATTTATAAAGGTTCCCAGACCCTTCTAGAGCACGTTAGGACACTTATAAAGGTCTCCAGACCCTTGTACTGCCCCTCAGGAGCATTCTAAAGGCCCTAAGACCCTTCTAATGCCCCCCAGGGCCTTTCTAAAGGTCACCAGACCCTTCTAGAGCCCCTGAAGACCCTTCTAAAGGCCCCCAGACCCTTCTAGAGCCTCTCAGGACAGTTTTAAATGCCTCCAGACCCTTCTAGACCCCCTCAGGACCATTCTAAAGGCCCCCAGACCCTTCTAATGCCCCTCAGGACTTTTCTAAAGGCCCTCAGACCCTTCTAATGCCCCTTAGGGCATTTATAAAGGTTCCCAGACTCTTCTAGAGCATGTCAGGACCCTTATAAAGGCCCCCAGACCATTCTAGAGCCCCTCAGGACACTTCTAAAGGCCCGCAGACCATTCTAATGCCCGTCAGGGCCTTATAAAGGTCCCCAGACCCTTCTACTGCCCCTCAGGAGCATTCTAAAGGCCCCCAGACCCTTCTAATGCCCCACAGGGCCTTTCTAAAGGTCCCCAGACCCTTCTAGAGCCCCTGAAGACCGTTCTACAGGCCCTCAGACCCTTATAGAGCACCTCAGGACCCTTCTAATGTCCCCCAGACCCTGCTAATTCCTTTCAGTGCTTTTATAAGGGCACCCAGACCCTTCTAATACCCCTCAGGACCCTTATAAAGGCACCCAGACCCTTCTAGAGCCTCTCAGGACAGTTTTAAATGCCTCCAGACCCTTCTAGACCCCCTCAGGACCATTCTAAAGGCCCCCAGACCTTTCTAATGCCACTCAGGGCCTTTCTAAAGGCCCCCATACCCTTCTAATGCCCCTCAGGTCGTTTCTAAAGGCACCCAAACCCTTCTAATGCCACTCAGGGCCTTTCTAAAGGCCGCGAGACCCTTATAATCCCCCTGAGGGCCTTTAAAAAGGCCCCCAGACCCTTCTAGACCCCCTCAGGACGCTTCTAATAGCCCCCAGACCCTTCTAGAGCCCTTCAGGGCCTTTCTAAAGGCCTCCACACCCTTCTAATGACCCTCAAGACCCATGTAAAGGCCCCCAGACCCTTCTAGATTGCCTCAGGACCCATCTAAAAGCCCCCAGACCCTTCTAATGCATTTCAGGACCCTTATGAAGGCCACAAGACCCTTCTAATGCCCCTCAGGACCTTTCTAAAGGCCCTCAGACCGTTCTAATGCCCCTCAGGGCATTTATAAAGGTTCCCAGACCCTTCTAGAGCCAGTCAGGACACTTATAAAGGTCCCCAGACCCTTATAGAGCCCCTCAGGGGCATTCTAAAGGCCCCCAGACCCTTCTAGAGCCCGTCAGGACCCTTATAAAGGTCCCCTGACCATTCTAGAGCTTGTCAGGACCCTTATAAAGGACCCCAGACCCTTCTACTGCCCCTCAGGAGCATTCTAAAGGCCCCCAGACCCTTCTAATGCCCCACAGGGCCTTTCTAAAGGTCCCCAGACCCTTCTAGAGCCCCTCAAGACCCTTCTAAAGGCCCCCAGACCCTTATAGAGCCCCTCAGGACCCTTCTAAAGTCCCCCAGACCCTGCTAATTCCCCTCAGGGCTTTTATAAGGGCACCCAGACCCTTCTAAAGCTCCTCAGGACCCTTATAAAGTCACCCAGACCCTTCTAGAGCCTCTCAGGACAGTTTTAAATGCCTCCAGACCCTTCTAGACCCCCTCAGAACCATTCTAAAGGCCCCCAGACCCTTCTAATGCCCCTCAGGGCCTTTCTATATGACCCCAGGCCCTTGTAATGCCACTCAGGGCCTTTCTAAAGGCCGCCAGACACTTATAATCCCCCTGAGGGCCTTTAAAAAGGCCCCCAGACCTTTCTGGACCCACTAAGGACCCATCTAAAAGCCCCCAGACCCTTCTAATGCCTTTCAGGGCCTTTCTAAAGGCCTCCACACCCTTCTAATGACCCTCAAGACCCATGTAAAGGCACCCAGACCCTTCTAGATTGACTCAGGACCCATCTAAAAGCACCCAGACCCTTCTAATGCCTTTCAGGGCCTTTCTAAAGGACACCACACCCTTCTAATGACCCTCAAGACCCATGTAAAGGCCCCCAGACCCTTCTAATGCCTTTCAGGACCCTTATGAAGGCCACAAGACCCTTCTAATGCCCCTCAGGACCTTTCTAAAGGCCCTCAGACCCTTCTAATTCCCCTCAGGGCATTTATAAAGGTCCCCAGACCATTCTACTGCCCCTCAGGAGCATTCTAAAGGACCCCAGACCCTTCTAATGCCCCACAGGGCCTTTCTAAAGGACCCTAGACCCTTCTAGAGCCCCTGAAGACCCTTCTAAAGGCCCCCAGACCCTTATAGAGCCCCTCAGGACCCTTCTAAAGTCACCCAGACCCTGCTAATTCCCCTCAGGGCTTTCATAAGGGCACCCAGACCCTTCTAATGCCCCTCAGGACCCTTATAAAGTCACCCAGACCCTTCTAGAGCCTCTCAGGACAGTTTTAAATGCCTCCAGACCCTTCTAGACCCCCTCAGGACCATTCTAAAGGCCCCCAGACCCTTCTAATGCCCCTCAGGGCCTTTCTAAAGGCCCCCATACCTTTCTAATGCCTCTCAGGTCATTTCTAAAGGCCCCCAGACCATTCTGGACCCCCTCAGGACGCTTCTAATAGCCCCCAGACCCTTCTAGAGCCCCTCAGGGCCTTTCTAAAGGCCTCCACACCCTTCTAATGACCCTCAAGACCCATGTAAAGGCCCCCAGACCATTCTAGATTGCCTCAGGACCCATCTAAAAGCCCCCAGACCCTTCTAATGCCTTTCAGGGCCTTTCTAAAGGCCTCCACACCCTTCTAATGACCCTCAAGACCGATGTAAAGGCCCCTAGACCCTTCTAGATTGCCTCAGGACCCATCTAAAAGCCCCCAGACCCTTCTAATGCCATCCAGGACCCTTATGAAGACCACAAGACCCTTCTAATGCCCCTCAGGACATTTCTAAAGGCCCTCAGAGCCTTCTAATGCCCCTCAGGGCATTTATAAAGGTTCCCAGACCCTTCTAGAGCCCGTCAGGACACTTATAAAGGTCCCCAGACCCTTCAACTGCCCCTCAGGAGCATTCTAAAGGCCCTCAGACCCTTCTAATGCCCCACGGGGCCTTTCTAAAGGTCCCAAGACCATTCTAGAGCCCCTGAAGACCCTTCTAAAGGCCCCCAGACCCTTCTAATGCCACACAGGGCCTTTTTAAAGGTCCCCAGACCCTTCTAGAGCCCCTCAAGACCCTTCTAAAGGCCCCCAGACCCTTATAGAGCCCCTAAGGACCCTTCTAAATTCCCCCAGACCCTGCTAATTCTCCTCAGGTGTTTTATAAGGGCCCCCAGACCCTTCTAATGCCCCTCAGGACCCTTATAAAGGCACCCAGACCCTTCTAGAGCCTCTCAGAACAGTTTTAAATGCCTCCAGACCCTTCTAGACCCCCTCAGGACCATTCTAAAGGCCCCCAGACCCTTCTAATGCCCCTCAGGACTTTTCTAAAGGCCCTCAGACCCTTCTAATGCCCCTTAGGGCATTTATAAAGGTTCCCAGACCCTTCTAGAGCATGTCAGTACCCTTATAAAGGCCCCCAGACCATTCTAGAGCCCCTCAGGACACTTCTAAAGGCCCGCAGACCATTCTAATGCCCGTCAGGAGCATTCTAAAGGCCCCCAGACCCTTCTAATGCCTCACAGGGCCTTTCTAAAGGTCCCCAGGCCCTTCTAGAGCCCCTGAAGACCCTTCTAAAGGCCCCCAGACCCTTATAGAGCCCCTCAGGAATCTTCTAAAGGCCCCCAGACCCTGTTAATTCCTTTCAGTGCTTTTATAAGGGCACCCAGACCCTTCTAGAGCCTCTCAGGACAGTTTTAAATGCCTCCAGACCCTTCTAGACCCCCTCAGGACCATTCTAAAGGCCCCCAGACCCTTCTAATGCCCATCAGGGCCTTTCTAAAGGCCCCCATACCCTTCTAATGCCCCTCAGGTCATTTCTAAAGGCACCCAGACCGTTCTAATGCCACTCAGGGCTTTTCTAAAGGCCGCGAGACCCTTATAATCCCCCTGAGGGCCTTTAAAAAGGCCCCCAGACCCTTCTGGACCCCCTCAGGACGCTTCTAATAGCCCCCAGACCCTTCTAGAGCTCCTCAGGGCCTTTCTAAAGGCCTCCACACCCTTCTAATGACCCTCAAGACCCATGTAAAGGCCCCCAGACCCTTCTAGATTGCCTCAGGACCCATCTAAAAGCCCCCAGACCCTTCTAATGCCTTTCAGGACCCTTATGAAGGCCACAAGACCCTTCTAATGCCCCTCATGGCATTTAGAAAGGTTCCCAGACCCTTCTAGAGCCCGTCAGGACCCTTATAAAGGCCCCCAGACCATTCTAGAGCCCCTCAGGACAATTATAAAGGCACCCAGACCCTTCTAATGCCCCACAGGGCTTTTCTAAAGGTCCCCAGACCCTTCTAGAGCCCCTGAAGACCCTTCTAAGGGCCCCCAGACCCTTATAGAGCCCCTCAGGACCCTTCTAAAGTCCCGCAGACCCTGCTAATTCCCCTCAGGGCTTTTATAAGGGCACCCAGACCCTTCTAAACCCCTCAGGACCCTTATAAAGGCACCCAGACCCTTCTAGAGCCTCTCAGGACAGTTTTAAATGCCTCCAGACCCTTCTAGAACCCCTCAGGACCATTCTAAAGGCCCCCAGACCCTTCTAATGCCCCTCAGGGCATTTCTAAAGTACCCCAGACACTTCTAGAACCTCTCAGGGCCTTTCTATATGAACCCAGACCCTTGTAATGCCACTCAGGGCCTTTCTAAAAGCCACGAGACCCTTATAATCCCCCTGAGGGCCTTTAAAAAGGACCCCAGACCCTTCTGGACCCCCTCAGGACGCTTCTAATAGCCCCCAGACCCTTCTAGAGCCCCTCAGCGCCTTTCTAAAGGCTTCCACACCCTTCTAATGACCCTCAAGACCCATGTAAAGGCCCCTAGACCCTTCTAGATTGACTCAGGACCCATCTAAAAGCCCCCAGACCCTTCTAATGCCCCTCAGGACCCTTCTAAAGGCCCTCAGACCCTTCTAATGCCCCTCAAGACACATGTAAAGGCCCCTAGACCCTTCTAGATTGCCTCAGGACCCATCTAAAAGCCCCCAGAGCCTTCTAATGCCTTTCAGGACCCTTATGAAGGCCACAAGACCCTTCTAATGCCCCTCAGGACTTTTCTAAAGGCCCTCAGACCCTTCTAATGCCCCTCAGGGCATTTATAAAGGTTCCCAGACCCTTCTAGAGCCCGTCAGGACCCTTATAAAGGCCCCCAGACCATTCTAGAGCCCCTCAGGACACTTCTAAAGGCCCGCAGACCATTCTAATGCCCGTCAGGGCCTTTATAAAGGTCCCCAGACCCTTCTACTGCCCCTCAGGAGCATTCTAAAGGCCCCCAGACCCTTCTAATGCCTCACAGGGCCTTTCTAAAGGTCCCCAGACCCTTCTAGAGCCCCTGAAGACCCTTCTAAAGGCCCCCAGACCCTTATAGAGCCCCTCAGGACCCTTCTAAAGTCCCCCAGACCCCGCTAATTGCCCTCAGGGCTTTTATAAGGGCACCCAGACCCTTATAATGCCCCTCAGGACCCTTATAAAGGCACCCAGACCCTTCTAGAGCCTCTCAGAACAGTTTTAAATGCCTCCAGACCCTTCTAGACCCTCCTGAGGACCATTCTAAAGGCCCCCAGACCCTTCTAATGCCCCTCAGGGCCTTTCTAAAGGCCCCCATACTTTAGTAATGCCCCTCCCGTCATTTCTAAAGGCACCCAGACCCTTCTAATGCCACTCAGGGCCTTTCTAAAGGCCGCGAGACCCTTATAATCCCTCTGAGGGCCTTTAAAAAGGCCCCCAGACCCTTCTGGACCCCCTCAGGACGCTTCTAATAGCCCCCAGACCCTTCTAGAGCTCCTCAGGGCCTTTCTAAAGGCCTCCACACCCTTCTAATGACCCTCAAGACCCATGTAAAGGCCCCCAGACCCTTCTAGATTGCCTCAGGACTCATCTAAAAGCCCCCAGACCCTTCTAATGCATTTCAGGGCCTTTCTAAAGGCCTCCACACCCTTCTAATGACCCTCGAGACCCATGTAAAGGCCCCTAGACCCTTCTAGATTGCCTCAGGACCCATCTAAAAGCCCCCAGACCCTTCTAATGCCTTTCAGGACCCTTATGAAGACCACAAGACCCTTCTAATGCCCCTCAGGACCTTTCTAAAGGCCCTCAGACCCTTCTAATGCCCCTCAGGGCATTTATAAAGGTTCCCAGACCCTTCTACTGCCCCTCAGGAGCATTCTAAAGGCCCCCAGACCCTTCTAATGCCCCACAGGGCCTTTCTAAAGGTCCCCAGACCCTTCTAGAGCCCCTGAAGACACTTCTAAAGGCCCTCAGACCCTTCTAGAGCCCCTCAGGGCCTTTCTAAAGGCCTCCACACCCTTCTAATTATGCTCAGGACCCATGTAAAGGCCCCCAGACCCTTCTAGATTGCCTCAGGACCCATATAAAAGCCCCCAGACCCTTCTAATGCCTTTCAGGGCCTTTCTAAAGGCCTCCACACCCTTCTAATGACCCTCAAGACCCATGTAAAGGCCCCTAGACCCTTCTAGATTGCCTCAGGACCCATCTAAAAGCCCCCAGACGCTTCTAATGCCTTCCAGGACCCTTATGAAGGCCACAAGACCCTATTAATGCCCCTCAGGACCTTTCTAAAGGCCCTCAGACCCTTCTAATGCACCTCAGGGCATTTATAAAGGTTCCCAGATCCTTCTAGAGCCCGTCAGGACACTTATAAAGGTCCCCAGTCCCTTCTACTGCCCCTCAGGAGCATTCTAAAGGCCCTCAGACCCTTCTAATGCCCGTCAGGGCCTTTCTAAAGGTCCCCAGACCCTTCTAGAGCCCCTGAAGACCCTTCTAAAGGCCCCCAGACCCTTCTAATGCCACACAGGGCCTTTCTAAAGGTCCCCAGACCCTTCTAGAGCCTTTCAAGACCCTTCTAAAGGCCCCCAGACCCTTATAGAGCCTCTAAGGACCCTTCTAAAGTCCCTAAGACCCTGCTAATTCTCCTCAGGGCTTTTATAAGGGCACCCAGACCCTTCTAATGCCCCTCAGGACCCTTATAAAGGCACCCAGACCCTTCTAGAGCCTCTCAGAACAGTTTTAAATGCCTCCAGACCCTTCTAGACCCCCTCAGGACCATTCTAAAGGCCCCCAGACCCTTCTAATGCCCCTCAGGACTTTTCTAATGGCCCTCAGACCCTTCTAATGCCCATTAGGGCATTTATAAAGGTTCCCAGACCCTTCTAGAGCATGTCAGTACCCTTATAACGGCCCCCAGACCATTCTAGAGCCCCTCAGGACACTTCTAAAGGCCCGCAGACCATTCTAATGCCCGTCAGGGCCTTATAAAGGTCCCCAGACCCTTCTACTGCCCCTCAGGAGCATTCTAAAGGCCCCCAGACCCTTCTAATGCCCCACAGGGCCTTTCTAAAGGTCCCCAGACCCTTCTAGAGCCCCTGAAGACCCTTCTAAAGGCCCCCAGACCCTCATAGAGCCCCTCAGGACCCTTCTAAAGGCCCCCAGACCCTGCTAATTCCTTTCAGTGCTTTTATAAGGGCACCCAGACCCTTCTAATGCCCCTCAGGACCCTTATAAAGGCACCCAGACCCTTCTAGAGCCTCTCAGGACAGTTTTAAATGCCTCCAGACCCTTCTAGACCCCCTCAGGACCATTCTAAAGGCCCCCAGACCCTTCTAATGCCCATCAGGGCCTTTCTAAAGGCCCCCATACCCTTCTAATGCCCCTCAGGTCATTTCTAAAGGCACCCAGACCTTTCTAATGCCACTCAGGTCTTTTCTAAAGGCCGCGAGAACCTTATAATCCCCCTGAGGGCCTTTAAAAAGGCCCCCAGACCCTTCTAGACCCCCTCAGGACGCTTCTAATAGCCCCCAGACCCTTCTAGAGCCCCTCAGGGGCTTTCTAAAGGCCTCCACACCCTTCTAATGACCCTCAAGACCCATGTAAAGGCCCCCAGACCCTTCTAGATTGCCTCAGGACCCATCTAAAAGCCCCCAGACCCTTCTAATGCATTTCAGGACCCTTATCAAGGCCACAAGACCCTTCTAATGCCCCTCAGGACCTTTCTAAAGGCCCTCAGACCCTTCTAATGCCCCTCAGGGCATTTATAAAGGTTCCCAGACCCTTCTACTGCCCCTCAGGAGCATTCTAAAGGCCCCCAGACCCTTCTAATGCCCCACAGGGCCTTTCTAAAGGTCCCCAGACCCTTCTAGAGCCCTTGAAGACCCTTCTAAAGGCCCACAGACCCTTCTAGAGCCCCTCAGGGCCTTTCTAAAGGCCTCCACACCCTTCTAATGATGCTCAGGACCCATGTAAAGGCCCCTAGACCCTTCTAGATTGCCTCAGGACCCATCTAAAAGCCCCCAGACCCTTCTAATGCCTTTCAGGACCATTATGAAGGCCACAAGAACCTTCTAATGCCCCTCAGGACCTTTCTAAAGGCCCTGAGACCCTTCTAATGCCCCTCACGGCATTTATAAAGGTTCCCAGACACTTCTAGAGCCCGTCAGGACACTTATAAAGGTCCCCAGACCCTTCTACTGCCCCTCAGGAGCATTCTAAAGGCCCCCAGACCCTTCTAATGCCCCACAGGGCCTTTCTAAAGGTCCCCAGACCCTTCGAGAGCCCTTGAAGACCCTTCTAAAGGCCCCCAGACCCTTCTAATGCCTTTCAGGGCCTTTCTAAAGGCCTCCACACCCTTCTAATGACCCTCAAGACCCATGTAAAGGCCCCTAGACCCTTCTAGATTGCCTCAGGACCCATCTAAAAGCCCCCAGACCCTTCTAATGCCTTTCAGGACCCTTATGAAGGCCACAAGAATCTTCTAATGCCCCTCAGGACCTTTCTAAAGGCCCTTAGACCCTTCTAATGCCCCTCGGGGCATTTATAAAGGTTCCCAGACCCTTCTAGAGCCAGTCAGGACACTTATAAAGGTCCCCAGACCCTTATAGAGCCCATCAGGAGCATTCTAAAGGTCCCCAGACCCTTCTAGAGCCCCTGAAGACCCTTCTAAGGGGCCCCAGACCCTTATAGATCCCCTCAGGACCCTTCTAAACTCCCCCAGACCCTGCTAATTGCCCTCAGGGCTTTTATAAGGGCACCCAGACCCTTATAATGCCCCTCAGGACCCTTATAAAGGCACCCAGACCCTTCTAGAGCCTCTCAGGACAGTTTTAAATGCCTCCAGACCCTTCTAGACCCCCTCAGGACCATTCTAAAGGCCCCCAGACCCTTCTAATGCCCATCAGGGCCTTTCTAAAGGCCCCCATACCCTTCTAATGCCCCTCAGGTCATTTCTAAAGGCACCCAGACCTTTCTAATGCCACTCAGGTCTTTTCTAAAGGCCGCGAGAACCTTATAATCCCCCTGAGGGCCTTTAAAAAGGCCCCCAGACCCTTCTAGACCCCCTCAGGACGCTTCTAATAGCCCCCAGACCCTTCTAGAGCCCCTCAGGGGCTTTCTAAAGGCCTCCACACCCTTCTAATGACCCTCAAGACCCATGTAAAGGCCCCCAGACCCTTCTAGATTGCCTCAGGACCCATCTAAAAGCCCCCAGACCCTTCTAATGCATTTCAGGACCCTTATCAAGGCCACAAGACCCTTCTAATGCCCCTCAGGACCTTTCTAAAGGCCCTCAGACCCTTCTAATGCCCCTCAGGGCATTTATAAAGGTTCCCAGACCCTTCTACTGCCCCTCAGGAGCATTCTAAAGGCCCCCAGACCCTTCTAATGCCCCACAGGGCCTTTCTAAAGGTCCCCAGACCCTTCTAGAGCCCTTGAAGACCCTTCTAAAGGCCCACAGACCCTTCTAGAGCCCCTCAGGGCCTTTCTAAAGGCCTCCACACCCTTCTAATGATGCTCAGGACCCATGTAAAGGCCCCTAGACCCTTCTAGATTGCCTCAGGACCCATCTAAAAGCCCCCAGACCCTTCTAATGCCTTTCAGGACCATTATGAAGGCCACAAGAACCTTCTAATGCCCCTCAGGACCTTTCTAAAGGCCCTGAGACCCTTCTAATGCCCCTCACGGCATTTATAAAGGTTCCCAGACACTTCTAGAGCCCGTCAGGACACTTATAAAGGTCCCCAGACCCTTCTACTGCCCCTCAGGAGCATTCTAAAGGCCCCCAGACCCTTCTAATGCCCCACAGGGCCTTTCTAAAGGTCCCCAGACCCTTCGAGAGCCCTTGAAGACCCTTCTAAAGGCCCCCAGACCCTTCTAATGCCTTTCAGGGCCTTTCTAAAGGCCTCCACACCCTTCTAATGACCCTCAAGACCCATGTAAAGGCCCCTAGACCCTTCTAGATTGCCTCAGGACCCATCTAAAAGCCCCCAGACCCTTCTAATGCCTTTCAGGACCCTTATGAAGGCCACAAGAATCTTCTAATGCCCCTCAGGACCTTTCTAAAGGCCCTTAGACCCTTCTAATGCCCCTCGGGGCATTTATAAAGGTTCCCAGACCCTTCTAGAGCCAGTCAGGACACTTATAAAGGTCCCCAGACCCTTATAGAGCCCATCAGGAGCATTCTAAAGGTCCCCAGACCCTTCTAGAGCCCCTGAAGACCCTTCTAAGGGGCCCCAGACCCTTATAGATCCCCTCAGGACCCTTCTAAACTCCCCCAGACCCTGCTAATTGCCCTCAGGGCTTTTATAAGGGCACCCAGACCCTTATAATGCCCCTCAGGACCCTTATAAAGGCACCCAGACCCTTCTAGAGCCTCTCAGGACAGTTTTAAATGCCTCCAAACCCTTCTAGAACCCCTCAGGACCATTCTAAAGGCCCCCAGACCCTTCTAATGCCCCTCAGGGCATTTCTAAAGTACCCCAGACACTTCTAGAACCTCTCAGGGCCTTTCTATATGACCCCAGACCCTTGTAATGCCACTCAGGGCCTTTCTAAAAGCCGCGAGACCCTTATAATCCCCCTGAGGGCCTTTAAAAAGGCCCCCAGACCCTTCTGGACCCCCTCAGGACGCTTCTAATAGCCCCCAGACCCTTCTAGAGCTCCTCAGGGCCTTTCTAAAGGCCTCCACACCCTTCTAATGACCCTCAAGACCCATGTAAAGGCCCCCAGACCCTTCTAGATTGCCTCAGGACCCATCTAAAAGCCCCCAGACCCTTCTAATGCATTTCAGGGCCTTTCTAAAGGCCTCCACACCCTTCTAATGACCCTCGAGACCCATGTAAAGGCACCTAGCCCCTTCTAGATTGCCTCAGGACCCATCTAAAAGCCCCCAGACCCTTCTAATGCCTTTCAGGACCCTTATGAAGGCCACAAGACCCTTCTAATGCCCCTCAGGACCTTTCTAAAGGCCCTCAGACCCTTCTAATGCCCCTCAGGGCATTTATAAAGGTTCCCAGACCCTTCTACTGCCCCTCACGAGCATTCTAAAGGCCCCCAGACCCTTCTAATGCCCCACAGGGCCTTTCTAAAGGTCCCCAGACCCTTCTAGAGCCCCTGAAGACCCTTCTAAAGCCCCCAGACCCTTCTAGAGCCCCTCAGGTCCTTTCTAAAGGCCTCCACACCCTTCTAATGATGCTCAGGACCCATGTAAAGGCCCCCAGACCCTTCTAGATTGCCTCAGGACCCATATAAAAGCCCCGAGACCCTTCTAATGCCTTTCAGGGCCTTTCTAAAGGCCTCCACACCCTTCTAATGACCCTCAAGACCCATGTAAAGGCCCCTAGACCCTTCTAGATTGCCTCAGGACCCATCTAAAAGACCCCAGACCCTTCTAATGCCTTTGAGGACCCTTATGAAGGCCACAAGACCCTTCTAATGCCCCTCAGGACCATTCTAAAGGCCCTCAGACCCTTCTAATGCACCTCAGGGCATTTATAAAGGTTCCCAGACCCTTCTAGAGCACGTGAGGACACTTATAAAGGTCCCCAGACCCTTCTACTGCCCCTCAGGAGCATTCTAATGGCCCTCAGACCCTTCTTATGCCCCACAGGGCCTTTCTAAAGGTCCGCAGACCCTTCTAGAGCCCCTGAAGACCCTTCTAAAGGCCCCCAGACCCTTCTAATGCCACACAGGGCCTTTCTAAAGGTCCCCAGACCCTTCTAGAGCCCCTCAAGACCCTTCTAAAGGCCCCCAGACCATTATAGAGCCCCTAAGGACCCTTCTAAAGTCCCCCAGACCCTGCTAATTCCTTTCAGTGCTTTTATAAGGGCACCCAGACCCTTCTAATGCCCCTCAGGACCCTTATAAAGGCACCCAGACCCTTCTAGAGCCTCTCAGGACAGTTTTAAATGCCTCCAGACCCTTCTAGACCCCCTCAGGACCATTCTAAAGGCCCCCAGACCCTTCTAATGCCCCTCAGGACTTTTCTAAAGGCCCTCAGACCCTTCTAATGCCCCTTAGGGCATTTATAAAGGTTCCCAGACCCTTCTAGAGCATGTCAGGACCCTTATAAAGGCCCCCAGACCATTCTAGAGCCCCTCAGGACACTTCTAAAGGCCCGCAGACCATTCCAATGCCCGTCAGGGCCTTATAAAGGTCCCCAGACCCTTCTACTGCCCCTCAGGAGCATTCTAAAGGTACCCAGACCCTTCTAATGCCCCACAGGGCCTTTCTAAAGGTCCCCAGACCCTTCTAGAGCCCCTGAAGACCCTTCTAAAGGCCGCCAGACCCTTATAGAGCCCCTCAGGACCCTTCTAAAGGCCCCCAGACCCTGCTAATTCCTTTCAGTGCTTTTATAAGGGCACCCAGACCCTTCTAATGCCCCTCAGGACCCTTATAAAGGCACCCAGACCCTTCTAGAGCCTCTCAGGACAGTTTTAAATGCCTCCAGACCCTTCTAGACCCCCTCAGGACCATTCTAAAGGCCCCCAGACCCTTCTAATGCCCATCAGGGCCTTTCTAAAGGCCCCCATACCCTTCTAATGCCCCTCAGGTCATTTCTAAAGGCACCCAGACCCTTCTAATGCCACTCAGGTCTTTTCTAAAGGCCGCGAGAACCTTATAATCCCCCTGAGGGCCTTTAAAAAGGCCCCCAGACCCTTCTAGACCCCCTCAGGACGCTTCTAATAGCCCCCAGACCCTTCTAGAGCCCCTCAGGGGCTTTCTAAAGGCCTCCACACCCTTCTAATGACCCTCAAGACCCATGTAAAGGCCCCCAGACCATTCTAGATTGCCTCAGGACCCATCTAAAAGCCCCCAGACCCTTCTAATGCATTTCAGGACCCTTATCAAGGCCACAAGACCCTTCTAATGCCCCTCAGGACCTTTCTAAAGGCCCTCAGACCCTTCTAATGCCCCTCAGGGCATTTATAAAGGTTCCCAGACCCTTCTACTGCCCCTCACGAGCATTCTAAAGGCCCCCAGACCCTTCTAATGCCCCACAGGGCCTTTCTAAAGGTCCCCAGACCCCTCTAGAGCCCCTGAAGACCCTTCTAAAGGCCCCCAGACCCTTCTAGAGCCCCTCAGGTCCTTTCTAAAGGCCTCCACACCCTTCTAATGACCCTCAAGACCCATGTAAAGGCCCCTAGACCCTTCTAGATTGCCTCAGGACCCATCTAAAAGCCCCCAGACCCTTCTAATGCCTTTCAGGACCATTATGAAGGCCACAAGAACCTTCTAATGCCCCTCAGGACCTTTCTAAAGGCCCTTAGACCCTTCTAATGCCTCTCAGGGCATTTATAAAGGTTACCAGACCCTTCTAGAGCCCGTCAGGACACTTATAAAGGTCCCCAGACCCTTCTACTGCCCCTCAGGAGCATTCTAAAGGCCCCCAGACCCTTCTAATGCCCCACTGGGCCTTTCTAAAGGTCCCCAGGCCCTTCTAGAGCCCTTGAAGACCCTTCTAAAGGCCCCCAGACCCTTCTAGAGCCCCTCAGGGCCTTTCTAAAGGCCTCCACACCCTTCTAATGACTCTCAAGACCCATGTAAAGGCACCTAGACCCTTCTAGATTGCCTCAGGACCCATCTAAAAGCCCCCAGACCCTTCTAATGCCTTTCAGGACCCTTACGAAGGCCACAAGAACCTTCTAATGCCCCTCAGGACCATTCTAAAGGCCCTTAGACCCTTCTAATGCCCCTCAGGGCATTTATAAAGGTTCCCAGACCCTTCTAGAGCCAGTCAGGACACTTATAAAGGTCCCCAGACCCTTATAGAGCCCCTCAGGAGCATTCTAAAGGCCCCCAGACCCTTCTAATGCCCCACAGGGCCTTTCTAAAGGTCCCCAGACACTTCTAGAACCTCTCAGGGCCTTTCTATATGACCCCAGACCCTTGTAATGCCACTCAGGGCCTTTCTAAAAGCCACGAGACCCTTATAATCCCCCTGAGGGCCTTTAAAAAGGACCCCAGACCCATCTGGACCCCCTCAGGACGCTTCTAATAGCCCCCAGACCCTTCTAGAGCCCCTCAGCGCCTTTCTAAAGGCCTCCACACCCTTCTAATGACCCTCAAGACCCATGTAAAGGCCCCTAGACCATTCTAGATTGACTCAGGACCCATCTAAAAGCCTCCAGACCCTTCTAATGCCCCTCAGGACCCTTCTAAAGGCCCTCAGACCCTTCTAATGCCCCTCAAGACCCATATAAAGGCCCCTAGACCCTTCTAGATTGCCTCAGGACCCATCTAAAAGCCCCCAGACCCTTCTAATGCCTTTCAGGACCCTTATGAAGGCCACAAGACCCTTCTAATGCCCCTCAGGACCTTTCTAAAGGCCCTCAGACCCTTCTAATGCCCCTCAGGGCATTTATAAAGGTTCCCAGACCCTTCTAGAGCCCGTCAGGACCCTTATAAAGGACCCCAGACCATTCTAGAGCCCCTCAGGACACTTCTGAAGGCCCGCAGACCATTCTAATGCCCGTCAGGGCCTTTATAAAGGTCCCCAGACCCTTCTACTGCCCCTCAGGAGCATTCTAAAGGCCCCCAGACCCTTCTAATGACTCACAGGGCCTTTCTAAAGGTCCCCAGACCCTTCTAGAGCCCCTGAAGACCCTTCTAAAGGCCCCCAGACCCTTATAGAGCCCCTCAGGACCCTTCTAAAGTCCCCCAGACCCTGCTAATTGCCTTCAGGGCTTTTATAAGGGCACCCAGACCCTTATAATGCCCCTCAGGACCCTTATAAAGGCACCCAGACCCTTCTAGAACATCTCAGAACAGTTTTAAATGCCTCCAGACCCTTCTAGACCCTCCTGAGGACCATTCTAAAGGCCCCCAGACCCTTCTAATGCCCCTCAGGGCCTTTCTAAAGGCCCCCATACTTTTGTAATGCCCCTCACGTCATTTCTAAAGGCACCCAGACCCTTCTAATGCCACTCAGGGCCTTTCTAAAGGCCGCGAGACCCTTATAATCCCCCTGAGGGCCCTTAAAAAGGCCCCCAGACCCTTCTGGACCCCCTCAGGATGCTTCTAATAGCCCCCAGACCCTTCTAGAGCTCCTCAGGGCCTTTCTAAAGGCCTCCACACTCTTCTAATGACCCTCAAGACCCATGTAAAGGCCCCCAGACCCTTCTAGATTGCCTCAGGACCCATCTAAAAGCCCCCAGACCCTTCTAATGCATTTCAGGGCCTTTCTAAAGGCCTCCACACCCTTCTAATGATGCTCAGGACCCATGTAAAGGCCCCCAGACCCTTCTAGATTGCCTCAGGACCCATATAAAAGCCCCCAGACCCTTGTAATGCCTTTCAGGGCCTTTCTAATGGCCTCCACACCCTTCTAATGACCCTCAAGACCCATGTAAAGGCCCCTAGACCCTTCTAGATTGCCTCAGGACCCATCTAAAAGCCCCCAGAGCCTTCTAATGCCTTTCAGGACCCTTATGAAGGCCACAAGACCCTTCTAATGCCCCTCAGGACGTTTCTAAAGGCCCCCAGACCCTTCTAGAGCCCTTCAGGGCCTTTCTAAAGGCCTCCACACCCTTCTAATGATGCTCAGGACCCATGTAAAGGCCCCCAGACCCTTCTAGATTGCCTCAGGACCCATCTAAAAGCCACCAGACCCTTCTAATGCCTTTCAGGGCCTTTCTAAAGGCCTCCACACCCTTCTAATGACCCTCAACACCCATGTAAAGGCCCCTAGACCCTTCTAGATTGCCTCAGGACCCATCTAAAAGCCCCCAGACCCTTCTAATGCCTTTCAGGACCCTTATGAAGGCCACAAGACCCTTCCAATGCCCCTCAGGACGTTTCTAAAGGCCCTCAGACCCTTCTAATGCCCCTCAGGGCATTTATAAAGGTCCCCAGACCATTCTACTGCCCCTCAGGAGCATTCTGAATGCCCCCAGACCCTTCTAATGCATTTCAGGGCCTTTCTAAAGGCCTCCACACCCTTCAATTGACCCTCAAGACCCATGTAAAGGCCCCTAGACCCTTCTATATTGCCTCAGGACCCATCTAAAAGCCCCAAGACCCTTCTAATGCCCCTCAGGAGCATTCTAAAGGCCCCCAGACCCTTCTAATGCCCCACAGGGCCTTTCTAAAGGTCCCCAGACCCCTCTAGAGCCCCTGAAGACCCTTCTAAAGGCCCCCAGACCCTTATAGAGCCCCTCAGGACCCTTCTAAAGTCCCCCAGACCCTGCTAATTCCCCTCAGGGCTTATATAAGGGCACCCAGACCCTTCTAACGCCCCTCAGGGCCTTTCTAAAGGCTCCCATACCCTTCTAATGCCCCTCAGGTCATTTCTAAAGGCACCCAGACCCTTCTAATGCCTCTCAGGGCCTTTCTAAAGGCCGCGAGAACCTTATAATCCCCCTGAGGGCCTTTAAAAAGGCCCCCAGACCCTTCTGGACCCCCTCAGGATGCTTCTAATAGCCCCCAGACCCTTCTAGAGCTCTTCAGGGCCTTTCTAAAGGCCTCCACACCCTTCTAATGACCCTCAAGACCCATGTAAAGGCCCCCAGACCCTTCTAGATTGCCTCAGGACCCATCTAAAAGCCCCCAGACCCTTCTAATGCCTTTCAGGACCCTTATCAAGGCCACAAGACCCTTCTAATGCCCCTCAGGACCTTTCTAAAGGCCTTCAGACCCTTCTAGAGCCCGTCAGGACCCTTATAAAGGTCCCCAGACCCTTCTAGAGCCCGTCAGGACACTTATAAAGGTCCCCAGACCCTTCTACTGCCCCTCAGGAGCATTCTAAAGGCCCGCAGACCCTTCTAATGCCCCACAGGGCCTTTCTAAAGGTCCCCAGACCCCTCTAGAGCCCCTGAAGACCCTTCTAAAGGCCCCCAGACCCTTATAGAGCCCCTCAGGGCCTTTCTAAAGGCCTCCACACCCTTCTAATGACTCTCAAGACCCATGTAAAGGCCCCTAGACCCTTCTAGATTGCCTCAGGACCCATCTAAAAGCCCCCAGACCCTTCTAATGCCTTTCAGGACCCTTATGAAGGCCACAAGAACCTTCTAATGCCCCTCAGGACCATTCTAAAGGCCCTTAGACCCTTCTAATGCCCCTCAGGGAATTTATAAAGGTTCCCAGACCCTTCTAGAGCCCGTCAGGACACTTATAAAGGTCCCCAGACCCTTATAGAGCCCCTCAGGAGCATTCTAAAGGCCCCCAGACCCTTCTAATGCCCCAGAGGGCCTTTCTAAAGGTCCCCAGACCCTTCTAGAGCCCCTGAAGACCCTTCTAAGGGCCCCCAGACCCTTATAGAGCCCCTCAGGACCCTTCTAAAGTCCCGCAGACCCTGCTAATTCCCCTCAGGGCTTTTATAAGGGCACCCAGACCCTTCTAAACCCCTCAGGACCCTTATAAAGGCACCCAGACCCTTCTAGAGCCTCTCAGGACAGTTTTAAATGCCTCCAGACCCTTCTAGAACCCCTCAGGACCATTCTAAAGGCCCCCAGACCCTTCTAATGCCCCTCAGGGCATTTCTAAAGTACCCCAGACACTTCTAGAACCTCTCAGGGCCTTTCTATATGACCCCTGACCCTTGTAATGCCACTCAGGGCCTTTCTAAAAGCCACGAGACCCTTATAATCCCCCTGAGGGCCTTTAAAAAGGACCCCAGACCCTTCTGGACCCCCTCAGGACGCTTCTAATAGCCCCCAGACCCTTCTAGAGCCCCTCAGCGCCTTTCTAAAGGCTTCCACACCCTTCTAATGACCCTCAAGACCCATGTAAAGGCCCCTAGACCCTTCTAGATTGACTCAGGACCCATCTAAAAGCCCCCAGACCCTTCTAATGCCCCTCAGGACCCTTCTAAAGGCCCTCAGACCCTTCTAATGCCCCTCAAGACACATGTAAAGGCCCCTAGACCCTTCTAGATTGCCTCAGGACCCATCTAAAAGCCCCCAGACCCTTCTAATGCCTTTCAGGACCCTTATCAAGGCCACAAGACCCTTCTAATGCCGCTCAGGACCTTTCTAAAGGCCCTCAGACCCTTCTAATGCCCCTCAGGGCATTTATAAAGGTTCCCAGACCCTTCTAGAGCCCCTCAGGACCCTTCTAAAGTCCCCCAGACCCTGCTAATTCCCCTCAGGGCTTTTATAAGGGCCACAAGACCCTTCTAATGTCCTTTCAAGAGCCTTATAAAGGCTCCCAGACCCTTCTAGACCCTCTCAGGACAGTTTGAAATGCCTCCAGACCCTTCTAATGCCCCTCAGGACCATTCTAAAGGCCCCCAGACCGTTCTAATGCCCCTCAGGACCATTCTAAATGCCCCCAGACCCTTCTAATGGCACTCAGGACCATTCTAAAGGCCCCCAGACCCTTCTAATGCCCCTCAGGACCCTTATAAAGGCACCCAGACCCTTCTAGAGCCTCTCAGGACAGTTTTAAATGCCTCCAGATCTTCTAGACCCCATCAGGACCATTCTAAAGGCCCGCAGACCCTTCTAATGCCCCTCAGGACCCTTATAAAGGCACCCAGACCCTTCTAATGCCCCTCAGGACCCTTCTAAAGGCCCCCAGACCCTTCTAATGCCCCTCAGGGCCTTTCTAAAGTACCCCAGACACTTCTAGAACCTGTCAAGGCCTTTCTATATGACCCCAGACCCTTGTAATGCCCCTCAGGGCCTTTCTAAAGGCCCCCAGACCCTTCTAGAGCCCCTCAGGACATTTCTAAAGGCACCCAGACCCTTCTAATGCCACTCAGGGCCTTTCTAAAGGCCGCGAGACCCTTATAATCCCCCTGAGGGCCTTTAAAAAGGCCCCCAGACCCTTCTGGACCCCCTCAGGACGCTTCTAATAGCCCCCAGACCCTTCTAGAGCCCCTCAGGGCCTTTCTAAATGTCCCCAGACCCTTCTAGAGCCCCTCAGGACCCTTCTAAAGTCCCCCAGACCCTGCTAATTCCCCTCAGGGCTTTTATAAGGGCATCCAGACCCTTCTAATGCCCCTCAGGACCCTTATAAAGGCACCCAGACCCTTCTAGAGCCTCTCAGGACCATTCTAAAGGCCCCCAGACCCTTCTAATGCCCCTCAGGACCCTTCTAAAGGCCCCCAGACCCTTCTAATGCCCCTCAGGGCCTTTCTAAAGTACCCCAGACACTTCTAGAACCTCTCAGGGCCTTTCTATATGACCCCAGACCCTTGTAATACCCATCAGTTCCTTTCTAAAGGCCCCCATACCCTTCTAATGCCCCTCAGGACATTTCTAAAGGCCCCCAGACCCTTCTAGAGCCCCTCAGGACATTTCTAAAGGCACCCAGACCCTTCTAATGCCACTCAGGGCCTTTCTAAAGGCCGCGAGACCCTTATAATCCCCCTGAGGGCCTTTAAAAAGGCCCCCAGACCCTTCTGGACCCCCTCAGGACGCTTCTAATAGCCCCCAGACCCTTGTAGAGCCCCTCAGGGCCTTTCTAAAGGCCTCCACACCCTTCTAATGACCCTCAAGACCCATGTAAAGGCCCCCAGACCCTTCTAGATTGCCTCAGGACCCATCTAAAAGCCCCCAGACCCTTCTAATGCCTTTCAGGGCCTTTCTAAAGGCCTCCACACCCTTCTAATGACCCTCAAGACCCATGTAAAGGCCCCTAGACCCTTCTAATGCCCCTCAGGACCATTCTAAAGGCACCCAGACCCTTGTAATGCCCCTCAGGACCTTTCTAAAGGCCCTCAGACCCTTCTAATGCCCCACAGGGCCTATCTAAAGGTCCCCAGACCCTTCTAGAGCCCCTGAAGACCCTTCTAAAGGCCCCCAGGCCCTTTTAGAGCCCCTCAGGACGATTCTAAAGGCACCCAGACCCTTCTAATGCCCCTCAGGACCCTTATAAAGGCACCCAGACCCTTCTAGAGCCTCTCAGGACAGTTTTAAATGCCTCCAGACCCTTCTAGACCCCCTCAGGACCATTCTAAAGGTGCCCAGACCTTTCTAATGCCCCTCAGGACCCTTCTAAAGGCCCCCAGACCCTTATAGAGCCCCTCAGGACCCTTCTAAAGTCCCCCAGACCCTGCTAATTCCCCTAAGGGCTTTTATAATGTCACCCAGACCCTTCTAATGCCCCTCAGGACCCTTATAAAGGCCCCCAAACCCTTCTTATGCCCCTCAGGACCCTTATAAAGGCACCCAGACCCTTCTAGACCCCCTCAGGACCATTCTAAAGGCCCCCAGACCCTTCTAATGCCCCTCAGGACATTTTTAAAGGCCCCCAGACCCTTCTAGAGCCCCTCAGGACATTTCTAAAGGCCCCCAGACCCTTCTAATGCCCCACAGGGCCTTTCTAAAGGTCCCCAGACCCTTCTAGAGCCCCTGAAGACCCTTCTAAAGGCCCCCAGACCCTTATAGAGCCCCTCAGGACCCTTCTAAAGTCCCCCAGACCCTGCTAATTCCCCTCAGGGCTTTTATAAGGGCACCCAGACCCTTCTAATGCCCCTCAGGACCCTTATAAAGGCACCCAGACCCTTCTAGAGCCTCTCAGGACAGTTTTAAATGCCTCCAGACCCTTCTGGACCCCCTCAGGACCATTATAAAGGCCCCCAGACCCCTCTAATGCCCCTCAGGGCCTTTCTAAAGTACCCCAGACACTTCTAGAAACTCTCAGGGCCTTTCTATATGACCCCAGACCCTTGTAATGCCACTCAGGGCCTTTCTAAAGGCCCCCAGACCCTTCTAATGCCCCTCAGGACATTTCTAAAGGCCCCCAGACCCTTCCAGAGCCCCTCAGGACATTTCTAAAGGCACCCAGACCCTTGTAATGCCACTCAGGGCCTTTCTAAAGGCCGCGAGACCCTTATAATCCCCCTGAGGGCCTTTAAAGAGGCCCCCAGACCCTTCTGGACCCCCTCAGGACGCTTCTAATAGCCCCCAGACCCTTCTAGAGCCCCTCAGGGCCTTTCTAAAGGCCTCCACACCCTTCTAATGACCCTCAAGACCCATGTAAAGGCCCCTAGACCCTTCTAGATTGCCTCAGGACCCATCTAAAAGCCCCCAGACCCTTCTAATGCCCCTCAGGACCCTTCTAAAGGCCCCCAGACCCTTCTAATGCACCTCAGGGCCTTTCTAAAGTACCCCAGACATTTCTAGAACCTCTCAGGGCCTTTCTATATGACCCTAGACCCTTGTAATGACCCTCAGGGCCTTTCTAAAGGCCCCCATACCCTTCTAATGCCCCTCAGGACATTTCTAAAGGCCCCCAGACCCTTCTAGAGCCCCTCAGGACATTTCTAAAGGCACCCAGACCCTTGTAATGCCACTCCGAGCCTTTGTAAAGGCCGCCAGACCCTTCTAATCCCCCTGAGGGCCTTTAAAAAGGCCCCCAGACCCTTCTGGACCCCCTCAGGACGCTTCTAATAGCACCCAGACCCTTCTAGAGCCCCTCAGGGCCTTTCTAAAGGCCTCAACAACCTTCTAATGATCCTCAAGACCCATGTAAAGGCCCCCAGACCCTTCTAGATTGCCTCAGGACCCATCTAAAAGCCCCCAGACCCTTCTAATGCCTTTCAGGGCCTTTCTAAAGGCCTCCACACCCTGCTAATGATCCTCAAGACCCATCTAAAAGCCCCCAGACCCTTCTAATGCATTTCAGGACCCTTATGAAGGCCACAAGACCCTTCTAATGCCCCTCAGTACCTTTCTAAATGCTCTCAGAACCTTCTAATGCCCCTCAGGGCATTTATAAAAGTTCCCAGACCCTTCTAGAGCCCGTCAGGACCCTTATAAAGGCCCCCAGACCATTCTAGAGCCCCTCAGGACACTTCTAAAGGCCCGCAGACCATTCTAATGCCTGTCAGGGCCTTTATAAAGGTCCCCAGACCCTTCTACTGTCCCTTGGGAGCATTCTAAAGGCACCCAGACCCTTCTAATGCCCCACAGGGCCTTTCTAAAGGTCCCCAGACCCTTCTAGAGCCCCTGAAGACCCTTCTAAAGGCCCCCAGACCCTTATAGAGCCCCTCAGGACCCTTCTAAAGTTCCCCAGACCCTGCTAATGCCCCTCAGGACCCTTATAAAGGCACCCAGACCGTTCTAGAGCCTCTCAGGACAGTTTTAAATGCCTCCAGACCCTTCTAGACACCCTCAGGACCATTCTAAAGGCCCCCAGACCCTTCTAATGCCCCTCAGGACCCTTCTAAAGGCCCCCAGACCCTTCTAATGCCCCTCAGGGCCTTTCTAAAGTACCCCAGACACTTCTAGAACCTCTCAGGGCCTTTCTATATGACCCCAGACCCTTGTAATGCCCCTCAGGGCCTTTCTAAAGGCCCCCATACCCTTCTAATGCCCCTCAGGACATTTCTAAAGGCCCAGAGACACTTCCAGAGCCCCTCAGGGCCTTTCTAAAGGCCTCCACACCCTTCTAATGACCCTCAAGACCCATGTAAAGGCCCCCAGACCCTTCTAGATTGCCTCAGGACCCATCTAAAAGCCCCCAGACCCTTCTAATGCCTTTCAGGACCCTTATGAAGGCCACAAGACCCTTCTAATGCCCCTCAGGACCTTTCTAAAGGCCCTCAGACCCTTCTAATGCCCCTCAGGGCATTTATAAAGGTTCCCAGACCCTTCTAGAGCCCGTCAGGACTCTTATAAAGGCCCCCAGACCATTCTAGAGCCCCTCAGGACCTTTCTAAAGGCCCCCAGACCATTCTAATGCCCGTCAGGGCCTTTATAAAGGTCCCCAGACCCTTCTACTGCCCCTCAGGAGCATTCTAAAGGCACCCAGACAATTCTAATGCCCCACAGGGCCTTTCTAAAGGTCCCCAGACCCTTCTAGAGCCCCTGAAGACCCATCTAAAGGCCCCCAGACCCTTATAGAGCCCCTCAGGACCCTTCTAAAGTCCCCCAGACCCTGCTAATTCCCCTCAGGGCTTTTATAAGGGCACCCAGACCCTTCTAATGCCCCTCAGGACCCTTATAATGGCACCCAGACCCTTCTAGAGCCTCTCAGGACAGTTTTAAATGCCTCCAGACCCTTCTAGATCCCCTCAGGACCATTCTAAAGGCCCCCAGACCCTTCTAGATCCCCTCAGGACCATTCTAAAGGCCCCCAGACCCTTCTAATGCCCCTCAGGACATTTCTAAAGGCCCCCAGACCCTTCTAGAGCCCCTCAGGACATTTCTAAAGGCACCCAGACCCTTGTAATGCCACTCAGAGCCTTTGTAAAGGCCGCGAGACCCTTATAATCCCCCTGAGGGCCTTTAAAAAGGCCCCCAGACCCTTCTGGACCCCATCAGGACGCTTCTAATAGCCCCCAGACCCATCTAGAGCCCCTCAGGGCCTTTCTAAAGGCCTCCACACCCTTCTAATGACACTCAAGACCCATGTAAAGGCCCCCAGACCCTTCTAGATTGCCTCAGGACCCATCTAAAAGCCCCCAGACCCTTCTAATGCCTTTCAGGGCCTTTCTAAAGGCCTCCACACCCTTCTAATGACCCTCAAGACCCATGTAAAGGCCCCTAGACCCTTCTAGATTGCCTCAGGACCCATCTAAAAGCCCCCAGACCATTCTAATGCCTTTCAGGGCCTTTCTAAAGGCCTCCACACCCTTCTAATGACCCTCAAGACCCATGTAAAGGCCCCTAGACCCTTCTAGATTGCCTCAGGACCCATCTAAAAGCCCTCAGAACCTTCTAATGCATTTCAGGACCCTTATGAAGGCCACAAGACCCTTCTAATGCCCCTCAGGACCTTTCTAAAGGCCCTCAGACCCTTCTAATGCCCCTCAGGGCATTTGTAAAGGTTCCCAGATCCTTCTAGAGCCCGTCAGGACCCTTATAAAGGCCCCCAGACTATTCTAGAGCCCCTCAGGACACTTCTAAATGCCCACAGACCATTCTAATGCCTGTCAGGGCCTTTATAAAGGTCCCCAGACCCTTCTACTGCCCCTCAGGAGCATTCTAACGGCCCCCAGACCCTTCTAATGCCCCACAGGGCCTTTCTAAAGGTCCCCAGACCCTTCTAGAGCCCCTGAAGACCCATCTAAAGGCCCCCAGACCCTTATAGAGCCCCTCAGGACCCTTCTAAAGTCCCCCAGACCCTGCTAATTCCCCTCAGGGCTTTTATAATGGCACCCAGACCCTTCTAATGCCCCTCAGGACCCTTATAAAGGCACCCAGACCCTTCTAGAGCCTCTCAGGACAGTTTTAAACGCCTCCAGACCCTTCTAGATCCCCTCAGGACCATTCTAAAGGCCCCCAGACCCTTCTAATGCCCCTCAGGACCATTCTAAAGGCCCCCAGACCCTTCTAATGCCCCTCAGGGCCTTTCTAAAGTACCCCAGACACTTCTAGAACCTCTCAGGGCCTTTCTATATGACCCCAGACCCTTGTAATGCCCCTCAGGGCCTTTCTAAAGGCCCCCATACCCTTCTAATGCACCTCAGGACATTTCTAAAGGCCCAGAGACACTTCCAGAGCCCCTCAGGACATTTCTAAAGGCACCCAGACCCTTGTAATGCCTTTCAGGACCCTTATGAAGGCCACAAGACCCTTCTAATGCCCCTCAGGACCTTTCTAAAGGCCCCCAGACCCTTCCAGAGCCTCTCAGGACATTTCTAAAGGCACCCAGATCCTTCTAATGCCATTCAGGGCCATTCTAAAGGCCGCGAGACCCTTCTAATCCCCCTGAGGGCCTTTAAAAAGGCCCCCAGACCCTTCTGGACCCCCTCAGGACGCTTCTAATAGTCCCCAGACCCTTCTAGAGCCCCTCACGGCCTTTCTAAAGGCCTCCACACCCTTCTAATGACCCTCAAGACCCATGTAAAGGCCCCCAGACCCTTCTAGATTGCCTCAGGACCCATCTAAAAGCCCCCAGACCCTTCTAATGCCTTTCAGGACCCTTATGAAGGCCACAAGACCCTTCTAATGCCCCTCAGGACCTTTCTAAAGGCCCTCAGACCCTTCTAATGCCCCTCAGGGCATTTATAAAGGTTCCCAGACCCTTCTAGAGCCCGTCAGGACTCTTATAAAGGCCCCCAGACCATTCTAGAGCCCCTCAGGACCTTTCTAAAGGCCCCCAGACCATTCTAATGCCCCACAGGGCCTTTATAAAGGTCCCCAGACCCTTCTACTGCCCCTCAGGAGCATTCTAAAGGCCCCCAGATCCTTCTAATGCCCCACAGGGCCTTTCTAAAGGTCCCCAGACCCTTCTAGAGCCCCTGAAGACCCTACTAAAGGCCCCCAGACCCTTATAGAGCCCCTCAGGACCCTTCTAAAGTCCCCCAGACACTGCTAATTCCACTCAGGTCTTTTATAATGGCACCCAGACCATTCTAATGCCCCACAGGGCCTTTCTAAAGGTCCCCAGCCCCTTCTAGATCCCCTTAAGACCCTTCTAAAGGCCCCCAGACCCTTCTAATGCAAGTCAGGGCCTTTCTAAAGGCCGCGGGACCCTTATAATCCCCCTGAGGTCCTTTAAAAAGGCCCCCAGACCCTTCTGGACCCCCTCAGGACGCTTCTAATAGCCCCCAGACCCTTCTAGAGCCCCTCAGGACACTTCCAACGGCCCGCAGACCATTCTAATGCCTGTCAGGGCCTTTATAAAGGTCCCCAGACCCTTCTAGAGCCCCTGAAGACCCTTCTAAAGGCCCCCAGACCCTTACAGAGCCCCTCAGGTCTATTCTAAAGGCCCCCAGACCCTGCTAATTCCCCTCAGGGCTTTTATAAGGGTCACAGGACCCTTCTACTGCCCCTCAGGACCATTATAATGGCACCCAGACCCTTCTAGAGCCTCTCAGGACAGTTTTAAATGCCTCCAGACCCTTCTAGACCCCCTCAGGACCATTCTAAAGGCCCCCAGACACTTCTAAAGTACCTCAGAACCCTTCTAAAGGCCCCCAGACCATTCTAATGCCCCTCAGGGCCTTTCTAAAGGCCGCGAGACCCTTATAATCCCCCTGAGGGCCTTTAAAAAGGCCCTCAGACCCTTCTGGACCCCCTCAGGACGCTTCTAATAGCCCCCAGACCCTTCTAGAGCCCCTCACGGCCTTTCTAAAGGCCTCCACACCCTTCTAATGACACTCAAGACCCATGTAAAGGCCCCCAGACCCTTCTAGATTGCCTCAGGACCCATCTAAAAGCCCCCAGACCCTTCTAATGCCTTTCAGGGCCTTTCTAAAGGCCTCCACACCCTTCTAATGACCCTCAAGACCCATGTAAAGGCCCCTAGACCCTTCTAGATTGCCTCAGGACCCATCTAAAAGCCCCCAGACCCTTCTAATGCCTTTCAGGACCCTTATGAAGGCCACAAGACCATTCTAATGCCCGTCAGGGCCTTTATAATGGTCCCCAGACCCTTCTACTGCCCCTCAGGAGCATTCTAAAGGCCCCCAGACCCTTCTAATGCCCCACAGGGCCTTTCCAAAGGTCCCCAGACCCTTCTAGAGCACCTGAAGACCCTTCTAAAGGCCCCCAGACCCTTATAGAGCCCCTCAGGACCCTTCTAAAGGCCCCCAGACCCTATTAATTCCCCTCAGGGCTTTTATAATGGCACCCAGACCCTTCTAATGCCCCTCAGGACCCTTATAAAGGCACCCAGACCCTTCTAGACCCTCTCAGGACAGTTTTAAACGCCTCCAGACCCTTCTAGACCCCCTCAGGACCATTCTAAAGGCCCCCAGACCCTTCTAATGCCCCTCAGGACCCTTCTAAAGGCCCCCAGACCCTTCTAATGCCCCTCAGGGCCTTTCTAAAGTACCCCAGACACTTCTAGAACCTCTCAGGGCCTTTCTATATGACCCCAGACCCTTGTAATGCCCCTCAGGGCCTTTCTAAAGGCCCCCACACCCTTCTAATGCCCCTCAGGACATTTCTAAAGGCCCCCAGACCCTTCCAGAGCCCCTCAGGACATTTCTAAAGGCACCCAGACCCTTGTAATGCCACTCAGGGCCTTTCTAAAGGCCGCGAGACCCTTATAATCCCCCTGAGGGCCTTTAAAAAGGCCCCCAGACCCTTCTGGACCCCCTCAGGACGCTTCTAATAGCCCCCAGACCCTTCTAGAGCCCCTCAGGGCCTTTCTAAAGGCCTCCACACCCTTCTAATGCCCCTCAAGACCCATGTAAAGGCCCCCAGACCCTTCTAGATTGCCTCAGGACCCATCTAAAAGCCCCCAGACCCTTCTAATGCCTTTCAGGACCCTTATGAAGGCCACAAGACCCTTCTAATGCTCCTCAGGACCTTTCTAAATGCCCTCAGACCCTTCTAATGCCCCTCAGGGCCTTTCTAAAGTACCCCAGACACATCTAGAACCTCTCAGGGCCTTTCTATATGACCCCAGACCCTTGTAATGCCCCTCAGGGCCTTTCTAAAGGCCCCCAGACCCTTCTAATGCCCCTCAAGACATTTCTAAAGGCCCCCAGACCCTTCCAGAGCCCCTCAGGACATTTCTAAAGGCACCCAGACCCTTGTAATGCCACTCAGGGCCTTTCTAAAGGCCGCGAGACCCTTATAATCCCCCTGAGGTCCTTTAAAAAGGCCCCCAGACCCTTCTGGACCCCCTCAGGACGCTTCTAATAGCCCCCAGACCCTTCTAGAGCCACTCACGGCCTATCTAAAGGCCTCCACACCTTTCTAATGACCCTCAAGACCCATGTAAAGGCCCCTAGACCCTTCTAGATTGCCTCAGGACCCATCTAAAAGCCCCCAGACCCTTCTAATGCCTTTCAGGACCCTTATGAAGGCCACAAGACCCTTCTAATGCCCCTCAGGACCTTTCTAAAGGCCCTCAGACCTTTCTAATCCCCCTCAGGGCATTTATAAAGGTTCCCAGACCCTTCTAGAGCCCGTCAGGACCCTTATAAAGGCCCCCAGACCATTCTAGAGCCCCTCAGGACACTTATAAAGGCCCGCAGACCATTCTAATGCCCGTCAGGGCCTTTATAAAGGTCCCCAGACCCTTCTACTGCCCCTCAGGAGCATTCTAAAGGCACCCAGACAATTCTAATGCCCCACAGGGCCTTTCTAAAGGTCCCCAGACCCTTCTAGAGCCCCTGAAGACCCATCTAAAGGCCCCCAGACCCTTATAGAGCCCCTCAGGACCCTTCTAAAGTCCCCCAGACCCTGCTAATTCCCCTCAGGGCTTTTATAAGGGCACCCAGACCCTTCTAATGCCCCTCAGGACCCTTATAATGGCACCCAGACCCTTCTAGAGCCTCTCAGGACAGTTTTAAATGCCTCCAGACCCTTCTAGATCCCCTCAGGACCATTCTAAAGGCCCCCAGACCCTTCTAGATCCCCTCAGGACCATTCTAAAGGCCCCCAGACCCTTCTAATGCCCCTCAGGACCCTTCTAAAGGCCCCCAGACCATTCTAATGCCCCTCAGGGCCTTTCTAAAGTACCCCAGAAACTTCTAGAACCTCTCAGGGCCTTTCTATATGACCCCAGACCCTTGTAATGCCCCTCAGGGCCTTTCTAAAGGCCCCCAGACCCTTCTAATGCCCCTCAGGACATTTCTAAAGGCCCCCAGACCCTTCTAGAGCCCCTCAGGACATTTCTAAAGGCACCCAGACCCTTGTAATGCCACTCAGAGCCTTTGTAAAGGCCGCGAGACCCTTATAATCCCCCTGAGGGCCTTTAAAAAGGCCCCCAGACCCTTCTGGACCCCATCAGGACGCTTCTAATAGCCCCCAGACCCATCTAGAGCCCCTCAGGGCCTTTCTAAAGGCCTCCACACCCTTCTAATGACCCTCAAGACCCATGTAAAGGCCCCTAGACCCTTCTAGATTGCCTCAGGACCCATCTAAAAGCCCCCAGACCATTCTAATGCCTTTCAGGGCCTTTCTAAAGGCCTCCACACCCTTCTAATGACACTCAAGACCCATGTAAAGGCCCCCAGACCCTTCTAGATTGCCTCAGGACCCATCTAAAAGCCCCCAGACCCTTCTAAAGCCTTTCAGGGCCTTTCTAAAGGCCTCCACACCATTCTAATGACCCTCAAGACCCATGTAAAGGCCCCTAGACCCTTCTAGATTGCCTCAGGACCCATCTAAAAGCCCCCAGACCCTTCTAATGCCTTTCAGGACCCTTATGAAGGCCACAAGACCCTTCTAATGCCCCTCATGGCATTTAGAAAGGTTCCCAGACCCTTCTAGAGCCCGTCAGGACCCTTATAAAGGCCCCCAGACCATTCTAGAGCCCCTCAGGACAATTATAAAGGCACCCAGACCCTTCTAATGCCCCACAGGGCCTTTCTAAAGGTACCCAGACCCTTCTAGAGCCCCTGAAGACCCTTCTAAAGGCCCCCAGACCCTGCTAATTCCCCTCAGGGCTTTTATAAGGGTCACAAGACCCTTCTAATGCCCCTCAGGACCCCTCAGGTGCCTTTATAAAGGCACCCAGACCCTTCTAGAGCCTCTCAGGACAGTTTTAAATGCCTCCAGACCCTTCTAGACCCCCTCAGGACCATTCTAAAGGCCCCCAGACCCTTCTAATGCCCCTCAGGACCCTTCTAAACGCCCCCAGACCCTTCTAATGCCCCTCAGGGCCTTTCTAAAGTACCCCAGACACTTCTAGAACCTCTCAGGGCCTTTCTATATGACCCCAGACCCTTGTAATGCACCTCAGGGCCTTTCTAAAGGCCCCCATACCCTTCTAATGCCCCTCAGGACATTTCCAAAGGCCTCCAGACCCTTCCAGAGCCCCTCAGGACATTTCTAAAGGCACCCAGACCCTTGTAATGCCAATCAGGGCCTTTCTAAAGGCCGCGAGACCCTTATAATCCCCCTGAGGGCCTTTGAAAAGGTCCCCAGACCCTTCTGGACCCCCTCAGGACGCTTCTAATAGCCCCCAGACCCTTGTAGAGCCCCTCAGGGCCTTTCTAAAGGCCTCCACACCCTTCTAATGACCCTCAAGACCCATGTAAAGGCCCCTAGACCCTTCTAGATTGCCTCAGGACCCATCTAAAAGCTCCCAGACCCTTCTAATGCCTTTCAGGACCCTTATGAAGGCCACAAGACCCTTCTAATGCCCCTCAGGACCTTTCTAAAGGCCCTCAGACCCTTCTAATGCCCCTGAGGGCATTTATAAAGGTTCCCAGACCCTTCTAGAGCCCGTCAGGACCCTTATAAAGGCCCCCAGACCATTCTAGAGCCCCTCAGGACACTTCTAATGGACCGCAGACCATTCTAATGCCCCACAGGTCCTTTCTAAAGGTCCCCAGACCCTTCTACTGCCCCTCAGGAGCATTCTAAAGGCCCCCAGATCCTTCTAATGCCCCACAGGGCCTTTCTAAAGGTCCCCAGACCCTTCTAGAGCCCCTGAAGACCCTTCTAAAGGCCCCCAGACCCTTATAGAGCCCCTCAGGACCCTTCTAAAGTCCCCCAGACCCTGCTAATTCCCCTCAGGGCTTTTATAATGGCACCCAGACCCTTCTAATGCCCCTCAGGACCCTTATAAAGGCACCCAGACCCTTCTAGAGCCTCTCAGGACAGTTTTAAATGCCTCCAGACCCTTCTAGACCCCCTCAGGACCATTCTAAAGGTACCCAGACCCTTCTAGACCCACTCAGGACCATTCTAAAGGCCCCCAGACCCTTCTAATGCCCTTCAGGACCCTTCTAAAGGCCCCCAGACCCTTCTAATGCCCCTCAGGGCCTTTCTAAAGTACCCCAGACACTTCTAGAACCTCTCAGGGCCTTGCTATATGACCCCAGACCCTTGTAATGCCCCTCAGGGCCTTTCCAAAGGCCCCCATACCCTTCTAATGCCCCTCAGGACATTTTTAAAGGCCCCCAGACCATTCTAGTGCCCCTCAGGACATTTTTAAAGGCACCCAGACCCTTCTAATGCCACTCAGGGCCTTTCTAAAGGCCGCGAGACCCTTCTAATCCCCCTGAGGGCCTTTAAAAAGGCCCCCAGACCCTTCTGGACCCCCTCAGGACGCTTCTAATAGCCCCCAGACCCTTCTAGAGCCCCTCACGGCCTTTCTAAAGGCCTCCACACCCTTCTAATGACACTCAAGACCCATGTAAAGGCCCCCAGACCCTTCTAGATTGCCTCAGGACCCATCTAAAAGCCCCCAGACCCTTCTAATGCCTTTCAGGGCCTTTCTAAAGGCCTCCACACCCTTCTAATGACCCTCAAGACCCACGTAAAGGCCTCTAGACCCTTCTAGATTGCCTCAGGACCCATCTAAAAGCCCCCAGACCCTTCTAATGCCTTTCAGGACCCTTATGAAGGCCACCAGACCCTTCTAATGCCCCTCAGGACCTTTCTAAAGGCCCTCAGACCATTCTAATGCCCCTCAGGGCATTTATAAAGGTTCCCAGACCCTTCTACAGCCCGTCAGGACCCTTATAAAGGCCCCCAGACCATTCTAGAGCCCTTCAGGACACTTCTAAAGGCCCACAGACCATTCTAATGCCTGTCAGGGCCTTTATAAATGTCCCCAGACCCTTCTACTGCCCCTCAGGAGCATTCTAAAGGCCACAAGACCCTTCTAATGCCCCACAGGGCCTTTCTAAAGGTCCCCAGACCCTTCTAGAGCCCCTGAAGACCCTTCTAAAGGCCCCCAGACCCTTATAGAGCCCCTCAGGACCCTTCTAAAGTCCCCCAGACCCTGCTAATTCCCCTCAGGGCTTTTATAAGGGCCACAAGACCCTTCTAATGAATTTCAGGAGCCTTATAAAGGCTCCCAGACCCTTCTAGACCCTCTCAGGACAGTTTTAAATGCCTCCAGACCCTTCTAAAGCCCCTCAGGACCATTCTAAAGGCCCCCAGACCCTTCTAATGCCCCTCAGGACCATTCTAAAGGCCCCCAGACCCTTCTAATGCCCCTCAGGGCCTTTCTAAAGGCCCCCAGACCCTTCTAATGCCGCTCAGGGCCTTTCTAAAGTACCCCAGACACTTCTAGAACCTCTCAGGGCCTTTCTATATGACCCCAGACCCTTGTAATGCCCCTCAGGGCCTTTCTAAAGGCCCCCATACCCTTCTAATGACCCTCAGGACATTTCTAATGGCCCCCAGACCCTTCTAATGCCACTCAGGGCCTTTCTAAAGGCCACGAGACCCTTATAATCCCCCTGAGGGACTTTAAAAAGGTCCCCAGACTCTTCTAATGCCCCTCAGGACATTTCTAAAGGCCCCCAGACCCTTCTAGAGCCCTTCAGGACATTTCTAAAGGCCCCCAGACCCTTCTAATGCGCCTCAGGACGCTTCTAAATGCCCCCAGACCCTTCTAGAGCTCCTCAGGACATTTCTAAAGGTACCCAGACCCTTCTAATGCCACTAACGGCCTTTCTAAAGGCCCCGAGACCCTTATAATACCCCTGAGGGCCTTTAAAAAGGCACCCAGACCCTTCTGGACCCCCTCAGGAAGTATCTAATAGCCCCCAGACCCTTCTAGAGCCCCTCAGGGCCTTTCTAATGGCCTCCACACCCTTCTAATGACACTCAAGACCCATGTAACGGCCCCTAGACCCTTCTAGATTGCCTCAAGACCCATCTAAAAGCCCCCAGACCCTTCTAATGCCTTTCAGGACCCTTATGAACGCCACAAGACCCTTCTAATTTTCCTCAGGACCTTTCTAGAGGCCCTCAGACCCTTCTAATGCCCCTCAGGGCATTTATAAAGGTTCCCAGACCCTTCTAGAGCCCGTCAGGACACTTCTAAAGGTCCGCAGACCATTCTAATGCCCGTCAGGGCCTTTATAAAGATCCCCAGACCCTTCTACTGATCCTCAGGAGCATTCTAAAGGCCCCCAGACCCTTCTAATGCCCCACAGGGCCTTTCTAAAGGTCCCCAGACCCTTCTAGAGCCCCTGAAGACCATTCTAAAGGCCCCCAGACCCTTATAGAGCCCCTCAGGACCCTTCTAAAGTCCCCCAGACCCTGCTAATTCCCCTCAGGGCTTTTATAAGGGCACCCAGACCCTTCTAATGCCCCTCAGGACCCTTATAAAGGCTCCCAGACCCTTCTAGAGCCTCTCAGGACAGTTTTAAATGCCTCCAGACCCTTCTAGACCCCCTCAGGACCACTCTAAAGGCCCCAGACCCTTCTATTGCCCCTCAGGGCCTTTCTAAAGGCCACGAGACCCTTATAATCCCCCTGAGGGCCTTTAAAAAGGTCCCCAGACTCTTCTAATGCACCTCAGGACATTTCTAAAGGCCCGCAGACCCTTTTAGAGCCCCTGAAGACCCTTCTAAAGGCCCCCAGACCCTTATAGAGCCCCTCAGGACCCTTCTAAAGTCCCCCAGACCCTGCTAATTCCCCTCAGGGCTTTTATAAGGGCCACAAGACCCTTCTAATGCCTTTCAGGACCCTTATAAAGGCACCCAGACCCTTCTAGAGCCTCTCAGGACAGTTTAAATGCCTCCAGACCCTTCTAGACCCCCTCAGGACCCTTCTAAAGGCCCCCAGACCCTTCTAATGCCCCTCAGGGCCTTTCTAAAGTACCCCAGACACTTCTAGAACCTCTCAGGGCCTTTCTATATGACCCCAGACCCTTGTAATACCCATCAGGGCCTTTCTAAAGGCCCCCATACCCTTCTAATGCCCCTCAGGACATTTCTAAAGGCCCCCAGACCCTTCTAGAGCCCCTCAGGACATTTCTAAAGGCACCCAGACCCTTCTAATGCCACTCAGGGCCTTTCTAAAGGCCGCGAGACCCTTATAATCCCCCTGAGGGCCTTTAAAAAGGCCCCCAGACCCTTCTGGACCCCCTCAGGACGCTTCTAATAGCCCCCAGACCCTTCTAGAGCCCCTCAGGGCCTTTCTAAAGGCCTCCACACCCTTCTAATGACCCTCAAGACCCATGTAAAGGCCCCCAGACCCTTCTAGATTGCCTCAGGACCCATCTAAAAGCCCCCAGACCCTTCTAATGCCTTTCAGGGCCTTTCTAAAGGCCTCCACACCCTTCTAATGACCCTCAAGACCCATGTAAAGGCCCCTAGACCCTTCTAGATTGCCTCAGGACCCATCTAAAAGCCCCCAGACCCTTCTAATGCCTTTCAGGACCCTTATGAAGGCCACAAGACCCTTCTAATGCCCCTCAGGACCATTCTAAAGGCCCCCAGACCCTTCTAATGCCCCTCAGGACCTTTCTAAAGGCCCTCAGACCCTTCTAATGCCCCACAGGGCCTATCTAAAGGTCCCCAGACCCTTCTAGAGCCCCTGAAGACCCTTCTAAAGGCCCCCAGGCCCTTTTAGAGCCCCTCAGGACGATTCTAAAGGCCCCCAGACCCTGCTAATTCCCTTCAGGGCTTTTATAATGGCACCCAGACCCTTCTAATGCCCCTCAGGACCCTTATAAAGGCACCCAGACCCTTCTAGAGCCTCTCAGGACAGTTTTAAATGCCTCCAGACCCTTCTAGACCCCCTCAGGACCATTCTAAAGGCCCCCAGACCTTTCTAATGCCCCTCAGGACCCTTCTAAAGGCCCCCAGACCCTTATAGAGCCCCTCAGGACCCTTCTAAAGTCCCCCAGACCCTGCTAATTCCCCTAAGCGCTTTTATAATGTCACCCAGACCATTCTAATGCCCCTCAGGACCCTTATAAAGGCCCCCAGACCCTTCTTATGCCCCTCAGGACCCTTATAAAGGCACCCAGACCCTTCTAGACCCCCTCAGGACCATTCTAAAGGCCCCCAGACCCTTCTAATGCCCCTCAGGACATTTTTAAAGGCCCCCAGACCCTTCTAGAGCCCCTCAGGACATTTCTAAAGGCCCCCAGACCCTTCTAATGCCCCACAGGGCCTTTCTAAAGGTCCCCAGACCCTTCTAGAGCCTCTGAAGACCCTTCTAAAGGCCCCCAGACCCTTATAGAGCCCCTCAGGACCCTTCTAAAGTCCCCCAGACCCTGCTAATTCCCCTCAGGGCTTTTATAAGGGCACCCAGACCCTTCTAATGCCCCTCAGGACCCTTATAAAGGCACCCAGACCCTTCTAGAGCCTCTCAGGACAGTTTTAAATGCCTCCAGACCCTTCTGGACCCCCTCAGGACAATTATAAAGGCCCCCAGACCCCTCTAATGCCCCTCAGGGCCTTTCTAAAGTACCCCAGACACTTCTAAAAACACTCAGGGCCTTTCTATATGACCCCAGACCCTTGTAATGCCACTCAGGGCCTTTCTAAAGGCCCCCATACCCTTCTAATGCCCCTCAGGACATTTCTAAAGGCCCCCAGACCCTTCCAGAGCCCCTCAGGACATTTCTAAAGGCACCCAGACCCTCGTAATGCAACTCAGGGCCTTTCTAAAGGCCTCCACACCCTTCTAATGACACTCAAGACCCATGTAAAGGCCCCCAGACCCTTCTAGATTGCCTCAGGACCCATCTAAAAGCCCCCAGACCCTTCTAATGCCTTTCAGGGCCTTTCTAAAGGCCTCCACACCCTTCTAATGACCCTCAAGACCCATGTAAAGGCCCCTAGACCCTTCTAGATTGCCTCAGGACCCATCTAAAAGCCCCCAGACCCTTCTAATGCCTTTCAGGACCCTTATGAAGGCCACAAGACCATTCTAATGCCCGTCAGGGCCTTTATAATGGTCCCCAGACCCTTCTACTGCCCCTCAGGAGCATTCTAAAGGCCCCCAGACCCTTCTAATGCCCCACAGGGCCTTTCCAAAGGTCCCCAGACCCTTCTAGAGCACCTGAAGACCCTTCTAAAGGCCCCCAGACCCTTATAGAGCCCCTCAGGACCCTTCTAAAGGCCCCCAGACCCTATTAATTCCCCTCAGGGCTTTTATAATGGCACCCAGACCCTTCTAATGCCCCTCAGGACCCTTATAAAGGCACCCAGACCCTTCTAGACCCTCTCAGGACAGTTTTAAACGCCTCCAGACCCTTCTAGACCCCCTCAGGACCATTCTAAAGGCCCCCAGACCCTTCTAATGCCCCTCAGGACCCTTCTAAAGGCCCCCAGACCCTTCTAATGCCCCTCAGGGCCTTTCTAAAGTACCCCAGACACTTCTAGAACCTCTCAGGGCCTTTCTATATGACCCCAGACCCTTGTAATGCCCCTCAGGGCCTTTCTAAAGGCCCCCACACCCTTCTAATGCCCCTCAGGACATTTCTAAAGGCCCCCAGACCCTTCCAGAGCCCCTCAGGACATTTCTAAAGGCACCCAGACCCTTGTAATGCCACTCAGGGCCTTTCTAAAGGCCGCGAGACCCTTATAATCCCCCTGAGGGCCTTTAAAAAGGCCCCCAGACCCTTCTGGACCCCCTCAGGACGCTTCTAATAGCCCCCAGACCCTTCTAGAGCCCCTCAGGGCCTTTCTAAAGGCCTCCACACCCTTCTAATGACCCTCAAGACCCATGTAAAGGCCCCCAGACCCTTCTAGATTGCCTCAGGACCCATCTAAAAGCCCCCAGACCCTTCTAATGCCTTTCAGGACCCTTATGAAGGCCACAAGACCCTTCTAATGCTCCTCAGGACCTTTCTAAATGCCCTCAGACCCTTCTAATGCCCCTCAGGGCCTTTCTAAAGTACCCCAGACACATCTAGAACCTCTCAGGGCCTTTCTATATGACCCCAGACCCTTGTAATGCCCCTCAGGGCCTTTCTAAAGGCCCCCAGACCCTTCTAATGCCCCTCAAGACATTTCTAAAGGCCCCCAGACCCTTCCAGAGCCCCTCAGGACATTTCTAAAGGCACCCAGACCCTTGTAATGCCACTCAGGGCCTTTCTAAAGGCCGCGAGACCCTTATAATCCCCCTGAGGTCCTTTAAAAAGGCCCCCAGACCCTTCTGGACCCCCTCAGGACGCTTCTAATAGCCCCCAGACCCTTCTAGAGCCACTCACGGCCTATCTAAAGGCCTCCACACCTTTCTAATGACCCTCAAGACCCATGTAAAGGCCCCTAGACCCTTCTAGATTGCCTCAGGACCCATCTAAAAGCCCCCAGACCCTTCTAATGCCTTTCAGGACCCTTATGAAGGCCACAAGACCCTTCTAATGCCCCTCAGGACCTTTCTAAAGGCCCTCAGACCTTTCTAATCCCCCTCAGGGCATTTATAAAGGTTCCCAGACCCTTCTAGAGCCCGTCAGGACCCTTATAAAGGCCCCCAGACCATTCTAGAGCCCCTCAGGACACTTATAAAGGCCCGCAGACCATTCTAATGCCCGTCAGGGCCTTTATAAAGGTCCCCAGACCCTTCTACTGCCCCTCAGGAGCATTCTAAAGGCACCCAGACAATTCTAATGCCCCACAGGGCCTTTCTAAAGGTCCCCAGACCCTTCTAGAGCCCCTGAAGACCCATCTAAAGGCCCCCAGACCCTTATAGAGCCCCTCAGGACCCTTCTAAAGTCCCCCAGACCCTGCTAATTCCCCTCAGGGCTTTTATAAGGGCACCCAGACCCTTCTAATGCCCCTCAGGACCCTTATAATGGCACCCAGACCCTTCTAGAGCCTCTCAGGACAGTTTTAAATGCCTCCAGACCCTTCTAGATCCCCTCAGGACCATTCTAAAGGCCCCCAGACCCTTCTAGATCCCCTCAGGACCATTCTAAAGGCCCCCAGACCCTTCTAATGCCCCTCAGGACCCTTCTAAAGGCCCCCAGACCATTCTAATGCCCCTCAGGGCCTTTCTAAAGTACCCCAGAAACTTCTAGAACCTCTCAGGGCCTTTCTATATGACCCCAGACCCTTGTAATGCCCCTCAGGGCCTTTCTAAAGGCCCCCAGACCCTTCTAATGCCCCTCAGGACATTTCTAAAGGCCCCCAGACCCTTCTAGAGCCCCTCAGGACATTTCTAAAGGCACCCAGACCCTTGTAATGCCACTCAGAGCCTTTGTAAAGGCCGCGAGACCCTTATAATCCCCCTGAGGGCCTTTAAAAAGGCCCCCAGACCCTTCTGGACCCCATCAGGACGCTTCTAATAGCCCCCAGACCCATCTAGAGCCCCTCAGGGCCTTTCTAAAGGCCTCCACACCCTTCTAATGACCCTCAAGACCCATGTAAAGGCCCCTAGACCCTTCTAGATTGCCTCAGGACCCATCTAAAAGCCCCCAGACCATTCTAATGCCTTTCAGGGCCTTTCTAAAGGCCTCCACACCCTTCTAATGACACTCAAGACCCATGTAAAGGCCCCCAGACCCTTCTAGATTGCCTCAGGACCCATCTAAAAGCCCCCAGACCCTTCTAATGCCTTTCAGGGCCTTTCTAAAGGCCTCCACACCCTTCTAATGACCCTCAAGACCCATGTAAAGGCCCCTAGACCCTTCTAGATTGCCTCAGGACCCATCTAAAAGCCCCCAGACCCTTCTAATGCCTTTCAGGACCCTTATGAAGGCCACAAGACCCTTCTAATGCCCCTCATGGCATTTAGAAAGGTTCCCAGACCCTTCTAGAGCCCGTCAGGACCCTTATAAAGGCCCCCAGACCATTCTAGAGCCCCTCAGGACAATTATAAAGGCACCCAGACCCTTCTAATGCCCCACAGGGCCTTTCTAAAGGTACCCAGACCCTTCTAGAGCCCCTGAAGACCCTTCTAAAGGCCCCCAGACCCTGCTAATTCCCCTCAGGGCTTTTATAAGGGTCACAAGACCCTTCTAATGCCCCTCAGGACCCCTCAGGTGCCTTTATAAAGGCACCCAGACCCTTCTAGAGCCTCTCAGGACAGTTTTAAATGCCTCCAGACCCTTCTAGACCCCCTCAGGACCATTCTAAAGGCCCCCAGACCCTTCTAATGCCCCTCAGGACCCTTCTAAACGCCCCCAGACCCTTCTAATGCCCCTCAGGGCCTTTCTAAAGTACCCCAGACACTTCTAGAACCTCTCAGGGCCTTTCTATATGACCCCAGACCCTTGTAATGCACCTCAGGGCCTTTTTAAAGGCCCCCATACCCTTCTAATGCCCCTCAGGACATTTCTAAAGGTCTCCAGACCCTTCCAGAGCCCCTCAGGACATTTCTAAAGGCACCCAGACCCTTGTAATGCCAATCAGGGCCTTTCTAAAGGCCGCGAGACCCTTATAATCCCCCTGAGGGCCTTTAAAAAGGTCCCCAGACCCTTCTGGACCCCCTCAGGACGCTTCTAATAGCCCCCAGACCCTTGTAGAGCCCCTCAGGGCCTTTCTAAAGGCCTCCACACCCTTCTAATGACCCTCAAGACCCATGTAAAGGCCCCTAGACCCTTCTAGATTGCCTCAGGACCCATCTAAAAGCTCCCAGACCCTTCTAATGCCTTTCAGGACCCTTATGAAGGCCACAAGACCCTTCTAATGCCCCTCAGGACCTTTCTAAAGGCCCTCAGACCCTTCTAATGCCCCTCAGGGCATTTATAAAGGTTCCCAGACCCTTCTAGAGCCCGTCAGGACCCTTATAAAGGCCCCCAGACCATTCTAGAGCCCCTCAGGACACTTCTAATGGACCGCAGACCATTCTAATGCCCCACAGGTCCTTTATAAAGGTCCCCAGACCCTTCTACTGCCCCTCAGGAGCATTCTAAAGGCCCCCAGATCCTTCTAATGCCCCACAGGGCCTTTCTAAAGGTCCCCAGACCCTTCTAGAGCCCCTGAAGACCCTTCTAAAGGCCCCCAGACCCTTATAGAGCCCCTCAGGACCCTTCTAAAGTCCCCCAGACCCTGCTAATTCCCCTCAGGGCTTTTATAATGGCACCCAGACCCTTCTAATGCCCCTCAGGACCCTTATAAAGGCACCCAGACCCTTCTAGAGCCTCTCAGGACAGTTTTAAATGCCTCCAGACCCTTCTAGACCCCCTCAGGACCATTCTAAAGGTACCCAGACCCTTCTAGACCCACTCAGGACCATTCTAAAGGCCCCCAGACCCTTCTAATGCCCTTCAGGACCCTTCTAAAGGCCCCCAGACCCTTCTAATGCCCCTCAGGGCCTTTCTAAAGTACCCCAGACACTTCTAGAACCTCTCAGGGCCTTGCTATATGACCCCAGACCCTTGTAATGCCCCTCAGGGCCTTTCCAAAGGCCCCCATACCCTTCTAATGCCCCTCAGGACATTTTTAAAGGCCCCCAGACCCTTCTAGTGCCCCTCAGGACATTTCTAAAGGCACCCAGACCCTCGTAATGCAACTCAGGGCCTTTCTAAAGGCCGCGAGACCCTTCTAATCCCCCTGAGGGCCTTTAAAAAGGCCCCCAGACCCTTCTGGACCCCCTCAGGACGCTTCTAATAGCCCCCAGACCCTTCTAGAGCCCCTCACGGCCTTTCTAAAGGCCTCCACACCCTTCTAATGACACTCAAGACCCATGTAAAGGCCCCCAGACCCTTCTAGATTGCCTCAGGACCCATCTAAAAGCCCCCAGACCCTTCTAATGCCTTTCAGGGCCTTTCTAAAGGCCTCCACACCCTTCTAATGACCCTCAAGACCCACGTAAAGGCCTCTAGACCCTTCTAGATTGCCTCAGGACCCATCTAAAAGCCCCCAGACCCTTCTAATGCCTTTCAGGACCCTTATGAAGGCCACCAGACCCTTCTAATGCCCCTCAGGACCTTTCTAAAGGCCCTCAGACCATTCTAATGCCCCTCAGGGCATTTATAAAGGTTCCCAGACCCTTCTACAGCCCGTCAGGACCCTTATAAAGGCCCCCAGACCATTCTAGAGCCCTTCAGGACACTTCTAAAGGCCCGCAGACCATTCTAATGCCTGTCAGGGCCTTTATAAATGTCCCCAGACCCTTCTACTGCCCCTCAGGAGCATTCTAAAGGCCACAAGACCCTTCTAATGCCCCACAGGGCCTTTCTAAAGGTCCCCAGACCCTTCTAGAGCCCCTGAAGACCCTTCTAAAGGCCCCCAGACCCTTATAGAGCCCCTCAGGACCCTTCTAAAGTCCCCCAGACCCTGCTAATTCCCCTCAGGGCTTTTATAAGGGCCACAAGACCTTTCTAATGAATTTCAGGAGCCTTATAAAGGCTCCCAGACCCTTCTAGACCCTCTCAGGACAGTTTTAAATGCCTCCAGACCCTTCTAAAGCCCCTCAGGACCATTCTAAAGGCCCCCAGACCCTTCTAATGCCCCTCAGGACCATTCTAAAGGCCCCCAGACCCTTCTAATGCCCCTCAGGGAATTTCTAAAGGCCCCCAGACCCTTCTAATGCCGCTCAGGGCCTTTCTAAAGTACCCCAGACACTTCTAGAACCTCTCAGGGCCTTTCTATATGACCCCAGACCCTTGTAATGCCCCTCAGGGCCTTTCTAAAGGCCCCCATACCCTTCTAATGACCCTCAGGACATTTCTAAAGGCCCCCAGACCCTTCTAATGCCACTCAGGGCCTTTCTAAAGGCCACGAGACCCTTATAATCCCCCTGAGGGACTTTAAAAAGGTCCCCAGACTCTTCTAATGCCCCTCAAGACATTTCTAAAGGCCCCCAGACCCTTCTAGAGCCCTTCAGGACATTTCTAAAGGCCCCCAGACCCTTCTAATGCGCCTCAGGACGCTTCTAAATGCCCCCAGACCCTTCTAGAGCTCCTCAGGACATTTCTAAAGGTACCCAGACCCTTCTAATGCCACTAACGGCCTTTCTAAAGGCCCCGAGACCTTTATAATACCCCTGAGGGCCTTTAAAAAGGCACCCAGACCCTTCTGGACCCCCTCAGGAAGTATCTAATAGCCCCCAGACCCTTCTAGAGCCCCTCACGGCCTTTCTAAAGGCCTCCACACCCTTCTAATGACACTCAAGACCCATGTAAAGGCCCCTAGACCCTTCTAGATTGCCTCAAGACCCATCTAAAAGCCCCCAGACCCTTCTAATGCCTTTCAGGACCCTTATGAAGGCCACAAGACCCTTCTAATTTTCCTCAGGACCTTTCTAAAGGCCCTCAGACCCTTCTAATGCCCCTCAGGGCATTTATAAAGGTTCCCAGACCCTTCTAGAGCCCGTCAGGACACTTCTAAAGGTCCGCAGACCATTCTAATGCCCGTCAGGGCCTTTATAAAGATCCCCAGACCCTTCTACTGATCCTCAGGAGCATTCTAAAGGCCCCCAGACCCTTCTAATGCCCCACAGGGCCTTTCTAAAGGTCCCCAGACCCTTCTAGAGCCCCTGAAGACCATTCTAAAGGCCCCCAGACCCTTATAGAGCCCCTCAGGACCCTTCTAAAGTCCCCCAGACCCTGCTAATTCCCCTCAGGGCTTTTATAAGGGCACCCAGACCCTTCTAATGCCCCTCAGGACCCTTATAAAGGCTCCCAGACCCTTCTAGAGCCTCTCAGGACAGTTTTAAATGCCTCCAGACCCTTCTAGACCCCCTCAGGACCACTCTAAAGGCCCCAGACCCTTCTATTGCCCCTCAGGGCCTTTCTAAAGGCCACGAGACCCTTATAATCCCCCTGAGGGCCTTTAAAAAGGTCCCCAGACTCTTCTAATGCACCTCAGGACATTTCTAAAGGCCCGCAGACCCTTCTAGAGCCCCTGAAGACCCTTCTAAAGGCCCCCAGACCCTTATAGAGCCCCTCAGGACCCTTCTAAAGTCCCCCAGACCCTGCTAATTCCCCTCAGGGCTTTTATAAGGGCCACAAGACCCTTCTAATGCCTTTCAGGACCCTTATAAAGGCACCCAGACCCTTCTAGAGCCTCTCAGGACAGTTTAAATGCCTCCAGACCCTTCTAGACCCCCTCAGGACCCTTCTAAAGGCCCCCAGACCCTTCTAATGCCCCTCAGGGCCTTTCTAAAGTACCCCAGACACTTCTAGAACCTCTCAGGGCCTTTCTATATGACCCCAGACCCTTGTAATACCCATCAGGGCCTTTCTAAAGGCCCCCATACCCTTCTAATGCCCCTCAGGACATTTCTAAAGGCCCCCAGACCCTTCTAGAGCCCCTCAGGACATTTCTAAAGGCACCCAGACCCTTCTAATGCCACTCAGGGCCTTTCTAAAGGCCGCGAGACCCTTATAATCCCCCTGAGGGCCTTTAAAAAGGCCCCCAGACCCTTCTGGACCCCCTCAGGACGCTTCTAATAGCCCCCAGACCCTTCTAGAGCCCCTCAGGGCCTTTCTAAAGGCCTCCACACCCTTCTAATGACCCTCAAGACCCATGTAAAGGCCCCCAGACCCTTCTAGATTGCCTCAGGACCCATCTAAAAGCCCCCAGACCCTTCTAATGCCTTTCAGGGCCTTTCTAAAGGCCTCCACACCCTTCTAATGACCCTCAAGACCCATGTAAAGGCCCCTAGACCCTTCTAGATTGCCTCAGGACCCATCTAAAAGCCCCCAGACCCTTCTAATGCCTTTCAGGACCCTTATGAAGGCCACAAGACCCTTCTAATGCCCCTCAGGACCATTCTAAAGGCCCCCAGACCCTTCTAATGCCCCTCAGGACCTTTCTAAAGGCCCTCAGACCCTTCTAATGCCCCACAGGGCCTATCTAAAGGTCCCCAGACCCTTCTAGAGCCCCTGAAGACCCTTCTAAAGGCCCCCAGGCCCTTTTAGAGCCCCTCAGGACGATTCTAAAGGCCCCCAGACCCTGCTAATTCCCTTCAGGGCTTTTATAATGGCACCCAGACCCTTCTAATGCCCCTCAGGACCCTTATAAAGGCACCCAGACCCTTCTAGAGCCTCTCAGGACAGTTTTAAATGCCTCCAGACCCTTCTAGACCCCCTCAGGACCATTCTAAAGGCCCCCAGACCTTTCTAATGCCCCTCAGGACCCTTCTAAAGGCCCCCAGACCCTTATAGAGCCCCTCAGGACCCTTCTAAAGTCCCCCAGACCCTGCTAATTCCCCTAAGCGCTTTTATAATGTCACCCAGACCATTCTAATGCCCCTCAGGACCCTTATAAAGGCCCCCAGACCCTTCTTATGCCCCTCAGGACCCTTATAAAGGCACCCAGACCCTTCTAGACCCCCTCAGGACCATTCTAAAGGCCCCCAGACCCTTCTAATGCCCCTCAGGACATTTTTAAAGGCCCCCAGACCCTTCTAGAGCCCCTCAGGACATTTCTAAAGGCCCCCAGACCCTTCTAATGCCCCACAGGGCCTTTCTAAAGGTCCCCAGACCCTTCTAGAGCCCCTGAAGACCCTTCTAAAGGCCCCCAGACCCTTATAGAGCCCCTCAGGACCCTTCTAAAGTCCCCCAGACCCTGCTAATTCCCCTCAGGGCTTTTATAAGGGCACCCAGACCCTTCTAATGCCCCTCAGGACCCTTATAAAGGCACCCAGACCCTTCTAGAGCCTCTCAGGACAGTTTTAAATGCCTCCAGACCCTTCTGGACCCCCTCAGGACAATTATAAAGGCCCCCAGACCCCTCTAATGCCCCTCAGGGCCTTTCTAAAGTACCCCAGACACTTCTAAAAACACTCAGGGCCTTTCTATATGACCCCAGACCCTTGTAATGCCACTCAGGGCCTTTCTAAAGGCCCCCATACCCTTCTAATGCCCCTCAGGACATTTCTAAAGGCCCCCAGACCCTTCCAGAGCCCCTCAGGACATTTCTAAAGGCACCCAGACCCTCGTAATGCAACTCAGGGCCTTTCTAAAGGCCTCCACACCCTTCTAATGACCTTCAAGAGCCATGTAAAGGCCCCCAGACCCTTCTAGATTGCCTCAGGACCCATCTAAAAGCCCCCAGACCCTTCTAATGCCTTTCAGGGCCTATCTAAACGCCTCCACACCCTTCTAATGACCCTCAAGACCCATGTAAAGGCCCCCAGACCATTCTAGATTGCCTCAGGACCCATCTAAAAGCCCCCAGACCCTACTAATGCCATTCAGGACCCTTATGAAGGCCACAAGACCCTTCTAATGCCCCTCAGGACCTTTCTAAAGGCCCTCAGACCCTTCTAATGCCCCTCAGGGCATTTATAAAGGTTCCCAGACCCTTCTAGAGCCTGTCAGGACCCTTATAAACGCCCCCAGACCATTCTAGAGCCCCTCAGGACACTTCTAAATGCCCACAGACCATTCTAATGCCTGTCAGGGCCTTTATAAAGGTCCCCAGACCCTTCTACTGCCCCTCAGGAACATTCTAAAGGCCCCCAGACCCTTCTAATGCCTCGCAGGGCCTTTCTAAAGGTCCCCAGCCCCTTCTAGAGCCCCTGAAGACCCTTCTAAAGGCCCCCAGACCCTTATAGAGCCCCTCAGGACCCTTCTAAAGTCCCCCAGACCCGGCTAATTACCCTCAGGGCTTTTATAAGGGCACCCAGACCCTTCTAATGCCCCTCAGGACCCTTATAAAGGCACCCAGACCCTTCTAGACCCCCTCAGGACCATTTTAAAGGCCCGCAGACCCTTCTAATGCCCCTCAGGACCCTTCTAAAGGCTCCCAGACCTTTCTAATGCCCCTCAGGGCCTTTCTAAAGTACCCCAGACACATCTAGAACCTCTCAGGCCCTTTCTATATGATCCTAGACCCTTGTAATGCCCCTCAGGACATTTCTAAAGGCACCCAGACCCTTCTAGAGAACCTCAGGACATTTCTAAAGGCACCCAGACCCTTCTAATGCCACTCAGGGCCTTTCTAAAGGCCGCGAGACCCTTATAATCCCCCTGAGGGCCTTTAAAGAGGCCCCCAGACCCTTCTGGACCCCCTCAGGACGCTTCTAATAGCCCCCAGACCCTTCTAGAGCCCCTCAGGGCCTTTCTAAAGGCCTCCACACCCTTCTAATGACCCTCAAGACCCATGTAAAGGCCCCCAGACCCTTCTAGATTGCCTCAGGACCCATCTAAAAGCCCCCAGACCCTTCTAATGCCTTTCAGGGCATTTCTAAAGGCCTCCACACCCTTCTAATGACCCTCAAGACCCATGTAAAGGCCCCTAGACCCTTCTAGATTGCCTCAGGACCCATCTAAAAGCCCTCAGACCCTTCTAATGCCTTTCAGGACCCTTATGAAGGCCACAAGACCCTTCTAATGCCCCTCAGGACCTTTCTAAAGGCCCTCAGACCCTTCTAATGCCCCTCAGGGCATTTATAAAGGTTCCCAGACCCTTCTAGAGCCCGCAAGGACCCTTATAAAGGCCCCCAGACCATTCTAGAGCCTCTCAGGACAGTTTTAAATGCCTCCAGACCCTTCTAGACCCCCTCAGGACCATTCTGAAAGCCCCCAGACCCTTCTAATGCCCCTCAGGACCCTTCTAAAGGCCCCCAGACACTTCTAATGCCCCTCAGGGCCTTTCTAAAGTACCCCAGACACTTCTAGAACCTCTCAGGGCCTTTCTATATGACCCCGGACCTTTCTAATGCCTCTCAAGGTCTTTCTAAGGGCCGCGAGACACTTATAATCCACCTGAGGGCCTTTAAAAAGGCCCCCAGACCCTTCTGGACCCCCTCAGGACGCTTCTAATAGCCCCCAGACCCTTCTAGAGCCCCTCAGGGCGTTTTTAAAGGACTCTACACCCTTCTAGTGACCCTCAAGACCCATGTAAAGGCCCCCAGACCCTTCTAGATTGCCTCAGGACCCATCTAAAAGCCCCCAGACCCTTCTAATGCCTTTCAGGGCCTTTCTAAAGGCCTCCACACCCTTCTAATGACCCTCAAGACCCATGTAAAGGCCCCTAGACCCTTCTAGATTGCCTCAGGAGCCATCTAAAAGCCCCCAGACCCTTCTAATGCCTTTCAGGACCCTTATGAAGGCCACAAGACCCTTCTAATGCCCCTCAGGTCCTTTCTAAAGGCCCTCAGACCCTTCTAATGCCCCTCAGGGCATTTATAAAGGTTCCCAGACCCTTCTAGAGCCCGTCAGGACCCTTATAAAGGCCCCCAGACCATTCTAGAGCCCCTCAGGACACTTCTAAAGGCCCGCAGACCATTCTAATGCCCATCAGGGCCTTTATAAAGGTCCCCAGACCCTTCTACTGCCCCTCAGGAGCATTCTAAAGGCACCCAGACACTTCTAATGCCCCACAGGGCCTTTCTAAAGGTCCCCAGACCATTCTAGAGCCCCTGAAGACCCATCTAAAGGCCCCCAGACCCTTATAGAGCCCCTCAGGACCCTTTTAAAGTCCCCCAGACCCTGCTAATTCCCTTCAGGGCTTTTATAATGGCACCCAGACCCTTCTAATGCCCATCAGGACCCTTATAAAGGCACCCAGACCCTTCTAGAGCCTCTCAGGACAGATTTAAATGCCTCCAGACCCTTCTAGACCCCATCAGGACCATTCTAAAGGCCCCCAGACCCTTCTAATGCCCCTCAGGACCCTTCTAAAGGCCCCCAGACCCTTCTAATGCACCTCAGGGCCTTTCTAAAGTACCCCAGACATTTCTAGAACCTCTCAGGGCCTTTCTATATGACCCTAGACCCTTGTAATACCCATCAGGGCCTTTCTAAAGGCCCCCATACCCTTCTAATGCCCCTCAGGACATTTCTAAAGGCCCCCAGACCCTTCTAGAGCCCCTCAGGACATTTCTAAAGGTACCCAGACCCTTCTAATGCCACTCAGGGCCTTTCTAAAGGCCGCGAGACCCTTATAATCCCCCTGAGGGCCTTTAAAAAGGCCCCCAGACCCTTCTGGACCCCCTCAGGACGATTCTAATAGCCCCCAGACCCTTGTAGAGCCCCTCAGGGCCTTTCTAAAGGCCTCCACACCCTTCTAATGACCCTCAAGACCCATGTAAAGGCCCCCAGACCCTTCTAGATTGCCTCAGGACCCATCTAAAAGCCCCCAGACCCTTCTAATGCCTTTCAGGGCCTTTCTAAAGGCCTCCACACCCTTCTAATGACCCTCAAGACCCATGTAAAGGCCCCTAGACCCTTCTAGATTGCCTCAGGACCCATCTAAAAGCCCCCAGACCCTTCTAATGCCTTTCAGGACCCTTATGAAGGCCACAAGACCCTTCTAATGCCCCTCAGGACCATTCTAAAGGCCCCCAGACCCTTCTAATGCCCCTCAGGACCTTTCTAAAGGCCCTCAGACCCTTCTAATGCCCCACAGGGCCTATCTAAAGGTCCCCAGACCCTTCTAGAGCCCCTGAAGACGCTTCTAAAGGCCCCCAGGCCCTTTTAGAGCCCCTCAGGACGATTCTAAAGGCCCCCAGACCCTGCTAATTCCCTTCAGGGCTTTTATAATGGCACCCAGACCCTTCTAATGCCACTCAGGACCCTTATAAAGGCACCCAGACCCTTCTAGAGCCTCTCAGGACAGTTTTAAATGCCTCCAGACCCTTCTAGACCCCCTCAGGACCATTCTAAAGGCCCCCAGACCTTTCTAATGCCCCTCAGGACCCTTCTAAAGGCCCCCAGACCCTTATAGAGCCCCTCAGGACCCTTCTAAAGTCCCCCAGACCCTGCTAATTCCCCTAAGGGCTTTTATAATGTCACCCAGACCCTTCTAATGCCCCTCAGGACCCTTATAAAGGCCCCCAGACCCTTCTTATGCCCCTCAGGACCCTTATAAAGGCACCCAGACCCTTCTAGACCCCCTCAGGACCATTCTAAAGGCCCCCAGACCCTTCTAATGCCCCTCAGGACATTTTTAAAGGCCCCCAGACCCTTCTAGAGCCACTCAGGACATTTCTAAAGGCCCCCAGACCCTTCTAATGCCCCACAGGGCCTTTCTAAAGGTCCCCAGACCCTTCTAGAGCCCCTGAAGACCCTTCTAAAGGCCCCCAGACCCTTATAGAGCCCCTCAGGACCCTTCTAAAGTCCCCCAGACCCTGCTAATTCCCCTCAGGGCTTTTATAAGGGCACCCAGACCCTTCTAATGCCCCTCAGGACACTTATAAAGGCACCCAGACCCTTCTAGAGCCTCTCAGGACAGTTTTAAATGCCTCCAGACCCTTCTGGACCCCCTCAGGACCATTATAAAGGCCCCCAGACCCCTCTAATGCCCCTCAGGGCCTTTCTAAAGTACCCCAGACACTTCTAAAAACTCTCAGGGCCTTTCTATATGACCCCAGACCCTTGTAATGCCACTCAGGGCCTTTCTAAAGGCCCCCATACCCTTCTAATGCCCCTCAGGACATTTCTAAAGGCCCCCAGACCCTTCCAGAGCCCCTCAGGACATTTCTAAAGGCACCCAGACCCTCGTAATGCAACTCAGGGCCTTTCTAAAGGCCTCCACACCCTTCTAATGACCCTCAAGACCCATGTAAAGGCCCCCAGACCCTTCTAGATTGCCTCAGGACCCATCTAAAAGCCCCCAGACCCTTCTAATGCCTTTCAGGGCCTATCTAAACGCCTCGACACCCTTCTAATGACCCTCAAGACCCATGTAAAGGCCCCCAGACCCTTCTAGATTGCCTCAGGACCCATCTAAAAGCCCCCAGACCCTTCTAATGCATTTCAGGACCCTTATGAAGGCCACAAGACCCTTCTAATGCCCCTCAGGACCTTTCTAAAGGCCCTCAGACCCTTCTAATGCCCCTCAGGGCATTTATAAAGGTTCCCAGACCCTTCTAGAGCCTGTCAGGACCCTTATAAACGCCCCCAGACCATTCTAGAGCCCCTCAGGACACTTCTAACTGCCCGCAGACCATTCTAATGCCTGTCAGGGCCTTTATAAAGGTCCCCAGACCCTTCTACTGCCCCTCAGGAACATTCTAAAGGCCCCCAGACCCTTCTAATGCCTCACAGGGCCTTTCTAAAGGTCCCCAGACCCTTCTAGAGCCCCTGAAGACCCTTCTAAATGCCCCCAAACCATTATAGAGCCCCTCAGGACCCTTCTAAAGTCCTCCAGACCCGGCTAATTACCCTCAGGGCTTTTATAAGGGCACCCAGACCCTTCTAATGCCCCTCAGGACCCTTATAAATGCACCCAGACCCTTCTAGATCCCCTCAGGACCATTTTAAAGGCCCCCAGACCCTTCTAATGCCCCTCAGGACCCTTCTAAAGGCTCCCAGACCTTTCTAATGCCCCTCAGGGCCTTTCTAAAGTACCCCAGACACTTCTAGAACCTCTCAGGGCCTTTCTATATGATCCTAGACCCTTGTAATGCCCCTCAGGACATTTCTAAAGGCACCCAGACCCTTCTAGAGAACCTCAGGACATTTCTAAAGGCACCCAGACCCTTCTAATGCCACTCAGGGCCTTTCTAAAGGCCGCGAGACCCTTATAATCCCCCTGAGGGCCTTTAAAGAGGCCCCCAGACCCTTCTGGACCCCCTCAGGACGCTTCTAATAGCCCCCAGACCCTTCTAGAGCCCCTCAGGGCCTTTCTAAAGGCCTCCACACCCTTCTAATGACACTCAAGACCCATGTAAAGGCCCCCAGACCCTTCTAGATTGCCTCAGGACCCATCTAAAAGCCCCCAGACCCTTCTAATGCCTTTCAGGGCCTTTCTAAAGGCCTCCACACCCTTCTAATGACCCTCAAGACCCATGTAAAGGCCCCTAGACCCTTCTAGATTGCCTCAGGACCCATCTAAAAGCCCTCAGACCCTTCTAATGCCTTTCAGGGCCCTTATGAAGGCCACAAGACCCTTCTAATGCCCCTCAGGACCTTTCTAAAGGCCCTCAGACCCTTCTAATGCCCCTCAGGGCATTTATAAAGGTTCCCAGACCCTTCTAGAGCCCGGAAGGACCCTTATAAAGGCCCCCAGACCATTCTAGAGCCTCTCAGGACAGTTTTAAATGCCTCCAGACCCTTCTAGACCCCCTCAGGACCATTCTGAAAGCCCCCAGACCCTTCTAATGCCCCTCAGGACCCTTCTAAAGGCCCCCAGACACTTCTAATGCCCCTCAGGGCCTTTCTAAAGTACCCCAGACACTTCTAGAACCTCTCAGGGCCTTTCTATATGACCCCGGACCTTTCTAATGCCTCTCAGGGGCTTTCTAAGGGCCGCGAGACACTTATAATCCACCTGAGGGCCTTTAAAAAGGCCCCCAGACCCTTCTGGACCCCCTCAGGACGCTTCTAATAGCCCCCAGACCCTTCTAGAGCCCCTCAGGGCGTTTTTAAAGGACTCTACACCCTTCTAGTGACCCTCAAGACCCATGTAAAGGCCCCCAGACCCTTCTAGATTGCCTCAGGACCCATCTAAAAGCCCCCAGACCCTTCTAATGCCTTTCAGGGCCTTTCTAAAGGCCTCCACACCCTTCTAATGACCCTCAAGACCCATGTAAAGGCCCCTAGACCCTTCTAGATTGCCTCAGGAGCCATCTAAAAGCCCCCAGACCCTTCTAATGCCTTTCAGGACCCTTATGAAGGCCACAAGACCCTTCTAATGCCCCTCAGGTCCTTTCTAAAGGCCCTCAGACCCTTCTAATGCCCCTCAGGGCATTTATAAAGGTTCCCAGACCCTTCTAGAGCCCGTCAGGACCCTTATAAAGGCCCCCAGACCATTCTAGAGCCCCTCAGGACACTTCTAAAGGCCCGCAGACCATTCTAATGCCCATCAGGGCCTTTATAAAGGTCCCCAGACCCTTCTACTGCCCCTCAGGAGCATTCTAAAGGCACCCAGACACTTCTAATGCCCCACAGGGCCTTTCTAAAGGTCCCCAGACCATTCTAGAGCCCCTGAAGACCCATCTAAAGGCCCCCAGACCCTTATAGAGCCCCTCAGGACCCTTTTAAAGTCCCCCAGACCCTGCTAATTCCCTTCAGGGCTTTTATAATGGCACCCAGACCCTTCTAATGCCCCTCAGGACCCTTATAAATGCACCCAGACCCTTCTAGAGCCTCTCAGGACAGTTTTAAATGCCTCCAGACCCTTCTAGACCCCATCAGGACCATTCTAAAGGCCCCCAGACCCTTCTAATGCCCCTCAGGGCCTTTCTAAAGGCCCCCATACCCTTCTAATGACCCTCAGGACATTTCTAAAGGCCCCCAGACCCTTCTAATGCCACTCAGGGCCTTTATAAAGGCCACGAGACCCTTATAATCCCCCTGAGGGACTTTAAAAAGGTCCCCAGACTCTTCTAATGCCCCTCAGGACATTTCTAAAGGCCCCCAGACCCTTCTAGAGCCCTTCAGGACATTTCTAAAGGCCCCCAGACCCTTCTAATGCGCCTCAGGACGCTTCTAAATGCCCCCAGACCCTTCTAGAGCTCCTCAGGACATTTCTAAAGGCACCCAGACCCTTCTAATGCCACTAAGGGCCTTTCTAAAGGCCCCGAGACCCTTATAATACCCGTGAGGGCCTTTAAAAAGGCACCCAGACCCTTCTGGACCCCCTCAGGAAGTATCTAATAGCCCCCAGACCCTTCTAGAGCCCCTCAGGGCCTTTCTAATGGCCTCCACACCCTTCTAATGACACTCAAGACCCATGTAAAGGCCCCTAGACCCTTCTAGATTGCCTCAAGACCCATCTAAAAGCCCCCAGACCCTTCTAATGACTTTCAGGACCCTTATGAAGGCCACAAGACCCTTCTAATTTTCCTCAGGACCTTTCTAAAGGCCCTCAGACCCTTCTAATGCCCCTCAGGGCATTTATAAAGGTTCCCAGACCCTTCTAGAGCCCGTCAGGACACTTCTAAAGGTCCGCAGACCATTCTAATGCCCGTCAGGGCCTTTATAAAGATCCCCAGACCCTTCTACTGATCCTCAGGAGCATTCTAAAGGCTCCCAGACCCTTCTAATGCCCCACAGGGCCTTTCTAAAGGTCCCCAGACCCTTCTAGAGCCCCTGAAGACCATTCTAAAGGCCCCCAGACCCTTATAGAGCCCCTCAGGACCCTTCTAAAGTCCCCCAGACCCTGCTAATTCCCCTCAGGGCTTTTATAAGGGCACCCAGACCCTTCTAATGCCCCTCAGGACCCTTATAAAGGCTCCCAGACCCTTCTAGAGCCTCTCAGGACAGTTTTAAATGCCTCCAGACCCTTCTAGACCCCCTCAGGACCACTCTAAAGGCCCCAGACCCTTCTAATGCCCCTCAGGGCCTTTCTAAAGGCCACGAGACCCTTATAATCCCCCTGAGGGCCTTTAAAAAGGTCCCCAGACTCTTCTAATGCACCTCAGGACATTTCTAAAGGCCCCCAGACCCTTCTAGAGCCCCTGAAGACCCTTCTAAAGGCCCCCAGACCCTTATAGAGCCCCTCAGGACCCTTCTAAAGTCCCCCAGACCCTGCTAATTCCCCTCAGGGCTTTTATAAGGGCCACAAGACCCTTCTAATGCCTTTCAGGACCCTTATAAAGGCACCCAGACCCTTCTAGAGCCTCTCAGGACAGTTTAAATGCCTCCAGACCCTTCTAGACCCCCTCAGGACCATTCTAAAGGCCCCCAGACCCTTCTAATGCCCCTCAGGGCCTTTCTAAAGGCCCCCATACCCTTCTAATGCCCCTCAGGACATTTCTAAAGGCCCCCAGACCCTTCTAGAGCCCCTCAGGACATTTCTAAAGGCACCCAGACCCTTCTAATGCCACTCAGGGCCATTCTAAAGGCCGCGAGACCCTTATAATCCCCCTGAGGGCCTTTAAAAAGCCCCCAGACCCTTCTGGACCCCCTCAGGACGCTTCTAATAGCCCCCAGACCCTTCTAGAGCCCCTCAGAGCCTTTCTAAAGGCCTCCACACCCTTCTAATGACCCTCAAGACCCATGTAAAGGCCCCCAGACCCTTCTAGATTGCCTCAGGACCCATCTAAAAGCCCCCAGACCCTTCTAATGCCTTTCAGGGCCTTTCTAAAGGCCTCCACACCCTTCTAATGACCCTCAAGACCCATGTAAAGGCCCCTAGACCCTTCTAGATTGCCTCAGGACCCATCTAAAAGCCCCCAGACCCTTCTAATGCCTTTCAGGACCCTTATGAAGGCCACAAGACCCTTCTAATTTTCCTCAGGACCTTTCTAAAGGCCCTCAGACCCTTCTAATGCCCCTCAGGGCATTTATAAAGGTTCCCAGACCCTTCTAGAGACCGTCAGGACCCTTATAAAGGCCCCCAGACCCTTCTAGAGCCCCTCAGGACAGTTCTAAATGCCTCCAGACCCTTCTAGACCCCATCAGGACCATTCTAAAGGCCCCCAGACCCTTATAATGCCCCTCAGGACCATTCTAAAGGCCCTCAGGACCCTTCTAATGCCCCTCAGGACCCTTCTAAAGGCCCCCAGACCCTTCTAATGCCCCTCAGGGCCTTTCTAAAGTACCCCAGACACTTCTAGAACCTCTCAGGGCCTTTCTATATGACCCCAGACCCTTGTAATGCCCCTCAGGGCCTTTCTAAATGCCCCCATACCCTTCTAATGACCCTCAGGACATTTCTAAAGGCCCCCAGACCCTTCTAATGCCACTCAGGACCTTTCTAAAGGCCACGAGACCCTTATAATCCCCCTGAGGGCCTTTAAAAAGGTCCCCAGACTCTTCTAATGCCCCTCAGGACATTTCTAAAGGCCCCCAGACCCTTCTAGAGCCCTTCAGGACATTTCTAAAGGCCCCCAGACCCTTCTAATGCCCCTCAGGACCCTTCTAAAGGCCCCCAGACCCTTCTAGAGCTCCTCAGGACATTTCTAAAGGCACCCAGACCCTTCTAATGCCACTCAGGGCCTTTCTAAAGGCCGCGAGACCCTTATAATCCCCCTGAGGGCCTTTAAAAAGGCCCCCAGACCCTTCTGGACCCCCTCAGGACGCTTCTAATAGCCCCCAGACCCTTCTAGAGCCCCTCAGGGCCTTTCTAAAGGCCTCCACACCCTTCTAATGACCCTCAAGACTCATGTAAAGGCCCCTAGACCCTTCTAGATTGCCTCAGGACCCATCTAAAAGCCCCCAGACCCTTCTAATGCCTTTCAGGACCCTTATGAAGGCCACAAGACCCTTCTAATGCCCCTCAGGACCTTTCTAAAGGCCCTCAGACCCTTCTAATGCCCCTCAGGGCATTTATAAAGGTTCCCAGACCATTCTAGAGCCCGTCAGGACCCTTATAAAGGCTCGCAGACCATTCTAATGCCCGTCAGGGCCTTTATAAAGGTCCCCAGACCATTCTACTGCCCCTCAGGAGCATTCTAAAGGCCCCCAGACCATTCTAATGCCTTTCAGGGCCTTTCTAAAGGCCTCCACACCCTTCTAATGACCCTCAAGACCCATGTAAAGGCCCCTAGACCCTTCTAGATTGCCTCAGGACCCATCTAAAAGACCCCAGACCCTTCTAATGCCTTTCAGGACCCTTATGAAGGCCACAAGACCCTTCTAATGCCCCTCAGGACCTTTCTAAAGGCCCTCAGACCCTTCTAATGCCCCTCAGGGCATTTATGAAGGTTCCCAGACCATTCTAGAGCCCGTCAGGACCCTTATAAAGGCTCGCAGACCATTCTAATGCCCGTCAGGGCCTTTATAAAGGTCCCCAGACCATTCTACTGCCCCTCAGGAGCATTCTAAAGGCCCCCAGACCATTCTAATGCCTTTCAGGGCCTTTCTAAAGGCCTCCACACCCTTCTAATGACCCTCAAGACCCATGTAAAGGCCCCTAGACCCTTCTAGATTGCCTCAGGACCCATCTAAAAGACCCCAGACCCTTCTAATGCCTTTCAGGACCCTTATGAAGGCCACAAGACCCTTATAATTTTCCTCAGGAACTTTCTAAAGGCCCTCAGACCCTTCTAATGCCCCTCAGGGCATTTATAAAGGTTCCCAGACCCTTCTAGAGCCCCTCAGGACCCTTCTAAAGTCCCCCAGACCCTGCTAATTCCCCTCAGGGCTTTTATAAGGGCCACAAGACCCTTCTAATGCCTTTCAAGAGCCTTATAAAGGCTCCCAGACCCTTCTAGACCCTCTCAGGACAGTTTTAAATGCCTCCAGACCCTTCTAATGCCCCTCAGGACCATTCTAAAGGCCCCCAGACCGTTCTAATGCCCCTCAGGACCATTCTAAATGCCCCCAGACCCTTCTAATGCCACTCAGGACCATTCTAAAGGCCCCCAGATCCTTCTAATGCCCCTCAGGACCCTTATAAAGGCACCCAGACCCTTCTAGAGCCTCTCAGGACAGTTTTAAATGCCTCCAGATCTTCTAGACCCCATCAGGACCATTCTAAAGGCCCGCAGACCCTTCTAATGCCCCTCAGGACCCTTATAAAGGCACCCAGACCCTTCTAATGCCCCTCAGGACCCTTCTAAAGGCCCCCAGACCCTTCTAATGCCACTCAGGGCCTTTCTAAAGTACCCCAGACACTTCTAGAACCTGTCAAGGCCTTTCTATATGACCCCAGACCCTTGTAATGCCCCTCAGGGCCTTTCTAAAGGCCCCCAGACCCTTCTAGAACCCCTCAGGACATTTCTAAAGGCACCCAGACCCTTCTAATGCCACTCAGGGCCTTTCTAAAGGCCGCGAGACCCTTATAATCCCCCTGAGGGCCTTTAAAAAGGCCCCCAGACCCTTCTGGACCCCCTCAGGACGCTTCTAATAGCCCCCAGACCCTTGTAGAGCCCCTCAGGGCCTTTCTAAAGGCCTCCACACCCTTCTAATGACCCTCAAGACCCATGTAAAGGCCCCCAGACCCTTCTAGATTGCCTCAGGACCCATCTAAAAGCCCCCAGACCCTTCTAATGCCTTTCAGGGCCTTTCTAAAGGCCTCCACACCCTTCTAATGACCCTCAAGACCCATGTAAAGGCCCCTAGACCCTTCTAGATTGCCTCAGGACCCATCTAAAAGCCCCCAGACCCTTCTAATGCCTTTCAGGACCCTTATGAAGGCCACAAGACCCTTCTAATTTTCCTCAGGACCTTTCTAAAGGCCCTCAGACCCTTCTAATGCCCCTCAGGGCATTTATAAAGGTTCCCAGACCCTTCTAGAGACCGTCAGGACCCTTATAAAGGCCCCCAGACCGTTCTAGAGCCTCTCAGGACAGTTTTAAATGCCTCCAGACCCTTCTAGACCCCCTCAGGACCATTCTAAAGGCCCCCAGACCATTATAATGCCCCTCAGGACCATTCTAAGGCCCTCAGGACCCTTCTAAAGGCCCCCAGACCCTTCTAATGCCCCTCAGGGCCTTTCTAAAGTACCCCAGACACTTCTAGAACCTCTCAGGGCCTTTCTATATGACCCCAGACCCTTGTAATGCCCCTCAGGGCCTTTCTAAATGCCCCCATACCCTTCTAATGACCCTCAGGACATTTCTAAAGGCCCCCAGACCCTTCTAATGCCACTCAGGGCCTTTCTAAAGGCCACGAGACCCTTATAATCCCCCTGAGGGCCTTTAAAAAGGTCCCCAGACTCTTCTAATGCCCCTCAGGACATTTCTAAAGGCCCCCAGACACTTCTAGAGCCCTTCAGGACATTTCTAAAGGCCCCCAGACCATTCTAATGCCCCTCAGGACCCTTCTAAAGGCCCCCAGACCCTTCTAGAGCTCCTCAGGACATTTCTAAAGGCACCCAGACCCTTCTAATGCCACTCAGGGCCTTTCTAAAGGCCGCGAGACCCTTATAATCCCACTGAGGGCCTTTAAAAAGGCCCCCAGACCCTTCTGGACCCCCTCAGGACGCTTCTAATAGCCCCCAGACCCTTCTAGAGCCCCTCAGGGCCTTTCTAAAGGCCTCCACACCCTTCTAATGACCCTCAAGACCCATGTAAAGGCCCCTAGACCCTTCTAGATTGCCTCAGGACCCATCTAAAAGCCCCCAGACCCTTCTAATGCCTTTCAGGACCCTTATGAAGGCCACAAGACCCTTCTAATGCCCCTCAAGACCCATGTAAAGGCCCTCAGACCCTTCTAATGCCCCTCAGGGCATTTATAAAGGTTCCCAGACCATTCTAGAGCCCGTCAGGACCCTTATAAAGGCTCGCAGACCATTCTAATGCCCGTCAGGGCCTTTATAAAGGTCCCCAGACCATTCTACTGCCCCTCAGGAGCATTCTAAAGGCCCCCAGACCATTCTAATGCCTTTCAGGGCCTTTCTAAAGGCCTCCACACCCTTCTAATGACCCTCAAGACCCATGTAAAGGCCCCTAGACCCTTCTAGATTGCCTCAGGACCCATCTAAAAGACCCCAGACCCTTCTAATGCCTTTCAGGACCCTTATGAAGGCCACAAGACCCTTATAATTTTCCTCAGGAACTTTCTAAAGGCCCTCAGACCCTTCTAATGCCCCTCAGGGCATTTATAAAGGTTCCCAGACCCTTCTAGAGCCCCTCAGGACCCTTCTAAAGTCCCCCAGACCCTGCTAATTCCCCTCAGGGCTTTTATAAGGGCCACAAGACCCTTCTAATGCCTTTCAAGAGCCTTATAAAGGCTCCCAGACCCTTCTAGACCCTCTCAGGACAGTTTTAAATGCCTCCAGACCCTTCTAATGCCCCTCAGGACCATTCTAAAGGCCCCCAGACCGTTCTAATGCCCCTCAGGACCATTCTAAATGCCCCCAGACCCTTCTAATGCCACTCAGGACCATTCTAAAGGCCCCCAGACCCTTCTAATGCCCCTCAGGACCCTTATAAAGGCACCCAGACCCTTCTAGAGCCTCTCAGGACAGTTTTAAATGCCTCCAGATATTCTAGACCCCATCAGGACCATTCTAAAGGCCCGCAGACCCTTCCAATGCCCCTCAGGACCCTTATAAAGGCACCCAGACCCTTCTAATGCCCCTCAGGACCCTTCTAAAGGCCCCCAGACCCTTCTAATGCCACTCAGGGCCTTTCTAACGTACCCCAGACACTTCTAGAACCTGTCAAGGCCTTTCTATATGACCCCAGACCCTTGTAATGCCCCTCAGGGCCTTTCTAAAGGCCCCCAGACCCTTCTAGAGCCCCTCAGGACATTTCTAAAGGCACCCAGACCCTTCTAATGCCACTCAGGGCCTTTCTAAAGGCCGCGAGACCCTTATAATCCCCCTGAGGGCCTTTAAAAAGGCCCCCAGACCCTTCTGGACCCCCTCAGGACGCTTCTAATAGCCCCCAGACCCTTGTAGAGCCCCTCAGGGCCTTTCTAAATGCCTCCACACCATTCTAATGACCCTCAAGACCCATGTAAAGGCCCCCAGACCCTTCTAGATTGCCTCAGGACCCATCTAAAAGCCCCCAGACCCTTCTAATGCCTTTCAGGGCCTTTCTAAAGGCCTCCACACCCTTCTAATGACCCTCAAGACCCATGTAAAGGCCCCTAGACCCTTCTAGATTGCCTCAGGACCCATCTAAAAGCCCCCAGACCCTTCTAATGCCTTTCAGGACCCTTATGAAGGCCACAAGACCCTTCTAATGCCCCTCAGGACCATTCTAAAGGCCCCCAGACCCTTCTAATGCCCCTCAGGACCTTTCTAAAGGCCCTCAGACCCTTCTAATGCCCCACAGGGCCTATCTAAAGGTCCCCAGACCCTTCTAGAGCCCCTGAAGACCCTTCTAAAGGCCCCCAGGCCCTTTTAGAGCCCCTCAGGACGATTCTAAAGGCCCCCAGACCCTGCTAATTCCCTTCAGGGCTTTTATAATGGCACCCAGACCCTTCTAATGCCCCTCAGGACCCTTATAAAGGCACCCAGACCCTTCTAGAGCCTCTCAGGACAGTTTTAAATGCCTCCAGACCCTTCTAGACCCCCTCAGGACCATTCTAAAGGCCCCCAGACCTTTCTAATGCCCCTCAGGACCCTTCTAAAGGCCCCCAGACCCTTATAGAGCCACTCAGGACCCTTCTAAAGTCCCCCAGACCCTGCTAATTCCCCTAAGGGCTTTTATAATGTCACCCAGACCCTTCTAATGCCCCTCAGGACCCTTATAAAGGCGCCAAGACCCTTCTTATGCCCCTCAGGACCCTTATAAAGCACCCAGACCCTTCTAGACCCCCTCAGGACCATTCTAAAGGCCCCCAGACCCTTCTAATGCCCCTCAGGACATTTTTAAAGGCCCCCAGACCCTTCTAGAGCCCCTCAGGACATTTCTAAAGGCCCCCAGACCCTTCTAATGCCCCACAGGGCCTTTCTAAAGGTCCCCAGACCCTTCTAGAGCCCCTGAAGACCCTTCTAAAGGCCCCCAGACCCTTATAGAGCCCCTCAGGACCCTTCTAAAGTCCCCCAGACCCTGCTAATTCCCCTCAGGGCTTTTATAATGGCACCCAGACCCTTCTAATGCCCCTCAGGACCCTTATAAAGGCACCCAGACCCTTCTAGAGCCTCTCAGGACAGTTTTAAATGCCTCCAGACCCTTCTGGACCCCCTCAGGACCATTATAAAGGCCCCCAGACCCCTCTAATGCCCTTCAGGGCCTTTCTAAAGTACCCCAGACACTTCTAGAAACTCTCAGGGCCTTTCTATATGACCCCAGACCCTTGTAATGCCACTCAGGGCCTTTCTAAAGGCCCCCATACCCTTCTAATGCCCCTCAGGACATTTCTAAAGGCCCCCAGACCCTTCCAGAGCCCCTCAGGACATTTCTAAAGGCACCCAGACCCTCGTAATGCAACTCAGGGCCTTTCTAAAGGCCTCCACACCCTTCTAATGACCCTCAAGACCCATGTAAAGGCCCCCAGACCCTTCTAGATTGCCTCAGGACCCATCTAAAAGCCCCCAGACCCTTCTAATGCCTTTCAGGGCCTATCTAAACGCCTCCACACCCTTCTAATGACCCTCAAGACCCATGTAAAGGCCCCCAGACCCTTCTAGATTGCCTCAGGACCCATCTAAAAGCCCCCAGACCCTACTAATGCCTTTCAGGACCCTTATGAAGGCCACAAGACCCTTCTAATGCCCCTCAGGACCTTTCTAAAGGCCCTCAGACCCTTCTAATGCCCCTCAGGGCATTTATAAAGGTTCCCAGACCCTTCTAGAGCCTGTCAGGACCCTTATAAACGCCCCCAGACCATTCTAGAGCCCCTCAGGACACTTCTAAATGCCCACAGACCATTCTAATGCCTGTCAGGGCCTTTATAAAGGTCCCCAGACCCTTCTACTGCCCCTCAGGAGCATTCTAAAGGCCCCCAGACCCTTCTAATGCCTCACAGGGCCTTTCTAAAGGTCCCCAGACCCTTCTAGAGCCCCTGAAGACCCTTCTAAAGGCCCCCAGACCCTTATAGAGCCCCTCAGGACCCTTCTAAAGTCCCCCAGACCCGGCTAATTACCCTCAGGGCTTTTATAAGGGCACCCAGACCCTTCTAATGCCCCTCAGGACCCTTATAAAGGCACCCAGACCCTTCTAGACCCCCTCAGGACCATTTTAAAGGCCCCCAGACCCTTCTAATGCCCCTCAGGACCCTTCTAAAGGCTCCCAGACCTTTCTAATGCCCCTCAGGGCCTTTCTAAAGTACCCCAGACACTTCTAGAACTTCTCAGGGCCTTTCTATATGATCCTAGACCCTTGTAATGCCCCTCAGGACATTTCTAAAGGCACCCAGACCCTTCTAGAGAACCTCAGGACATTTCTAAAGGCACCCAGACCCTTCTAATGCCACTCAGGGCCTTTCTAAAGGCCGCGAGACCCTTATAATCCCCCTGAGGGCCTTTAAAGAGGCCCCCAGACCCTTCTGGACCCCCTCAGGACGCTTCTAATAGCCCCCAGACCCTTCTAGAGCCCCTCAGGGCCTTTCTAAAGGCCTCCACACCCTTCTAATGACCCTCAAGACCCATGTAAAGGCCCCTAGACCCTTCTAGATTGCCTCAGGACCCATCTAAAAGCCCCCAGACCCTTCTAATGCCTTTCAGGACCCTTATGAAGTCCACAAGACCCTTCTAATGCCCCTCAGGACCTTTCTAAAGGCCCTCAGACCCTTCTAATGCCCCTCAGGGCATTTATAAAGGTTCCCAGACCCTTCTAGAGCCCGGAAGGACCCTTATAAAGGCCCCCAGACCATTCTAGAGCCTCTCAGGACAGTTTTAAATGCCTCCAGACCCTTCTAGACCCCCTCAGGACCATTCTGAAAGCCCCCAGACCCTTCTAATGCCCCTCAGGACCCTTCTAAAGGCCCCCAGACACTTCTAATGACCCTCAGGGCCTTTCTAAAGTACCCCAGACACTTCTAGAACCTCTCAGGGCCTTTCTATATGACCCCGGACCTTTCTAATGCCTCTCAGGGTCTTTCTAAGGGCCGCGAGACACTTATAATCCACCTGAGGGCCTTTAAAAAGGCCCCCAGACCCTTCTGGACCCCCTCAGGACGCTTCTGATAGCCCCCAGACCCTTCTAGAGCCCCTCAGGGCGTTTTTAAAGGACTCTACACCCTTCTAGTGACCATCAAGACCCATGTAAAGGCCCCCAGACCCTTCTAGATTGCCTCAGGACCCATCTAAAAGCCCCCAGACCCTTCTAATGCCTTTCAGCGCCTTTCTAAAGGCCTCCACACCCTTCTAATGACCCTCAAGACCCATGTAAAGGCCCCTAGACCCTTCTAGATTGCCTCAGGAGCCATCTAAAAGCCCCCAGACCCTTCTAATGCCTTTCAGGACCCTTATGAAGGCCCCTAGACCCTTCTAATGCCCCTCAGGTCCTTTCTAAAGGCCCTCAGACCCTTCTAATGCCCCTCAGGGCATTTATAAAGGTTCCCAGACCCTTGTAGAGCCCGTCAGGACCCTTATAAAGGCCCCCAGACCATTCTAGAGCCCCTCAGGACACTTCTAAAGGCCCGCAGACCATTCTAATGCCCCACAGGGCCTTTATAAAGGTCCCCAGACCCTTCTACTGCCCCTCAGGAGCATTCTAAAGGCACCCAGACACTTCTAATGCCCCACAGGGCCTTTCTAAAGGTCCCCAGACCATTCTAGAGCCCCTGAAGACCCATCTAAAGGCCCCCAGACCCTTATAGAGCCCCTCAGGACCCTTCTAAAGTCCCCCAGACCCTGCTAATTCCCTTCAGGGCTTTTATAATGGCACCCAGACCCTTCTAATGCCCCTCAGGACCCTTATAAAGGCACCCAGACCCTTCTAGAGCCTCTCAGGACAGTTTTAAATGACTCCAGACCCTTCTAGACCCCATCAGGACCATTCTAAAGGCCCCCAGACCCTTCTAATGCCCCTCAGGACCCTTCTAAAGGCCCCCAGACCCTTCTAATGCACCTCAGGGCCTTTCTAAAGTACCCCAGACATTTCTAGAACCTCTCAGGGCCTTTCTATATGACCCCAGACCCTTGTAATGCCCCTCAGGGCCTTTCTAAAGGCCCCCATACCCTTCTAATGCCCCTCAGGACATTTCTAAAGGCCCCCAGACACTTCCAGAGCCCCTCAGGACATTTCTAAAGGCACCCAGACCCTTGTAATGCCACTCAGAGCCTTTGTAAAGGCCGCCAGACCCTTCTAATCCCCCTGAGGGCCTTTAAAAAGGCCCCCAGACCCTTCTGGACCCCTTCAGGACGCTTCTAATAGCACCCAGACCTTTTAGAGCCCCTCAGGGCCTTTCTAAAGGCCTCAACACCCTTCTAATGATCCTCAAGACCCATGTAAACGCCCCCAGACCCTTCTAGATTGCCTCAGGACCCATCTAAAAGCCCCCAGACCCTTCTAATGCCTTTCAGGGCCTTTCTAAAGGCCTCCACACCCTGCTAATGATCCTCAAGACCCATGTAAAGGCCCCTAGACCCTTCTAGATTGCCTCAAGACCCATCTAAAAGCCCCCAGACCCTTCTAATGCATTTCAGGACCCTTATGAAGGCCACAAGACCCTTCTAATGCCCCTCAGTACCTTTCTAAATGCTCTCAGAACCTTCTAATGCCCCTCAGGGCATTTATAAAGGTTCCCAGACCCTTCTAGAGCCCGTCAGGACCCTTATAAAGGCCCCCAGACCATTCTAGAGCCCCTCAGGACACTTCTAAAGGCCCGCAGACCATTCTAATGCCTGTCAGGGCCTTTATAAAGGTCCCCAGACCCTTCTACTGTCCCTCGGGAGCATTCTAAAGGCACCCAGACCCTTCTAATGCCCCACAGGGCCTTTCTAAAGGTCCCCAGACCCTTCTAGAGCCCCTGAAGACCCTTCTAAAGGCCCCCAGACCCTTATAGAGCCACTCAGGACCCTTCTAAAGTTCCCCAGACCCTACTAATGCCCCTCAGGACCCTTATAAAGGCACCCAGACCGTTCTAGAGCCTCTCAGGACAGTTTTAAATGCCTCCAGACCCTTCTAGACCCCCTCAGGACCATTCTAAAGGCCCCCAGACCCTTCTAATGCCCCTCAGGACCCTTCTAAATGCCCCCAGACCCTTCTAATGCCCCTCAGGACCTTTCTAAAGTACCCCAGACACTTCTAGAACCTCTCAGGGCCTTTCTATATGACCCCAGACCCTTGTAATGCCCCTCAGGGCCTTTCTAAAGGCCCCCATACCCTTCTAATGCCCCTCAGGACATTTCTAAAGGCCCAGAGACACTTCCAGAGCCCCTCAGGACATTTCTAAAGGCACCCAGACCCTTGTAATGCCTTTCAGGACCCTTATGAAGGCCACAAGACCCTTCTAATGCCCCTCAGGACCTTTCTAAATGCCCCCAGACCCTTCCAGAGCCTCTCAGGACATTTCTAAAGGCACCCAGATCCTTCTAATGCCATTCAGGGCCATTCTAAAGGCCGCGAGACCCTTCTAATCCCCCTGAGGGCCTTTAAAAAGGCCCCCAGACCCTTCTGGACCCCCTCAGGACGCTTCTAATAGTCCCCAGACCCTTCTAGAGCCCCTCACGGCCTTTCTAAAGGCCTCCACACCCTTCTAATGACCCTCAAGACCCATGTAAAGGCCCCCAGACCCTTCTAGATTGCCTCAGGACCCATCTAAAAGCCCCCAGACCCTTCTAATGCCTTTCAGGACCCTTATGAAGGCCACAAGACCCTTCTAATGCCCCTCAGGACCTTTCTAAAGGCCCTCAGACCCTTCTAATGCCCCTCAGGGCATTTATAAAGGTTCCCAGACCCTTCTAGAGCCCGTCAGGACCCTTATAAAGGCCCCCAGACCATTCTCGAGCCCCTCAGGACCTTTCTAAAGGCCCCCAGACCATTCTAATGCCCAACAGGGCCTTTATTAAGTCCCCAGACCCTTCTACTGCCCCTCAGGAGCATTCTAAAGGCCCCCAGATCCTTCTAATGCCCCACAGGGCCTTTCTAAAGGTCCCCAGACCCTTCTAGAGCCCCTGAAGACCCTACTAAAGGCCCCCAGACCCTTATAGAGCCCCTCAGGACCCTTCTAAAGTCCCCCAGACCCTGCTAATTCCCCTCAGGTCTTTTATAATGGCACCCAGACCCTTCTAATGCCCCACAGGGCCTTTCTAAAGGTCCCCAGCCCCTTCTAGATCCCCTGAAGACCCTTCTAAAGGCCCCCAGACCCTTCTAATGCAAGTCAGGGCCTTTCTAAAGGCCGCGGGACCCTTATAATCCCCCTGAGGTCCTTTAAAAAGGCCCCCAGACCCTTCTGGACCCCCTCAGGATGCTTCTAATAGCCCCCAGACCCTTCTAGAGCCCCTCAGGACCCTTATAAAGGCCCCCAGACCATTCTAGAGCCCCTCAGGACACTTCCAACGGCCCGCAGACCATTCTAATGCCTGTCAGGACCTTTATAAAGGTCCCCAGACCCTTCTACTGCACCTCAGGAGCATTCTAAAGGCCCCCAGACCCTTCTAATGCCCCACAGGGCCTTTCTAAAGGTCCCCAGACCCTTCTAGAGCCTCTGAAGACCCTTCTAAAGGCCCCCAGACCCTTACAGAGCCCCTCAGGTCTATTCTAAAGGCCCCCAGACCCTGCTAATTCCCCTCAGGGCTTTTATAAGGGTCACAGGACCCTTCTAATGCCCCTCAGGACCATTATAATGGCACCCAGACCCTTCTAGAGCCTCTCAGGACAGTTTTAAATGCCTCCAGACCCTTCTAGACCCCCTCAGGACCATTCTAAAGGCCCCCAGACCCTTCTAATGCCCCTCAGAACCCTTCTAAAGGCCCCCAGACCATTCTAATGCCCCTCAGGGCCTTTCTAAAGGCCGCGAGACCCTTCTCATCCCCCTGAGGGCCTTTAAAAAGGCCCCCAGACCCTTCTGGACCACCTCAGGACGCTTCTAATAGCCCCCAGACCCTTCTAGAGCCCCTCACGGCCTTTCTAAAGGCCTCCACACCCTTCTAATGACACTCAAGACGCATGTAAAGGCCCCCAGACCCTTCTAGATTGCCTCAGGACCCATCTAAAAGCCCCCAGACCCTTCTAATGCCTTTCAGGGCCTTTCTAAAGGCCTCCACACCCTTCTAATGACCCTCAAGACCCATGTAAAGGCCCCTAGACCCTTCTAGATTGCCTCAGGACCCATCTAAAAGCCCCCAGACCCTTCTAATGCCTTTCAGGACCCTTATGAAGGCCACAAGACCCTTCTAATGCCCCTCAGGACCTTTCTAAAGGCCCTCAGACCTTTCTAATCCCCCTCAGGGCATTTATAAAGGTTCCCAGACCCTTCTAGAGCCCGTCAGGACCCTTATAAAGGCCCCCAGACCATTCTAGAGCCCCTCAGGACACTTATAAAGGCCCGCAGACCATTCTAATGCCCGTCAGGGCCTTTATAAAGGTCCCCAGACCCTTCTAGTGCCCCTGAGGAGCATTCTAAAGGCACCCAGACAATTCTAATGCCCCACAGGGCCTTTCTAAAGGTCCCCAGACCCTTCTAGAGCCCCTGAAGACCCATCTAAAGGCCCCCAGACCCTTATAGAGCCCCTCAGGACCCTTCTAAAGTCCCCCAGACCCTGCTAATTCCCCTCAGGGCTTTTATAATGGCACCCAGACCCTTCTAATGCCCCTCAGGACCCTTATAAAGGCACCCAGACCCTTCTAGAGCCTCTCAGGACAGTTTTAAATGCCTCCAGACCCTTCTAGATCCCCTCAGGACCATTCAAAAGGCCCCCAGACCCTTCTAGATCCCCTCAGGACCATTCTAAATGCCCCCAGACCCTTCTAATGCCCCTCAGGACCCTTCTAAAGGCCCCCAGACCCTTCTAATGCCCCTCAGGGCCTTTCTAAAGTACCCCAGACACTTCTAGAACCTCTCAGGGCCTTTCTATATGACCCTGGACTCTTGTAATGCCCCTCAGGGCCTTTCTAAAGGCCCCCATACCCTTCTAATGCCCCTCAGGACATTTCTAAAGGCCCCCAGACCCTTCTAGAGCCCCTCAGGACATTTCTAAAGGCACCCAGACCCTTGTAATGCCACTCAGAGCCTTTGTAAAGGCCGCGAGACCCTTATAATCCCCCTGAGGGCCTTTAAAAAGGCCCCCAGACCCTTCTGGACCCCATCAGGACGTTTCTAATAGCCCCCAGACCCATCTAGAGCCCCTCAGGGCCTTTCTAAAGGCCTCCACACCCTTCTAATGACCCTGAAGACCCATGTAAAGGCCCCCAGACCCTTCTAGATTGCCTCAGGACCCATCTAAAAGCCCCCAGACCCTTCTAATGCCTTTCAGGGCCTTTCTAAAGGCCTCCACACCCTTCTAATGACCCTCAAGACCCATGTAAAGGCCCCTAGACCCTTCTAGATTGCCTCAGGAGCCATCTAAAAGCCCCCAGACCCTTCTAATGCATTTCAGGACCATTATGAAGGCCACAAGACCCTTCTAATGCCCCTCAGGACCTTTCTAAATGCCCTCAGACCCTTCTAATGCCCCTCAGGGCATTTATAAAGGTTCCCAGACCCTTCTGGAGCCCGTCAGGACCCTTATAACGGCCCCCAGACCATTCTAGAGCCCCTCAGGACACTTCCAACGGCCCGCAGACCATTCTAATGCCTGTCAGGGCCTTTCTAAAGGTCCCCAGACCCTTCTACTGCCCCTCAGGAGCATTCTAAAGGCCCCCAGACCCTTCTAATGCCCCACAGGGCCTTTCTAAAGGTCCCCAGACCCTTCTAGAGCCCCTGAAGACCCTTCTAAAGGCCCCCAGACCCTTACAGAGCCCCTCAGGTCTATTCTAAAGGCCCCCAGACCCTGCTAATTCCCCTCAGGGCTTTTATAAGGGTCACAAGACCCTTCTAATGCCCCTGAGGACCCTTATAAAGGCACCCAGACCCTTCTAGAGCCTCTCAGGACAGTTTTAAATGCCTCCAGACCCTTCTAATGCCCCTCAGGACCATTCTAAAGGCCCCCAGACCCTTCTAATGCCCCTCAGGACCCTTCTAAAGGCCCCCAGACCCTTCTAATGCCCCTCAGGACCCTTCTAAAGGCCCCCAGACCATTCTAATGCCCCTCAGGGCCTTTCTAAAGGCCGCGAGACCCTTATAATCCCCCTGAGGGCCTTTAAAAAGGCCCCCAGACCCTTCTGGACCCCCTCAGGACGCTTCTAATAGCCCCCAGACCCTTCTAGAGCCCCTCACGGCCTTTCTAAAGGCCTCCACACCCTTCTAATGACCCTCAAGACCCATGTAAAGGCCCCCAGACCCTTCTAGATTGCCTAAGGACCCATCTAAAAGCCCCCAGACCCTTCTAATGCTTTTCAGGGCCTTTCTAAAGGCCTCCACACCCTTCTAATGACCCTCAAGACCCATGTAAAGGCCCCCAGACCCTTCTAGATTGCCTCAGGACCCATCTAAAAGCCCCCAGACCCTTCTAATGCCTTTCAGGGCCTTTCTAAAGGCCTCCACACCCTTCTAATGACCCTCAAGACCCATGTAAAGGCCCCTAGACCCTTCTAGATTGCCTCAGGACCCATCTAAAAGCCCCCAGACCCTTCTAATGCCTTTCAGGACCATTATGAAGGCCACAAGACCCTTCTAATGCCCCTCAGGACCTTTCTAAATGACCTCAGACCCTTCTAATGCCCCTCAGGGCATTTATAAAGGTTCCCAGACACTTCTAGAGCCCGGAAGGACTGTTATAAAGGCCCCCAGACCAATCTAGAACCCCTCAGGACATTTCTAAAGGTCCGCAGACCATTCTAATGTCTGTCAGGGCCTTTTTAAAGGTCCCCAGACCCTTCTACTGCCCCTCAGGAGCATTCTAAAGGCACCCAGACCCTTCTAATGCCCCACAGGGCCTTTCTAAAGGTCCCCAGACCCTTCTAGTGCCCCTGAAGACCCTTCTAAAGGCCCCCAGACCCTTATAGAGCCCCTCAGGACCCTTCTAAAGTCCCCCAGACCCTGCTAATTCCCCTCAGGGCTTTTATAATGGCACCCAGACCCTTCTAATGCCCCTCAGGACCCTTATAAAGGCACCCAGACCCTTCTAGAGCCTCTCAGGACAGTTTTAAACGCCTCCAGACCCTTCTAGACACCCTCAGGACCATTCTAAAGGCCCCCAGACCCTTCTAATGCCCCTCAGGACCCTTCTAAAGGCCCCCAGATTCTTCTAATGCCCCTCAGGGTTTTTCTAAAGTACCCCAGACACTTCTAGAACCTCTCAGCTCCTTTCTATATGACCCCAGACCATTGTAATGCTTCTCAGGGCCTTTCTAAAGGCACCCAGACCCTTGTAATGCCCCTCAGGACATTTCTAAAGGCCCCCAGACCCTTCTAGAGCCCCTCAGGACACTTCTAAAGGCCCACAGACCATTCTAATGCCCGTCAGGGCCTTTCTAAAGGTCCCCAGACCCTTCTACTGCCCCTCAGGAGCATTCTAAAGGCCCCCAGACCCTTCTAATGCAAGTCAGGGCCTTTCTAAAGGCCGCGAGACCCTTATAATCCCCCTGAGGGCCTTTAAAAAGGCCCCCAGACCCTTCTGGACCCCCTCAGGACGCTTCTAATAGCCCCCAGACCCTTCTAGAGCCCCTCAGGGCCTTTCTAAAGGCCTCCACACCCTTCTAATGACACTCAAGACCCATGTAAATGCCCCCAGACCCTTCTAGATTGCCTCAGGACCCATCTAAAAGCCCCCAGACCCTTCTAATGCCTTTCAGGGCCTTTCTAAAGGCCTCCACACCATTCTAATGACCCTCAAGACCCATGTAAAGGCCCCTAGACCCTTCTAGATTGCCTCAGGACCCATCTAAAAGCCCTCAGACCCTTCTAATGCCTTTCAGGACCCTTATGAAGGCCACAAGACCCTTCTAATGCCCCTCAGGACCTTTCTAAAGGCCCTCAGACCCTTCTAATGCCCCTCAGGGCATTTATAAAGGTTCCCAGACCCTTCTAGAGCCCGTCAGGACCCTTATAAAGGCCCCCAGACCATTCTAGAGCCCTTCAGGACACTTCTAACGGCCCGCAGACCATTCTAATGCCTGTCAGGGCCTTTATAATGGTCCCCAGACCCTTCTACTGCCCCTCAGGAGCATTCTAAAGGCCCCCAGACCCTTCTAATGCCCCACAGGGCCTTTCCAAAGGTCCCCAGACCCTTCTAGAGCCCCTGAAGACCCTTCTAAAGGCCCCCAGACCCTTATAGAGCCCCTCAGGACCCTTCTAAAGGCCCCCAGACCCTATTAATTCCCCTCAGGGCTTTTATAATGGCACCCAGACCCTTCTAATGCCCCTCAGGACCCTTATAAAGGCACCCAGACCCTTCTAGAGCCTCTCAGGACAGTTTTAAACGCCTCCAGACCCTTCTAGACCCCCTCAGGACCATTCTAAAGGCCCCCAGACCCTTCTAATGCCCCTCAGGACCCTTCTAAAGGCCCCCAGACCCTTCTAATGCCCCTCAGGGCCTTTCTAAAGTACCCCAGACACTTCTAGAACCTCTCAGGGCCTTTCTATATGACCCCAGACCCTTGTAATGCCCCTCAGGGCCTTTCTAAAGGCCCCCACACCCTTCTAATGCCCCTCAGGACATTTCTAAAGGCCCCCAGACCCTTCCAGAGCCCCTCAGGACATTTCTAAAGGCACCCAGACCCTTGTAATGCCACTCAGGGCCTTTCTAAAGGCCGCGAGACCCTTATAATCCCCCTGAGGGCCTTTAAAAAGGCCCCCAGACCCTTCTGGACCCCCTCAGGACGCTTCTAATAACCCCCAGACCCTTCTAGAGCCCCTCAGGGCCTTTCTAAAGGCCTCCACACCCTTCTAATGACCCTCAAGACCCATGTAAAGGCCCCCAGACCCTTCTAGATTGCCTCAGGACCCATCTAAAAGCCCCCAGACCCTTCTAATGCCTTTCAGGGCCTTTCTAAAGGCCTCCACACCCTTCTAATGACCCTCAAGACCCATGTAAAGGCCCCTAGACCCTTCTAGATTGCCTCAGGACCCATCTAAAAGCCCCCAGACCCTTCTAATGCCTTTCAGGACCCTTATGAAGGCCACAAGACCCTTCTAATGCCCCTCAGGACCTTTCTAAAGGCCCTCAGACCTTTCTAACCCCCCTCAGGGCATTTATAAAGGTTCCCAGATCCTTCTAGAGCCCGTCAGGACCCTTATAAAGGCCCCCAGACCATTCTAGAGCCCCTCAGGACACTTCTAACGGCCCGCAGACCATTCTAATGTCTGTCAGGGCCTTTTTAAAGGTCCCCAGACCCTTCTACTGCCCCTCAGGAGCATTCTAAAGGCACCCAGACCCTTCTAATGCCCCACAGGGCCTTTCTAAAGGTCCCCAGACCTTTCTAGTGCCCCTGAAGACCCTTCTAAAGGCCCCCAGACCCTTATAGAGCCCCTCAGGACCCTTCTAAAGTCCCCCAGACCCTGCTAATTCCCCTCAGGGCTTTTATAATGGCACCCAGACCCTTCTAATGCCCCTCAGGACCCTTATAAAGGCACCCAGACCCTTCTAGAGCCTCTCAGGACAGTTTTAAACGCCTCCAGACCCTTCTAGACACCCTCAGGACCATTCTAAAGGCCCCCAGACCCTTCTAATGCCCCTCAGGACCCTTCTAAAGGCCCCCAGATTCTTCTAATGCCCCTCAGGTTCTTTCTAAAGTACCCCAGACACTTCTAGAACCTCTCAGCTCCTTTCTATATGACCCCAGACCATTGTAATGCTTCTCAGGGCCTTTCTAAAGGCACCCAGACCCTTGTAATGCCCCTCAGGACATTTCTAAAGGCCCCCAGACCCTTCTAGAGCCCCTCAGGACACTTCTAAAGGCCCACAGACCATTCTAATGCCCGTCAGGGCCTTTCTAAAGGTCCCCAGACCCTTCTACTGCCCCTCAGGAGCATTCTAAAGGCCCCCAGACCCTTCTAATGCAAGTCAGGGCCTTTCTAAAGGCCGCGAGACCCTTATAATCCCCCTGAGGGCCTTTAAAAAGGCCCCCAGACCCTTCTGGACCCCCTCAGGACGCTTCTAATAGCCCCCAGATCCTTCTAGAGCCCCTCAGGGCCTTTCTAAAGGCCTCCACACCCTTCTAATGACCCTCAAGACCCATGTAAAGGCCCCCAGACCCTTCTAGATTGCCTCAGGACCCATCTAAAAGCCCCCAGACCCTTCTAATGCCTTTCAGGGCCTTTCTAAAGGCCTCCACACCATTCTAATGACCCTCAAGACCCATGTAAAGGCCCCTAGACCCTTCTAGATTGCCTCAGGACCCATCTAAAAGCCCTCAGACCCTTCTAATGCCTTTCAGGACCCTTATGAAGGCCACAAGACCCTTCTAATGCCCCTCAGGACCTTTCTAAAGGCCCTCAGACCCTTCTAATGCCCCTCAGGGCATTTATAAAGGTTCCCAGACCCTTCTAGAGCCCGTCAGGACCCTTATAAAGGCCCCCAGACCATTCTAGAGCCCTTCAGGACACATCTAACGGCCCGCAGACCATTCTAATGCCTGTCAGGGCCTTTATAAAGGTCCCCAGACCCTTCTACTGCCCCTCAGGAGCATTCTAAAGGCCCCCAGACCCTTCTAATGCCCCACAGGGCCTTTCCAAAAGTCCCCAGACCCTTCTAGAGCCCCTGAAGACCCTTCTAAAGGCCCCCAGACCCTTATAGAGCCCCTCAGGACCCTTCTAAAGGCCCCCAGACCCTATTAATTCCCCTCAGGGCTTTTATAATGGCACCCAGACCCTTCTAATGCCCCTCAGGACCCTTATAAAGGCACCCAGACCCTTCTAGAGCCTCTCAGGACAGTTTTAAACGCCTCCAGACCCTTCTAGACCCCCTCAGGACCATTCTAAAGGCCCCCAGACCCTTCTAATGCCCCTCAGGACCTTTCTAAAGTACCCCAGACACTTCTAGAACCTCTCAGGGCCTTTCTATATGACCCCAGACCCTTGTAATGCCCCTGAGGGCCTTTCTAAAGGCCCCCACACCCTTCTAATGCCCCTCAGGACATTTCTAAAGGCCCCCAGACCCTTCCAGAGCCCCTCAGGACATTTCTAAAGGCACCCAGACCCTTGTAATGCCACTCAGGGCCTTTCTAAAGGCCGCGAGACCCTTATAATCCCCCTGAGGGCCTTTAAAAAGGCCCCCAGACCCTTCTGGACCCCCTCAGGACGCTTCTAATAACCCCCAGACCCTTCTAGAGCCCCTCAGGGCCTTTCTAAAGGCCTCCACACCCTTCTAATGACCCTCAAGACCCATGTAAAGGCCCCCAGACCCTTCTAGATTGCCTCAGGACCCATCTAAAAGCCCCCAGACCCTTCTAATGCCTTTCAGGGCCTTTCTAAAGGCCTCCACACCCTTCTAATGACCCTCAAGACCCATGTAAAGGCCCCTAGACCCTTCTAGATTGCCTCAGGACCCATCTAAAAGCCCCCAGACCCTTCTAATGCCTTTCAGGACCCTTATGAAGGCCACAAGACCCTTCTAATGCCCCTCAGGACCTTTCTAAAGGCCCTCAGACCTTTCTAACCCCCCTCAGGGCATTTATAAAGGTTCCCAGATCCTTCTAGAGCCCGTCAGGACCCTTATAAAGGCCCCCAGACCATTCTAGAGCCCCTCAGGACACTTCTAACGGCCCGCAGACCATTCTAATGTCTGTCAGGGCCTTTTTAAAGGTCCCCAGACCCTTCTACTGCCCCTCAGGAGCATTCTAAAGGCACCCAGACCCTTCTAATGCCCCACAGGGCCTTTCTAAAGGTCCCCAGACCTTTCTAGTGCCCCTGAAGACCCTTCTAAAGGCCCCCAGACCCTTATAGAGCCCCTCAGGACCCTTCTAAAGTCCCCCAGACCCTGCTAATTCCCCTCAGGGCTTTTATAATGGCACCCAGACCCTTCTAATGCCCCTCAGGACCCTTATAAAGGCACCCAGACCCTTCTAGAGCCTCTCAGGACAGTTTTAAACGCCTCCAGACCCTTCTAGACACCCTCAGGACCATTCTAAAGGCCCCCAGACCCTTCTAATGCCCCTCAGGACCCTTCTAAAGGCCCCCAGATTCTTCTAATGCCCCTCAGGGTCTTTCTAAAGTACCCCAGACACTTCTAGAACCTCTCAGCTCCTTTCTATATGACCCCAGACCATTGTAATGCTTCTCAGGGCCTTTCTAAAGGCACCCAGACCCTTGTAATGCCCCTCAGGACATTTCTAAAGGCCCCCAGACCCTTCTAGAGCCCCTCAGGACACTTCTAAAGGCCCACAGACCATTCTAATGCCCGTCAGGGCCTTTCTAAAGGTCCCCAGACCCTTCTACTGCCCCTCAGGAGCATTCTAAAGGCCCCCAGACCCTTCTAATGCAAGTCAGGGCCTTTCTAAAGGCCGCGAGACCCTTATAATCCCCCTGAGGGCCTTTAAAAAGGCCCCCAGACCCTTCTGGACCCCCTCAGGACGCTTCTAATAGCCCCCAGACCCTTCTAGAGCCCCTCAGGGCCTTTCTAAAGGCCTCCACACCCTTCTAATGACCCTCAAGACCCATGTAAAGGCCCCCAGACCCTTCTAGATTGCCTCAGGACCCATCTAAAAGCCCCCAGACCCTTCTAATGCCTTTCAGGGCCTTTCTAAAGGCCTCCACACCATTCTAATGACCCTCAAGACCCATGTAAAGGCCCCTAGACCCTTCTAGATTGCCTCAGGACCCATCTAAAAGCCCTCAGACCCTTCTAATGCCTTTCAGGACCCTTATCAAGGCCACAAGACCCTTCTAATGCCCCTCAGGACCTTTCTAAAGGCCCTCAGACCCTTCTAATGCCCCTCAGGGCATTTATAAAGGTTCCCAGACCCTTCTAGAGCCCGTCAGGACCCTTATAAAGGCCCCCAGACCATTCTAGAGCCCTTCAGGACACTTCTAACGGCCCGCAGACCATTCTAATGCCTGTCAGGGCCTTTATAATGGTCCCCAGACCCTTCTACTGCCCCTCAGGAGCATTCTAAAGGCCCCCAGACCCTTCTAATGCCCCACAGGGCCTTTCCAAAGGTCCCCAGACCCTTCTAGAGCCCCTGAAGACCCTTCTAAAGGCCCCCAGACCCTTATAGAGCCCCTCAGGACCCTTCTAAAGGCCCCCAGACCCTATTAATTCCCCTCAGGGCTTTTATAATGGCACCCAGACCCTTCTAATGCCCCTCAGGACCCTTATAAAGGCACCCAGACCCTTCTAGAGCCTCTCAGGACAGTTTTAAACGCCTCCAGACCCTTCTAGACCCCCTCAGGACCATTCTAAAGGCCCCTAGACCCTTCTAATGCCCCTCAGGACCCTTCTAAAGGCCCCCAGACCCTTCTAATGCCCCTCAGGGCCTTTCTAAAGTACCCCAGACACTTCTAGAACCTCTCAGGGCCTTTCTATATGACCCCAGACCCTTGTAATGCCCCTCAGGGCCTTTCTAAAGGCCCCCACACCCTTCTAATGCCCCTCAGGACATTTCTAAAGGCCCCCAGACCCTTCCAGAGCCCCTCAGGACATTTCTAAAGGCACCCAGACCCTTGTAATGCCACTCAGGGCCTTTCTAAAGGCCGCGAGACCCTTATAATCCCCCTGAGGGCCTTTAAAAAGGCCCCCAGACCCTTCTGGACCCCCTCAGGACGCTTCTAATAGCCCCCAGACCCTTCTAGAGCCCCTCAGGGCCTTTCTAAAGGCCTCCACACCCTTCTAATGACCCTCAAGACCCATGTAAAGGCCCCCAGACCCTTCTAGATTGCCTCAGGACCCATCTAAAAGCCCCCAGACCCTTCTAATGCCTTTCAGGGCCTTTCTAAAGGCCTCCACACCCTTCTAATGACCCTCAAGACCCATGTAAAGGCCCCTAGACCCTTCTAGATTGCCTCAGGACCCATCTAAAAGCCCCCAGACCCTTCTAATGCCTTTCAGGACCCTTATGAAGGACACAAGACCCTTCTAATGCCCCTCAGGACCTTTCTAAAGGCCCTCAGACCTTTCTAACCCCCCTCAGGGCATTTATAAAGGTTCCCAGATCCTTCTAGAGCCCGTCAGGACCCTTATAAAGGCCCCCAGACCATTCTAGAGCCCCTCAGGACACTTATAAAGGCCCGCAGACCATTCTAATGCCCGTCAGGGCCTTTATAAAGGTCCCCAGACCCTTCTACTGCCCCTCAGGAGCATTCTAAAGGCACCCAGACAATTCTAATGCCCCACAGGGCCTTTCTAAAGGTCCCCAGACCCTTCTAGAGCCCCTGAAGACCCATCTAAAGGCCCCCAGACCCTTATAGAGCCCCTCAGGACCCTTCTAAAGTCCCCCAGACCCTGCTAATTCCCCTCAGGGCTTTTATAATGGCACCCAGACCCTTCTAATGCCCCTCAGGACCCTTATAAAGGCACCCAGACCCTTCTAGAGCCTCTCAGGACAGTTTTAAATGCCTCCAGACCCTTCTAGATCCCCTCAGGACCATTCTAAAGGCCCCCAGACCCTTCTAGATCCCCTCAGGACCATTCTAAAGGCCCCCAGACACTTCTAATGCCCCTCAGGACCCTTCTAAAGGCCCCCAGACCCTTCTAATGCCCCTCAGGGCCTTTCTAAAGTACCCCAGACACTTCTAGAACCTCTCAGGGCCTTTCTATATGACCCCAGACTCTTGTAATGCCCCTCAGGGCCTTTCTAAAGGCCCCCATACCCTTCTAATGCCCCTCAGGACATTTCTAAAGGCCCCCAGACCCTTCTAGAGCCCCTCAGGACATTTCTAAAGGCACCCAGACCCTTGTAATGCCACTCAGAGCCTTTGTAAAGGCCGCGAGACCCTTATAATCCCCCTGAGGGCCTTTAAAAAGGCCCCCAGACCCTTCTGGACCCCATCAGGACGTTTCTAATAGCCCCCAGACCCATCTAGAGCCACTCAGGGCCTTTCTAAAGGCCTCCACACCCTTCTAATGACCCTCAAGACCCATGTAAAGGCCCCCAGACCCTTCTAGATTGCCTCAGGAGCCATCTAAAAGCCCCCAGACCCTTCTAATGCCTTTCAGGGCCTTTCTAAAGGCCTCCACACCCTTCTAATGACCCTCAAGACCCATGTAAAGGCCCCTAGACCCTTCTAGATTGCCTCAGGACCCATCTAAAAGCCCCCAGACCCTTCTAATGCCTTTAAGGACCCTTATGAAGGCCACAAGACCCTTCTAATGCCCCTCAGGACCTTTCTAAATGACCTCAGACCCTTCTAATGCCCCTCAGGGCATTTATAAAGGTTCCCAGACACTTCTAGAGCCCGGAAGGACCGTTATAAAGGCCCCCAGACCAATCTAGAACCCCTCAGGACATTTCTAAAGGCCCGCAGACCATTCTAATGTCTGTCAGGGCCTTTTTAAAGGTCCCCAGACCTTTCTACTGCCCCTCAGGAGCATTCTAAAGGCACCCAGACCCTTCTAATGCCCCACAGGGCCTTTCTAAAGGTCCCCAGACCCTTCTAGTGCCCCTGAAGACCCTTCTAAAGGCCCCCAGACCCATATACAGCCCCTCAGGACCCTTCTAAAGTCCCCCAGACCCTGCTAATGCCCCTCAGGGCTTTTATAATGGCACCCAGACCCTTCTAATGCCCCTCAGGACCCTTATAAAGGCACCCAGACCCTTCTAGAGCCTCTCAGGACAGTTTTAAATGCCTCCAGACCCTTCTAGACACCCTCAGGACCATTCTAAAGGCCCCCAGACCCTTCTAATGCCCCTCAGGGTCTTTCTAAAGTACCCCAGACACTTCTAGAACCTCTCAGGGCCTTTCTATATGACCCCAGACCCTTGTAATGCCCCTCAGGACATTTCTAAAGGCCCCCAGACCCTTCTAGAGCCCCTCAGGACAATTCTAAAGGCCCACAGACCATTCTAATGCCCGTCAGGGCCTTTCTAAAGGTCCCCAGACCCTTGTACTGCCCCTCAGGAGCATTCTAAAGGCCCCCAGACCCTTCTAATGCCCCACAGGGCCTTTCTAAAGGTCCCCAGCCCCTTCTAGATCCCCTGAAGACCCCTCTAAAGGCCCCCAGACCCTTCTAATGCAAGTCAGGGCCTTTCTAAAGGCCGCGGGACCCTTATAATCCCCCTGAGGGCCTTTAAAAAGGCCCCCAGACCCTTCTGGACCCCCTCAGGACGCTTCTAATAGCCCCCAGACCCTTCTAGAGCCCCTCAGGGCCTTTCTAAAGGCCTCCACACCTTTCTAATGACCCTCAAGACCCATGTAAATGCCCCCAGACCCTTCTAGATTGCCTCAGGACCCATCTAAAAGCCCCCAGACCCTTCTAATGCCTTTCAGGGCCTTTCTAAAGGCCTCCACACCATTCTAATGACCCTCAAGACTCATGTAAAGGCCCCTAGACCCTTCTAGATTGCCTCAGGACCCATCTAAAAGCCCTCAGACCCTTCTAATGCCTTTCAGGACCCTTATGAAGGCCACAAGACCCTTCTAATGCCCCTCAGGACCTTTCTAAAGGCCCTCAGACCCTTCTAATGCCCCTCAGGGCATTTATAAAGGTTCCCAGACCCTTCTAGAGCCCGTCAGGACCCTTATAAAGGCCCCCAGACCATTCTAGAGCCCTTCAGGACACATCTAACGGCCCGCAGACCATTCTAATGCCTGTCAGGGCCTTTATAAAGGTCCCCAGACCCTTCTACTGCCCCTCAGGAGCATTCTAAAGGCCCCCAGACCCTTCTAATGCCCCACAGGGCCTTTCTAAAGGTCCCCAGACCCTTCTAGAGCCCCTGAAGACCCTTCTAAAGGCCCCCAGACCCTTATAGAGCCCCTCAGGACCCTTCTAAAGTCCCCCAGACCCTTCTAGAGCCCCTGAAGACACTTCTAATGGCACCCAGACCCTTCTAATGCCCCTCAGGACCCTTATAAAGGCACCCAGACCCTTCTAGAGCCTCTCAGGACAGTTTTAAATGCCTCCAGACCCTTCTAGACCCCCTCAGGACCATTCTAAAGGCCCCCAGACCCTTCTAATGCCCCTCAGGACCCTTCTAAAGGCCCCCAGACCCTTCTAATGCCCCTCAGGGCCTTTCTAAAGTACCCCAGACACATCTAGAACCTCTCAGGGCCTTTCTATATGACCCCAGACCCTTGTAATGCCCCTCAGGGCCTTTCTAAAGGCCCCCATACCCTTCTAATGCCCCTCAGGACATTTCTAAAGGCCCCCAGACCCTTCCAGAGCCCCTCAGGACATTTCTAAAGGCACCCAGACCCTTCTAATGCCACTCTGGGCCTTTCTAAAGGCCGCGAGACCCTTCTAATCCCCCTGAGGGCCTCTAAAAAGGCCCCCAGACCCTTCTGGACCCCCTCAGGACGCTTCTAATAGCCCCCAGACCCTTCTAGAGCCCCTCACGGCCTTTCTAAAGGCCTCCACACCCTTCTAATGACCCTCAAGACCCATGTAAAGGCCCCCAGACCCTTCTAGATTGCCTCAGGACCCATCTAAAAGCCCCCAGACCCTTCTAATGCCTTTCAGGGCCTTTCTAAAGGCCTCCACACCCTTCTAATGACCCTCAAGACCCATATAAAGGCCCCTAGACCCTTCTAGATTGCCTCAGGACCCATCTAAAAGCCCCCAGACCCTTCTAATGCCTTTCAGGACCCTTATGAAGGCCACAAGACCCTTCTAATGCCCCTCAGGACCTTTCTAAAGGCCCGCAGACCATTCTAATGCCCCACAGGGCCTTTATAAAGGTCCCCAGACCCTTCTACTGCCCCTCAGGAGCATTCTAAAGGCCCCCAGATCCTTCTAATGCCGCACAGGGCCTTTCTAAAGGTCCCCAGACCCTTCTAGAGACCCTGAAGACCCTTCTAAAGGCCCCCAGTCCCTTATAGAGCCCCTCAAGACCCTTCTAAAGTCTCCCAGACCATGTAAATTCCCCTCAGGGCTTTTATAAGGGTCACAAGACCCTTCTAATGCCCCTCAGGACCCCTCAGGTGCCTTTATAAAGGCACCCAGACCCTTCTAGAGCCTCTCAGGACAGTTTTAAATGCCTCCAGACCCTTCTAGACCCCCTCAGGACCATTCTAAAGGCCCCCAGACCCTTCTAATGCCCCTCAGGACCCTTCTAAAGGCCCCCAGACCATTCTAATGCCCCTCAGGGCCTTTCTAAAGTACCCCAGACACTTCTAGAACCTCTCAGGGCCTTTCTATATGACCCCAGACCCTTGTAATGCCCCTCAGGGCCTTTCTAAAGGCCCCCATACCCTTCTAATGCCCCACAGGACATTTTTCAAGGACCCCAGACCCTTCTAGAGCACCTCAGGACATTTCTAAAGGCACCCAGACCCTTCTAATGCCACTCAGGGCCTTTCTAAAGGCCGCGAGACCCTTATAATCCCCCTGAGGGCCTTTAAAAAGGCCCCCAGACCCTTCTGGACCCCCTCAGGACGCTTCTAATAGCCCCCAGACCCTTCTAGAGCCCCTCACGGCCTTTCTAAAGGCCTCCACACCCTTCTAATGACACTCAAGACCCATGTAAAGGCCCCCAGACCCTTCTAGATTGCCTCAGGACCCATCTAAAAGCCCCCAGACCCTTCTAATGCCTTTCAGGGCCTTTCTAAAGGCCTCCACACCCTTCTAATTACCCTCAAGACCCATGTAAAGGCCCCTAGACCCTTCTAGATTGCCTCAGGACCCATCTAAAAGCCCCCAGACCCTTCTAATGCCTTTCAGGACCCTTATGAAGGCCACAAGACCCTTCTAATGCCCCTCAGGACCTTTCTAAATGCCCTCAGACCCTTCTAATGCCCCTCAGGGCATATATAAAGGTAACCCAGATCCTTCTAGAGCCCGTCAGGACCCTTATAAAGGCCCCCAGACCATTCTAGAGCCCCTCAGGACACTTCTAAAGGCCCGCAGACCATTCTAATGCCCGTCAGGGCCTTTCTAAAGGTCCCCAGACCCTTCTAGTGCACCTCAGGAGCATTCTAAAGGCCCCCAGACCCTTCTAATGCCCCACAGGGCCTTTCTAAAGGTCCCCAGACCCTTCTAGAGCCCCTGAAGACCCTTCTAAAGGCCCCCAGACCCTTATAGAGCCCCTCAGGACCCTTCTAAAGGCCCCCAGACCCTATTAATTCCCCTCAGGGCTTTTATAATGGCACCCAGACCCTTCTAATGCCCCTCAGGACCCTTATAAAGGCACCCAGACCCTTCTAGAGCCTCTCAGGACAGTTTTAAACGCCTCCAGACCCTTCTAGACCCCCTCAGGACCATTCTAAAGGCCCCCAGACCCTTCTAATGCCCCTCAGGACCCTTCTAAAGGCCCCCAGACCCTTCTAATGCCCCTCAGGGCCTTTCTAAAGTACCCCAGACACTTCTAGAACCTCTCAGGGCCTTTCTATATGACCCCAGACCCTTGTAATGCCCCTCAGGGCCTTTCTAAAGGCCCCCAGACCCTTCTAATGCCCCTCAGGACATTTCTAAAGGCCCCCAGACCCTTCCAGAGCCCCTCAGGACATTTCTAAAGGCACCCAGACCCTTGTAATGCCACTCAGGGCCTTTCTAAAGGCCGCGAGACCCTTATAATCCCCCTGAGGGCCTTTAAAAAGGCCCCCAGACCCTTCTGGACCCCCTCAGGACGATTCTCATAGCTCCCAGACCCTTCTAGAGCCCCTCACGGCCTTTCTAAAGGCCTCCACACCCTTCTAATGACCCTCAAGAGCCATGTAAAGGACCCCAGACCCTTCTAGATTGCCTCAGGACCCATCTAAAAGCCCCCAGACCCTTCCAATGCCTTTCAGGGCCTTTCTAAAGGCCTCCACACCCTTCTAATGACCCTCAAGACCCATGTAAAGGCCCCTAGACCCTTCTAGATTGCCTCAGGACCCATCTAAAAGCCCCCAGACCCTTCTAATGCCTTTCAGGACCCTTATGAAGGCCACAAGACCCTTCTAATGCCCCTCAGGACCTTTCTAAAGGCCCTCAGACCCTTCTAATGCCCCTCAGGGCATTTATAAAGGTTCCCAGACCCTTCTAGAGCCCAGAAGGACCATTATAAAGGCCCCCAGACCATTCTAGAGCCCCTCAGGACACTTATAAAGGCCCGCAGACCATTCTAATGCCCGTCAGGGCCTTTATAAAGGTCCCCAGACCCTTCTACTGCCCCTCAGGAGCATTCTAAAGGCACCCAGACAATTCTAATGCCCCACAGGGCCTTTCTAAAGGTCCCCAGACCCTTCTAGAGCCCCTGAAGACCCTTCTAAAGGCCCCCAGACCCTTATAGAGCCCCTCAGCACCCTTCTAAAGTCCCCCAGACCCTGCTAATTCCCCTCAGGGCTTTTATAATGGCACCCAGACCCTTCTAATGCACCTCAGGACCCTTATAAAGGCTCCCAGACCCTTCTAGAGCCTCTCAGGACAGTTTTAAATGCCTCCAGACCCTTCTAGATCCCCTCAGGACCATTCTAAAGGCCCCCAGACCCTTCTAGATCCCCTCAGGACCATTCTAAAGGCCCCCAGACCCTTCTAATGCCCCTCAGGACCCTTCTAAAGGCCCCCAGACCCTTCTAATGCCCCTCAGGGCCTTTCTAAAGTACCCCAGACACTTCTAGAACCTCTCAGGGCCTTTCTATATGACCCCAGACTCTTGTAATGCCCCTCAGGGCCTTTCTAAAGGCCCCCATACCCTTCTAATGCCCCTCAGGACATTTCTAAAGGCCCCCAGACCCTTCTAGAGCCCCTCAGGACATTTCTAAAGGCACCCAGACCCTTGTAATGCCACTCAGAGCCTTTGTAAAGGCCGCGAGACCCTTATAATCCCCCTGAGGGCCTTTAAAAAGGCCCCCAGACCCTTCTGGACCCCATCAGGACGCTTCTAATAGCCCCCAGACCCTTCTAGAGCCCCTCAGGGCCTTTCTAAAGGACTCCACACCCTTCTAATGACCCTCAAGACCCATGTAAAGGCCCCCAGACCCTTCTAGATTGCCTCAGGACCCATCTAAAAGCCCCCAGACCCTTCTAATGCCTTTCAGGGCCTTTCTAAAGGCCTCCACACCCTTCTAATGACCCTCAAGACCCATGTAAAGGCCCCTAGACCCTTCTAGATTGCCTCAGGACCCATCTAAAAGCCCCCAGACCCTTCTAATGCCTTTCAGGACCCTTATGAAGGCCACAAGACCCTTCTAATGCCCCTCAGGACCTTTCTAAATGCCCTCAGACCCTTCTAATGCCCCTCAGGGCATTTATAAAGGTTCCCAGACCCTTCTAGTGCCCGTCAGGACCCTTATAAAGGCCCCCAGACCATTCTAGAGCCCCTCAGGACACTTCTAACGGCCCGCAGACCATTCTAATGCCTGTCAGGGCCTTTCTAAAGGTCCCCAGACCCTTCTACTGCCCCTCAGGAGCATTCTAAAGGCCCCCAGACCCTTCTAATGCCCCACAGGGCCTTTCTAAAGGTCGCCAGACCCTTCTAGAGCCCCTGAAGACCCTTCTAAAGGCCCCCAGACCCATATAGAGCCCCTCAGGACTCTTCTAAAGGCCCCCAGACCCTGCTAATTCCCCTCAGGGCTTTTATAAGGGTCACAAGACCCTTCTAATGCCCCTCAGGACCCTTATAAATGCACCCAGACCCTTCTAGAGCCTCTCAGGACAGTTTTAAATGCCTCCAGACCCTTCTAGACCCCCTCAGGACCATTCTAAAGGCCCCCAGACCCTTCTAATGCCCCTCAGAACCCTTCTAAAGGCACCCAGACCATTCTAATGCCCCTCAGGGCCTTTCTAAAGGCCGCGAGACCCTTATAATCCCCCTGAGGGCCTTTAAAAAGGCCCCCAGACCCTTCTGGACCCCCTCAGGATGCTTCTAATAGCCCCCAGACCCTTCTAGAGCCCCTCACGGCCTTTCTAAAGGCCTCCACACCCTTCTAATGACACTCAAGACCCATGTAAAGGCCCCCAGACCCTTCTAGATTGCCTCAGGACCCATCTAAAAGCCCCCAGACCCTTCTAATGCCTTTCAGGGCCTTTCTAAAGGCCTCCACACCCTTCTAATGACCCTCAAGACCCATGTAAAGGCCCCTAGACCCTTCTAGATTGCCTCAGGACCCATCTAAAAGCCCTCAGACCCTTCTAATGCTTTTCAGGACCCTTATGAAGGCCACAAGACCCTTCTAATGCCCCTCAGGACCTTTCTAAAGGCCCTCAGACCCTTCTAATGCCCCTCAGGGCATTTATAAAGGTTCCCAGACCCTTCTAGAGCCAAGAAGGACCCTTATAAAGGCCCCCAGACCATTCTAGAGCCCTTCAGGACACTTCTAACGGCCCGCAGACCATTCTAATGCCTGTCAGGGCCTTTATAAAGGTCCCCAGACCCTTCTATCGCCCCTCAGGAGCATTCTAAAGGCCCCCAGACCCTTCTAATGCCCCACAGGGCCTTTCTAAAGGTCCCCAGACCCTTCTAGAGCCCCTGAAGACCCTTCTAAAGGCCCCCAGACCCTTATAGAGCCCCTCAGCACCCTTCTAAAGTTCCCCAGACCCTGCTAATTCCCCTCAGGGCTTTTATAATGGCACCCAGACCCTTCTAATGCCCCTCAGGACCCTTATAAAGGCACCCAGACCCTTCTAGAGCCTCTCAGGACAGTTTTAAATGCCTCCAGACCCTTCTAGACCCCCTCAGGACCATTCTAAATGCCCTCAGACCCTTCTAATGCCACTCAGGACCCTTCTAAAGGCCCCCAGACCCTTCTAATGCCCCTCAGGGCCTTTCTAAAGTACCCCAGACACATCTAGAACCTCTCAGGGCCTTTCTATATGACCCCAGACCCTTGTAATGCCCCTCAGGGACTTTCTAAAGGCCCCCAGACCCTTCTAATGCCCCTCAGGGCCTTTCTAAAGGCCCCCAGACCCTTCCAGAGCCCCTCAGGACATTTCTAAAGGCACCCAGACCCTTGTAATGCCACTCAGGGCCTTTCTAAAGGCCGCGAGACCCTTATAATCCCCCTGAGGGCCTTTAAAAAGCCCCCAGACCCTTCTGGACCCCCTCAGGACGCTTCTAATAGCCCCCAGACCCTTCTAGAGCCCCTCACGGCCTTTCTAAAGGCCTCCACACCCTTCTAATGACCCTCAAGACCCATGTAAAGGCCCCCAGACCCTTCTAGATTGCCTCAGGACCCATCTAAAAGCCCCCAGACCCTTCTAATGCCTTTCAGGGCCTTTCTAAAGGCCTCCACACCCTTCTAATGACCCTCAAGACCCATGTAAATGCCCCTAGACCCTTCTAGATTGCCTCAGGACCCATCTAAAAGCCCCCAGACCCTTCTAATGCCTTTCAGGACCCTTATGAAGGCCACAAGACCCTTCTAATGCCCCTCAGGACCTTTCTAAAGGCCCTCAGACCTTTCTAATCCCCCTCAGGGCATTTATAAAGGTTCCCAGATCCTTCTAGAGCCCGTCAGGACCCTTATAAAGGCCCCCAGACCATTCTAGAGCCCCTCAGGACACTTCTAAAGGCCCGCAGACCATTCTAATGCCCGTCAGGGCCTTTATAAAGGTCCCCAGACCCTTCTACTGCCCCTCAGGAGCATTCTAAAGGCACCCAGACCCTTCTAATGCCTGTCAGGGCCTTTATAAAGGTCCCCAGACCCTTCTAGAGCCCCTGAAGACCCTTCTAAAGGCCCCCAGACCCTTATAGAGCCCCTCAGGACCCTTCTAAAGTCCCCCAGACCCTGCTAATTCCCCTCAGGGCTTTTATAATGGCACCCAGACCCTTCTAATGCCCCTCAGGACCCTTATAAAGGCACCCAGACCCTTCTAGAGCCTCTCAGGACAGTTTTAAACGCCTCCAGACCCTTCTAGACACCCTCAGGACCATTCTAAAGGCCCCCAGACCCTTCTAATGCCCCTCAGGACCCTTCTAAAGGCCCCCAGACCCTTCTAATGCCCCTCAGGGCCTTTCTAAAGTACCCCAGACACTTCTAGAACCTCTCAGGGCCTTTCTATATGACCCCAGACCCTTGTAATGCCCTTCAGGGCCTTTCTAAAGGCCCCCAGACCCTTCTAATGCCCCTCAGGAGCATTCTAAAGGCCCCCAGACCCTTCTAATGCCCCACAGGGCCTTTCTAAAGGTCCCCAGACCCTTCTAGAGCCCCTGAAGACCCTTTTAAAGGCCCCCAGACCCTTATAGAGCCCCTCAGGACCCTTCTAAAGGCCCCCAGACCCTATTAATTCCCCTCAGGGCTTTTATAATGGCACCCAGACCCTTCTAATTCCCCTCGGGACCCTTATAAAGGCACCCAGACCCTTCTAGAGCCTCTCAGGACAGTTTTAAACGCCTCCAGACCCTTCTAGACACCCTCAGGACCATTCTAAAGGCCCCCAGACCCTTCTAATGCCCCTCAGGACCCTTCTAAAGGCCCCCAGACCCTTCTAATGCCCCTCAGGGCCTTTCTAAAGTACCCCAGACACTTGTAGAACCTCTCAGGGCCTTTCTATATGACCCCAGACCCTTGTAATGCCCCTCAGGGCCTTTCTAAAGGCCCCCAGACCCTTCTAATGCCCCTCAGGACATTTCTAAAGGCCCCCAGACCCTTCCAGAGCCCCTCAGGACATTTCTAAAGGCACCCAGACCCTTCTAATGCCACTCAGGGCCTTTGTAAAGGCCGCGAGACCCTTATAATCCCTCTGAGGGCCTTTAAAAAGGCCCCCAGACCCTTCTGGACCCCCTTCAGGACGATTCTCATAGCTCCCAGACCCTTCTAGAGCCCCTCAGGGCCTTTCTAAAGGCCTCCACACCCTTCTAATGACCCTCAAGACCCATGTAAAGGCCTCCAGACCCTTCTAGATTGCCTCAGGACCCATCTAAAAGCCCCCAGACCCTTCCAATGCCTTTCAGGGCCTTTATAAAGGCCTCCACACTGTTCTAATGACCCTCAAGACCCATGTAAAGGCCCCTAGACCCTTCTAGATTGCCTCAGGACCCATCTAAAAGCCCCCAGACCCTTCTAATGCCTTTCAGGACCCTTATGAAGGCCACAAGACCCTTCTAATGCCCCTCAGGACCTTTCTAAAGGCCCTCAGACCCTTCTAATGCCCCTCAGGGCATTTATAAAGGTTCCCAGACCCTTCTAAGAGCCCAGAAGGACCCTTATAAAGGCCCCCAGACCATTCTAGAGCCCTTCAGGACACTTCTAACGGCCCGCAGACCATTCTAATGCCTGTCAGGGCCTTTATAAAGGTCCCCAGACCCTTCTACTGCCCCTCAGGAGCATTCTAAAGGCCCCCAGACCCTTCTAATGCCCCACAGGGCCTTTCTAAAGGTCCCCAGACCCTTCTAGAGCCCCTGAAGACCCTTCTAAAGGCCCCCAGACCCTTATAGAGCCCCTCAGCACCCTTCTAAAGTCCCCCAGACCCTGCTAATTCCCCTCAGGGCTTTTATAATGGCACCCAGACCCTTCTAATGCCCCTCAGGACCCTTATAAAGGCACCCAGACCCTTCTAGAGCCTCTCAGGACAGTTTTAAATGCCTCCAGACCCTTCTAGACCCCCTCAGGACCATTCTAAAGGCCCCCAGACCCTTCTAATGCCCCTCAGGACCCTTCTAAAGGCCCCCAGACCCTTCTAATGCCCCTCAGGGCCTTTCTAAAGTACCCCAGACACATCTAGAACCTCTCAGGGCCTTTCTATATGACCCCAGACCCTTGTAATGCCCCTCAGGGCCTTTCTAAAGGCCCCCAGACCCTTCTAATGCCCCTCAGGACATTTCTAAAGGCCCCCAGACCCTTCCAGAGCCCCTCAGGACATTTCTAAAGGCACCCAGACCCTTGTAATGCCACTCAGGGCCTTTCTAAAGGCCGCGAGACCCTTATAATCCCCCTGAGGGCCTTTAAAAAGGCCCCCAGACCCTTCTGGACCCCCTCAGGACGCTTCTAATAGCCCCCAGACCCTTCTAGAGCCCCTCAGGGCCTTTCTAAAGGCCTCCACACCTTTCTAATGACCCTCAAGACCCATGTAAAGGCCCCCAGACCCTTCTAGATTGCCTAAGGACCCATCTAAAAGCCCCCAGACCCTTCTAATGCCTTTCAGGGCCTTTCTAAAGGCCTCCACACCCTTCTAATGACCCTCAAGACCCATGTAAAGGCCCCTAGACCCTTCTAGATTGCCTCAGGACCCATCTAAAAGCCCCCAGACCCTTCTAATGCCTTTCAGGACCCTTATGAAGGCCACAAGACCCTTCTAATGCCCCTCAGGACCTTTCTAAAGGCCCTCAGACCTTTCTAATCCCCCTCAGGGCATTTATAAAGGTTCCCAGATCCTTCTAGAGCCCGTCAGGACCCTTATAAAGGCCCCCAGACCATTCTAGAGCCCCTCAGGACACTTATAAAGGCCCGCAGACCATTCTAATGCCCGTCAGGGCCTTTATAAAGGTCCCCAGACCCTTCTACTGCCCCTCAGGAGCATTCTAAAGGCACCCAGACAATTCTAATGCCCCACAGGGCCTTTCTAAAGGTCCCCAGACCCTTCTAGAGCCCCTGAAGACCCTTCTAAAGGCCCCCAGACCCTTATAGAGCCCCTCAGGACCCTTCTAAAGTCCTCCAGACCCTGCTAATTCCCCTCAGGGCTTTTATAATGGCACCCAGACCCTTCTAATGCCCCTCAGGACCCTTATAAAGGCACCCAGACCCTTCTAGAGCCTCTCAGGACAGTTTTAAATGCCTCCAGACCCTTCTAGATCCCCTCAGAACCATTCTAAAGGCCCCCAGACCCTTCTAATGCCCCTCAGGACCCTTCTAAAGGCCCCCAGACCCTTCTAATGCCAGTGAGGACCCTTCTAAAGGCCCCCAGACCCTTCTAATGCCCCTCAGGGCCTTTCTAAAGTACCCCAGACACTTCTAGAACCTCTCAGGGCCTTTCTATATGACCCCAGACCCTTGTAATGCCCCTCAGGGCCTTTCTAAAGGCCCCCAGACCCTTCTAATGCCCCTCAGGACATTTCTAAAGGCCCCCAGACCCTTCTAGAGCCCCTCAGGACATTTCTAAAGGCACCCAGACCCTTGTAATGCCACTCAGAGCCTTTGTAAAGGCCGCGAGACCCTTATAATCCCCCTGAGGGCCTTTAAAAAGGCCCCCAGACCCTTCTGGACCCCATCAGGACGTTTCTAATAGCCCCCAGACCCATCTAGAGCCCCTCAGGGCCTTTCTAAAGGCCTCCACACCCTTCTAATGACTCTCAAGACCCTTGTAAAGGCCCCCAGACCCTTCTAGATTGCCTCAGGACCCATCTAAAAGCCCCCAGACCCTTCTAATGCCTTTCAGGGACTTTCTAAAGGCCTCCACACCCTTCTAATGACCCTCAAGACCCATGTAAAGGCCCCTAGACCCTTCTAGATTGCCTCAGGACCCATCTAAAAGCCCCCAGACCCTTCTAATGCCTTTCAGGACCCTTATGAAGGCCACAAGACCCTTCTAATGCCCCTCAGGACCTTTCTAAATGCCCTCAGACCCTTCTAATGCCCCTCAGGGCATTTATAAAGGTTCCAAGACCCTTCTAGAGCCCGTCAGGACCCTTATAAAGGCCCCCAGACCATTCTAGAGCCCCTCAGGACACTTCTAACGGCCCGCAGACCATTCTAATGCCTGTCAGGGCCTTTCTAAAGGTCCCCAGACCCTTCTACTGCCCCTCAGGAGCATTCTAAAGGCCCACAGATCCTTCTAATGCCCCACAGGGCCTTTCTAAAGGTCCCCAGACCCTTCTAGAGCCCCTGAAGACCCTTCTAAAGGCCCCCAGACCCTTACAGAGCCCCTCAGGTCTATTCTAAAGTCCCCCAGACCCTGCTAATTCCCCTCAGGGCTTTTATAAGGGTCACAAGACCCTTCTAATGCCCCTCAGGACCCTTATAGAGGCACCCAGACCCTTCTAGAGCCTCTCAGGACAGTTTTAAATGCCTCCAGACCCTTCTAATGCCCCTCAGGACCATTCTAAAGGCCCCCAGACCCTTCTAATGCCCCTCAGGACCCTTCTAAAGGCCCCCAGACCATTCTAATGCCCCTCAGGGCCTTTCTAAAGGCCGCTAGACCCTTATAATCCCACTGAGGGCCTTTAAAAAGGCCCCCAGACCCTTCTGGACCCCATCAGGACGCTTCTAATAGCCCCCAGACCCTTCTAGAGCCCCTCACGGCCTTTCTAAAGGCCTCCACACCCTTCTAATGACCCTCAAGACCCATGTAAAGGCCCCCAGACCCTTCTAGATTGCCTCAGGACCCATCTAAAAGCCCCCAGACCCTTCTAATGCCTTTCAGGGCCTTTCTAAAGGCCTCCACACCCTTCTAATGATCCTCAAGACCCATGTAAAGGCCCCTAGACCCTTCTAGATTGCCTCAGGACCCATCTAAAAGCCCCCAGACCCTTCTAATGCCTTTCAGGACCCTTATGAAGGCCACAAGACCCTTCTAATTTTCCTCAGGACCTTTCTAAAGGCCCTGAGACCCTTCTAATGCCCCTCAGGGCATTTATAAAGGTTCCCAGACCCTTCTAGAGCCCGTCAGGACCCTTATAAAGGCCCCCAGACCATTCTAGAGCCCCTCAGGACACTTCTAAAGGCCCGCAGACCATTCTAATGCCCGTCAGGGACGTTATAAAGGTCCCCAGACCTTCTACTGCCCCTCAGGAGCACTCTAAGGGCACCCAGACCCTTCTAATGCCCCACAGGGCCTTTCTAAAGGTCCCCAGACCCTTCTAGAGCCCCTGAAGACCCTTCTAAAGGCCCCCAGACCCTGCTAATTCCCCTCAGGGCTTTTATAAGGGTCACAAGACCCTTCTAATGCCCCTCAGGACCCCTCAGGTGCCTTTGTAAAGGAACCCAGACCCTTCTAGAGCCTCTCAGGACAGTTTTAAATGACTCCAGACCCTTCTAGAGCCCCTCAGGACCATTCTAAAGGCCCCCAGACCCTTCTAATGCCCCTCAGGACCCTTCTAAAGGCCCCCAGACCCTTCTAATGCCCCTCAGGGCCTTTCTAAAGTACCCCAGACACTTCTAGAACCTCTCAGGGCCTTTCTATATGACCCCAGACCCTTGTAATGCCCCTCAGGGCCTTTCTAAAGGCCCCCATACCCTTCTAATGCCCCTCAGGACATTTTTAAAGGCCCCCAGACCCTTCTAGAGCCCCTCAGGACATTTCTAAAGGCACCCAGACCATTCTAATGCCCCTCAGGGCCTTTCTAAAGGCCGCGAGACCCTTATAATCCCCCTGAGGGCCTTTAAAAAGGCCCCCAGACCCTTCTGGACCCCCTCAGGACGCTTCTAATAGCCCCCAGACCCTTCTAGAGCCCCTCAGGGCCTTTCTAAAGGCCTCCACACCCTTCTAATGACCCTCAAGACCCATGTAAAGGACCCCAGACCCTTCTAGATTGCCTCAGGACCCATCTAAAAGCCCCCAGACCCTTCTAATGCCTTTCAGGGCCTTTCTAAAGGCCTCCACACCCTTCTAATGACCCTCAAGACCCATGTAAAGGCCCCTAGACCCTTCTAGATTGCCTCAGGACCCATCTAAAAGCCCCCAGACCCTTCTAATGCCTTTCAGGACCCTTATGAAGGCCACAAGACCCTTCTAATTTTCCTCAGGACCTTTCTAAAAGCCCTCAGACCCTTCTAATGCTTCTCAGGGCATTGATAAAGGTTCCCAGACCCTTCTAGAACCCGTCAGGACCCTTATAAAGGCCCCCAGACCCTTCTAGAGCCCCTCAGGACACTTCTAAAGGCCCGCAGACCATTCTAATGCCCGTCAGGGCCTTTATAAAGGTCCCCAGACCCTTCTACTGCCCCTCAGGAGCATTCTAAAGGCCCCCAGACCCTTCTAATGCCCCACAGGGCCTTTCTAAAGGTCCCCAGACCCTTCTAGAGCCCCTGAAGACCCCTCTAAAGGCCCCCAGACCCTTATAGAGCCCCTCAGGACCCTTCTAAAGTCCCCCAGACCCTGCTAATTCCCCTCAGGGCTTTTATAAGGGCCACAAGACCCTTCTAATGCCTTTCAGGAGCCTTATAAAGGCTCCCAGACCCTTCTAGAGCCTCTCAGGACAGTTTTAAATGCCTCAAGACCTTTCTAATGCCCCTCAGGACCATTCAAAAGGCCCCCAGACCCTTCTAATGCCTCTCAGGACCATTCTAAAGGCCCCCAGACCCTTCTAATGCCACTCAGGACCATTCTAAAGGCCCCCAGACCCTTCTAATGCCCCTCAGGGCCTTTCTAAAGTACCCAAGACACTTCTAGAATCTCTCAGGGCCTTTCTATATGACCCCAGACCCTTGTAATGCCCCTCAGGGCCTTTTTAAAGGCCCCCATACCCTTCCAATGACCCTCAGGACATTTCGAAAGGCCCCCAGACCATTCTAATGCCACTCAGGGCCTTTCTAAAGGCCACGAGACCCTTATAATCCCCCTGAGGGCGTTTAAAAAGGTCCCCAGACTCTTCTAATGCCCCTCAGGACATTTCTAAAGGCCCCCAGACCCTTCTAGAGCCCTTCAGGACATTTCTAAAGGCCCCCAGACCCTTCTAATGCCCCTCAGGACCCTTCTAAAGGCCCCCAGACCCTTCTAGAGCTCCTCAGGACATTTCTAAAGGCACCCAGACCCTTCTAATGCCACTCAGGGCCTTTCTAAAGGCCGCGAGACCCTTATAATCCCCCTGAGGGCCTTTAAAAAGGCATCCAGACCATTCTGGACCCCCTCAGGACGTATCTAATAGCCCCCAGACCCTTCTAGAGCCCCTCAGGGCCTTTCTAAAGGCCTCCACACCTTTCTAATGACCCTCAAGACCCATGTAAAGGCCCCTAGACCCTTCTAGATTGCCTCAGGACCCATCTAAAAGCCCCCAGACCCTTCTAATGCCTTTCAGGACCCTTATGAAGGCCACAAGACCCTTCTAATTTTCCTCAGGACCTTTCTAAAGGCCCTCAGACCCATCTAATGCCCCTCAGGGCATTTATAAAGGTTCCCAGACCATTCTAGAGCGCGTCAGGACCCTTATAATGGCCCCCAGACCATTCTAGAGCCCGTCAGGACACTTCTAAAGGCCCGCAGACCATTCTTATGCCCGTCAGGGCCTTTATAAATGTCCCCAGACCCTTCTACTGACCCTCAGGAGCATTCTAAAGGCCCCCAGACCCTTCTAATGCCCCACAGGGCCTTTCTAAAGGACCCCAGACCCTTTTAGAGCCCCTGAAGACCCCTCTAAAGGCCCCCAGACCATTATAGAGCCCCTAAGCACCCTTCTAAAGTCCCCCAGACCCTGCTAATTCCCCTCAGGGCTTTTATAAGGGCCACAAGACCCTTCTAATGCCTTTCAGGACCCTTATAAAGGCACCCAGACCCTTCTAATGCCCCTCAGGGCCTTTCTAAAGTACCCCAGACACTTCTAGAACCTCTCAGGGCCTTTATATATGACCCCAGACACTTGTAATGCCCCTCAGGGCCTTTCTAAAGTTCCCCATACCCTTCTAATGCACCTCACGACATGTCTAAAGGCCCCCAGACCCTTCTAGAGCCCCTCAGGACATTTCTAAAGGCACCCAGACCCTTCTAATGCCACTCAGGGCCTTTCTAAAGGCCGCGAGACCCTTATAATCGCCCTGAGGGCCTTTAAAAAGGCCCCCAGACCATTCTGGACCCCCTCAGGACGCTTCTAATAGCCCCCAGACCCTTCTAGAGCACCTCAGGGCCATTCTAAAGGCCTCCACACCCTTCTAATGACCTTAAAGACCCATGTAAAGGCCCCCAGACCCTTCTAGATTGCCTCAGGACCCATCTAAAAACCCCCAGACCCTACTAATGACTTTCAGGGCCTTTCTAAAGGCCTCCACACCCTTCTAATGACCCTCAAGACCCATGTAAAGGCCCCTAGACCCTTCTAGATTGCCTCAGGACCCATCTAAAAGCCCCCAGACCCTTCTAATGCCTTTCAGGACCCTTATGAAGGCCACAAGACCCTTCTAATTTTCCTCAGGACCTTTCTAAAGGCCCTCAGACCCTTCTAATGCCCCTCAGGGCATTTATAAAGGTTCCCAGACCATTCTAGAGCCCGTCAGGACCCTTATAAAGGCCCCCAGACCATTCTAGAGCCCCTCAGGACACTTCTAAAGGCCCGCAGACCATTCTAATGCCCGTCAGGGCCTTTATAAAGGTCCCCAGACCCTTCTACTGACCCTCAGGAGCATGCTAAATGCCCCCAGACCCTTCTAATGCCCCACAGGGCCTTTCTAAAGGTCCCCAGACCCTTCTAGAGCCCCTGAAGACCCTTATAAAGGCCCCCAGACCCTTATAGAGCACCTCAGGACCCTTATAAAGGCCCCCAGACCCTGCTAATTCCCCTCAGGGCATTTATAAGGGCCACAAGACCCTTCTAATGCCTTTCAGGACCCTTATAAAGGCACCCAGACCCTTCTAGAGCCTCTCAGGACAGTTTTAAATGCCTCCAGACCCTTCTAGACCCCCCCAGGACCATTCTAAATGCCCCAGACCCTTCTAATGCCCCTCCGGGCCTTTCTAAAGTACCCCTGACACTTCTAGAACCTCTCAGGGCCTTTCTATATGAACCCAGACTCTTGTAATGCCCCTCAGGGCCTTTCTAAAGGCCCCCATACCCTTCTAATGACCCTCAGGACATTTCTAAAGGCCCCCAGACCCTTCTAGATTGCCTCAGGACCCATCTAAAAGCCCCCAGACCCTTCTAATGCCTTTCAGGACCCTTATGAAGGCCACAAGACCCTTCTAATTTTCCTCAGGACCTTTCTAAAGGCCCTGTGGCCCGTCTAATGCCCCTCAGGGCATTTATAAAGGTTCCCAGACCCTTCTAGAGCTTGTCAGGACCCTTATAAATGCTCCCAGACCATTCTAATGCCCGTCAGGGTCTTTATAAAGGTCCCCAGACCCTTCTACTGCCACTCAGGAGCATTCTAAAGGCCCCCAGACCCTTCTAATGCCCCACAGCGCCTTTCTAAAAGTTTCCAGACCCTTCTAGAGCCCCTGAAGACCCTTCTAAAGGCACCCAGACCCTTATAGAGACACTCAGGACCCTTCTAAAGTCCCCCAGACCCTGCTAATTCCCCTCAGGGCTTTTATAAGGGCACCCAGACCCTTCTAATGCCCCTAAGGACCCTTATAAAGGCTCCCAGACCCTTCTAGAGCCTTTCAGGACAGTTTTAAATGCCTCCAGACCCTTCTAGACCCCCTCAGGACCATTCTAAAGGCCCCCAGACCCTTCTAATGCCCCTTAGGACCCTTCTAAAGGCCCCCAGACCCTTCTAATGCCCCTCAGGGCCTTTCTAAAGTACCCCAGACACTTCTAGAACCTCTCAGGTCCTTTCTATATGACCCCAGACCCTTGTAATGCCCCTCAGGGCATTTCTAAAGGCCCCCATACCCTTCTAGAGCCCCTCAGGAAATTTCTAAAGGCCCCCAGACCCTTCTAGAGCCCCTCAGGATATTTCTAAAAGCACCCAGACGTTTCTAATGCCACTCAGGGCCTTTCTAAAGGCCGCGAGACCCTTATAATCCCACTGAGGGCCTTTAAAAAGGCCCCCAAACCATTCTGGACCCCCTCAGGACGCTTCTAATAGCTCCCAGACCCTTCTAGAGCCCCTCAGGGCCATTCTAAAGGCCTCCACACCCTTCTAATGACCTTCAAGACCCATGTAAAGGCCCCCAGACCCTTCTAGATTGCCTCAGGACCCATCTAAAAACCCCCAGACCCTACTAATGCCTTTCAGGGCCTTTCTAAAGGCCTCCACACCCTTCTAATGACCCTCAAGACCCATGTAAAGGCCCCTAGACCCTTCTAGATTGCCTCAGGACCCATCTAAAAGCCCCCAGACCCTTCTAATGCCTTTCAGGACCCTTATGAAGGCCACAAGACCCTTCTAATTTTCCTCAGGACCTTTCTAAAGGCCCTCAGACCCTTCTAATGCCCCTCAGGGCATTTATAAAGGTTCCCAGACCATTCTAGAGCCCGTCAGGACCCTTATAAAGGCCCCCAGACCATTCTAGAGCCCCTCAGGACACTTCTAAAGGCCCGCAGACCATTCTAATGCCCGTCAGGGCCTTTATAAAGGTCCCCAGACCCTTCTACTGAACCTCAGGAGCATTCTAAAGGCCCCCAGACCCTTCTATTGCCCCACAGGGCCTTTCTAAAGGTCCCCAGACCCTTCTAGAGCCCCTGAAGACCCTTATAAAGGCCCCCAGACCCTTCTAGAGCCCCTCAGGACCCTTCTAAAGTCCCCCAGACCCTGCTAATTCCCCTCAGGGCATTTATAAGGGCCACAAGACCCTTCTAATGCCTTTCAGGACCCTTATAAAGGCACCCAGACCCTTCTAGAGCCTCTCAGGACAGTTTTAAATGCCTCCAGACCCTTCTAGACCCCCCCAGGACCATTCTAAATGCCCCAGACCCTTCTAATGCCCCTCCGGGCCTTTCTAAAATACCCCAGACACTTCTAGAACCTCTCAGGGCCTTTCTATATGACCCCAGACTCTTGTAATGCCCCTCAGGGCCTTTCTAAAGGCCCCCATACCTTTCTAATGACCCTCAGGACATTTCCAAAGGCCCCGAGACCCTTCTAGATTGCCTCAGGACCCATCTAAAAGCCCCCAGACCCTTCTAATGCCTTTCAGGACCCTTATGAAGGCCACAAGACCCTTCTAATTTTCCTCAGGACCTATCTAAAGGCCCTGTGGCCCGTCTAATGCCCCTCAGGGCATTTATAAAGGTTCCCAGACCCTTCTAGAGCTTGTCAGGACCTTATAAATGCTCCCAGACCATTCTAATGCCCGTCAGGGCCTTTATAAAGGTCCCCAGACCCTTCTACTGCCCCTTAGGAGCATTCTAAAAGCCCCCAGACCCTTCTAATGCCCCAAAGGGCCTTTCTAAAGGTTTCCAGACCCTTTTAGAGCCCCTGAAGACCCTTCTAAAGGCACCCAGACCCTTATAGAGTCACTCAGGACCCTTCTAAAGTCCCCCAGACCCTGCTAATTCCCCTCAGGGCTTTTATAAGGGCACCCAGACCCTTCTAATGCCCCTCAGGACCCTTATAAAGGCTCCCAGACCCTTCTAGAGCCTCTCAGGACAGTTTTAAATGCCTCCAGACCCTTCTAGACCCCCTCAGGACCATTCTAAAGGCCCCCAGACCCTTCTAATGCCCCTCAGGACCCTTCTAAAGGCCCCCAGACCCTTCTAATGCCCCTCAGGGCCTTTCTAAAGTACCCCAGACACTTCTAGAACCTCTCAGGTCCTTTCTATATGACCCCAGACCCTTTTAATGCCCCTCAGGGCATTTCTAAAGGCCCCCATACCCTTCTAGAGCCCCTCAGGAAATTTCTAAAGGCCCCCAGACCCTTCTAGAGCCCCTCAGGACATTTCTAAAAGCACCCAGACCCTTCTAATGCCACTCAGGGCCTTTCTAAAGGCCGCGAGACCCTTATAATCCCACTGATGGCCTTTAAAAAGGCCCCCAAACCCTTCTGGACCCCCTCAGAACGATTCTAATAGCTCCCAGACCCTTCTAGAGCCCCTCAGGGCCTTTCTAAAGGCCTCCACACCCTTCTAATGACCCTCAAGGCCCATGTAAAGGCCCCTAGACCCTTCTAGATTGCCTCAGGACCCATCTAAAAGCCCCCAGACCCTTCTAATGCCTTTCAGGACCCTTATGAAGGCCACAAGACCCTTCTAATTTTCCTCAGGACCTTTCTAAAGGCCCTCAGACCCTTCTAATGCCCCTCAGGGCATTTATAAAGGCCCCCAGACCATTCTAGAGCCCCTCAGGACACTTCTAAAGTCCCGCAGACCATTCTAATGCCCATCAGGGCCTTTATAAAGGTCCCCAGACCTTTCTACTGCCCCTCAGGAGCATTCTAAAGGCCCCCAGATCCTTCTAATGCCCCACAGGTCCTTTCTAAAGGTCCCTAGACCCTTCTAGAGCCCCTGAAGACCATTCTAAAGGCCCCCAGACCGTTATAGAGCCCCTAGGGACCCTTCTAAAGTCCCCCAGACACTGCTAATTCCCCTCAGGGCATTTATAAGGGTCACAAGACCCTTCTAATGCCCCTCAGGACCCTTATAAAGGCTCCCAGACCCTTCTAGAGCCTCTCAGGACATTTCTAAAGGCCCCCAGACCCTTCCAGCGCCCCTCAGGACATTTCTAAAGGCACCCAGACCCTTGTAATGCCTTTCAGGGCCTTTCTAAAGGCCGCGAGACCCTTATAATCCCCCTGAGGGCCTTTAAAAAGGCCCCCAGACCCTTCTGGACCCCCTCAGGACACTTCTAATAGCCCCCAGACCCTTCTAGAGCCCCTCAGGGCCTTTCTAAAGGATTCCACACCCTTCTAATGACCCTCAAGACCCATGAAAGGCCCCCAGACCCTTCTAGATTGCCTCAGGACCCATCTAAAAGCCCCCAGACCCTTCTAATGCCTTTCAGGGCCTTTCTAAAGGCCTCCACACCCTTCTAATGACCCTCAAGACCCATGTAAAGGCCCCTAGACCCTTCTAGATTGCCTCAGGACCCATCTAAAAGCCCCCAGACCCTTCTAATGCCTTTCAGGACCCTTATGAAGGCCACAAGACCCTTCTAATTTTCCTCAGGACCTTTCTAAAGGCCCTCAGACCCTTCTAATGCCCCTTAGGGCATTTATAAAGGTTCCCAGACCCTTCTAGAGCCTGTCAGTACCCTTATAAAGGCCCCCAGACCCTTCTAGAGCCCCTCAGGACACTTCTAAAGGCCCGCAGACCATTCTAATGCCTGTCAGGGCCTTTATAAAGGTCCCCAGACCCTTCTACTGACCCTCAGGAGCATTCTAAAGGCCCCCAGACCCTTCTAATGCCCCACAAAGCCTTTCTAAAGGTCCCCAGACCCTTCTAGAGCCCCTGAAGACCCCTCTAAAAGCCCCCAGACCCTTCTAGAGCCCCTCAGGACCCTTCTAAAGTCCCCCAGACCCTGCTAATTCCCCTCAGGGCTTTTATAAGGGCCACAAGACCCTTCTAATGCCTTTCAGGACCCTTATAAAGGCACCCAGACCCTTCTAGACCCTCTCAGGACAGTTTTAAATGCCTCCAGACCCTTCTAAAGCCCCTCAGGACCATTCTAAAGGCCCCCAGACCCTTCTAATGCCCCTCAGGACCATTGTAAAGGCCCCCAGACCCTTCTAATGCCACTCAGGGCCATTCTAAAGGCCCCCAGACCATTCTAATGCCCCTCAGGGCCTTTCTAAAGTACCCCAGACTCTTCTAGAACCTCTCAGGGCCTTTCTATATGACCCCAGACCCTTGTAATGCCCCTCAGGGCCTTTCTAAAGGCCCCCATACCCTTCTAATGACCCTCAGGACATTTCTAAAGGCCCCCAGACCCTTCTAATGCCACTCAGGGCCTTTCTAAAGGCCACGAGACCATTATAATCCCCCTGAGGGCCTTTAAAAAGGTCCCCAGACTCTTCTAATTCCCCTCAGGACATTTTTAAAGGCCCCCAGACCCTTCTAGAGCCCTTCAGGACATTTCTAAAGGCCCCCAGACCCTTGTAATGCCCCTCAGGACCATTCTAAAGGCCCCCAGACCCTTCTAGAGCTCCTCAGGACATTTCTAAAGGCACCCAGACCCTTCTAATGCCACTCAGGGCCTTTCTAAAGGCCGCGAGACCCTTATAATCCCCTGAGGGCCTTTAAAAAGTCACCCAGACCCTTCTGGACCCCCTCAGGACGCTTCTAATAGCCCCCAGACCCTTCTAGAGCCCCTCAGGGCCTTTCTAAAGGCCTCCACACCCTTCTAATGACCCTCAAGACCCATGTAAAGGCCCCTAGACCCTTCTAGATTGCCTCAGGACCCATCTAAAAGCCCCCAGACCCTTCTAATGCCTTTCAGGACCCTTATGAAGGCCACTAGACCCTTCTAATGCCCCTCAGGACCTTTCTAAAGGCCCTCAGACCCTTCTAATGCCCCTCAGGTCCTTTCTAAAGTAAACCAGACACTTCTAGAACCTCTCAGGGCCTTTATATATGACCCCAGACACTTGTAATGCCCCTCAGGGCCTTTCTAAAGGCCCCCAGACCCTTCTAGAGCCCCTCAGGACATTTCTAAAGGCACCCAGACCCTTCTAATGCCACTCAGGGCCTTTCTAAAGGCCGCAACACCCTTATAATCCCCCTGAGGGCCTTTAAAAAGGCCCCCAGACCCTTCTGGACCCCCTCAGGACGCTTCTAATAGCCCCCAGACCCTTCTAGAGCCCCTCAGGGCCATTCTAAAGGCCTCCACACCCTTCTAATGACCTTGAAGACCCATGTAAAGGCCCCCAGACCCTTCTAGATTGCCTCAGGACCCATCTAAAAACACCCAGACCCTTCTAATGCCTTTCAGGGCCTTTCTAAAGGCCTCCACACCCTTCTAATGACCCTCAAGACCCATGTAAAGGCCCCTAGACCCTTCTAGATTGCCTCAGGACCCATCTAAAAGCCCCCAGACCCTTCTAATGCCTTTCAGGACCCTTATGAAGGCCACAAGACCCTTCTAATGCCCCTCAGGGCCTTTCTAAAGGCCCTCAGACCCTTCTAATGCCCCTCAGGGCATTTATAAAGGTTCCCAGACCCTTCTAGAGCCCGTCAGGACCCTTATAAAGGCCCCCAGACCATTCTAGAGCCCCTCAGGACACTTCTAAAGGCCCGCAGACGATTCTAATGCCCGTCAGGGCCTTTATAAAGATCCCCACACCCTTCTACTGACCCTCAGGAGCATTCTAAAGGCCCCCAGACCTTTCTAATGCCCCTCCGGGCCTTTCTAAAGTACCCCAGACACTTCTAGAACCTCTCAGGGCCTTTCTATATGACTCCAGACTCTTGTAATGCCCCTCAGGGCCTTTCTAAAGGCCCCCATACCCTTCTAATGACCCTCAGGACATTTCTAAAGGCCCCCAGACCCTTATAGATTGCCTCAGGACCCATCTAAAAGCCCCCAGACCCTTCTAATGCCTTTCAGGACCCTTATGAAGGCCACAAGACCCTTCTAATTTTCCTCAGGACCTTTCTAAAGGCCCTGTGGCCCGTCTAATGCCCCTCAGGGCATTTATAAAGGTTCCCAGACCCTTCTAGAGCTTGTCAGGACCCTTATAAATGCTTCCAGACCATTCTAATGCCCGTCAGAACCTTTATAAAGGTCCCCAGACCCTTCTACTGCCCCTCAGGAGCATTTTAAAGGCCCCCAGACCCTTCTAATGCCCCACAGGGCCTTTCTAAAGGTTTCCAGACAATTCTAGAGCCCCTGAAGACCCTTCTAAAGGCACCCAGACCCTTATAGAGACACTCAGGACCATTCTAAAGTCACCCAGACCCTGCTAATTCCCCTCAGGGCTTTTATAAGGGCACCCAGACCCTTCTAATGCCCCTCAGGACCCTTATAAAGGCTCCCAGACACTTCTAGAGCCTCTCAGGACAGTTTTAAATGCCTCCAGACCCTTCTAGACCCCCTCAGGACCATTCTAAAGGCCCCCAGACCCTTCTAATGCCCCTCAGGACCCTTCTAAAGGCCCCCAGACCCTTCTAATGCCCCTCAGGGCCTTTCTAAAGTACCCCAGACACTTCTAGAACCTCTCAGGGCCTTTCTATATGATCCCAGACCCTTGTAATGCCCCTCAGGGCCTTTCTAAAGGCCCCCAGACCCTTCTAATGCCCCTCAGGACATTTCTAAAGACCCCCAGACCCTTCCAGAGCCCCTCAGGACATTTCTAAAGGCACCCAGACCCTTCTAATGCCACTCAGGGCCTTTCTAAAGGCCGCGAGACCCTTATCATCCCCCTGAGGGCCTTTAAAAAGGCACCCAGACCCTTCTGGACCCCCTCAGGACGCTTCTAATAGCCCCCAGACCCTTCTAGAGCCCCTCAGGGCCTTTCTAAAGGCCTCCACACCCTTCTAATGACCCTCAAGACCCATGTAAAGGCCCCCAGACCCTTCTAGATTGCCTCAGGACCCATCTAAAAGCCCCCAGACCCTTCTAATGCCTTTCAGGGCCTTTCTAAAGGCCTCCACACCCTTCTAATGACCCTCAAGACCCATGTAAAGGCCCCTAGACCCTTCTAGATTGCCTCAGGACCCATCTAAAAGCCCCCAGACCCTTCTAATGCCTTTCAAGACCCTTATGAAGGCCACAAGACCCTTCTAATGCCCCTCAGGACCTTTCTAAAGGCCCTCAGACCCTTTTAATGCCTTTCAGGGCCTTTATAAAGGTTCCCAGACCCTTCTAGAGCCCGTCAGGACCCTTATAATGGCCCCCAGATCATTCTAGAGCCCCTCAGGGCATTTCTAAAGGCCTGCAGACCATTCTAATGCCCGTCAGGTCCTTGATAAACGTTCCCAGACCCTTCTACTGCCCCTCAGGAGCATTCTAAAGGCCCCCAGACCCTTCTAATGCCCCACAGGGCCTTTCTAAAGGTCCCCAGACCCTTCTAGAGACCCTGAAGACCCTTCTAAAAGTAACCACACCCTTCTAATGCCACTCAGGGCCTTTCTAAAGGCCGCTAGACCCTTATAATCCCCCTGAGGGCCATTAAAAAGGACCCCAGACCCTTCTGGACCCCCTCAGGACGCTTCTAATAGCCCCCAGACCCTTCTAGAGCTCCTCAAGGCCTTTCTAAAGGAACCCACACCCTTCTAATGACGCTCAAGACCCATGTAAAGGCCCCTAGACCCTTCTAGATTGCCTCAGGACCCATCTAAAAGCCCCCAGACCCTTCTAATGCCTTTCAGGACCCTTATGAAGGCCACAAGACCCTTCTAATGCCCCTCAGGACCTCTCTAAAGGCCCTCAGACTATTCAAATTCCCCTCAGGACGCTTTTAAAGGCCCCCAGACCCTTCTAATGCACCTCAGGACACTTCTAAAGGCCCCCAGACCCTTCTAATGCCCCTCAGGGCCTTTCTAAATTACCCCAGACCCTTCTAGAACCTCTCAGAGCCTTTCTATATAACCCCAGACCTTTGTAATGCCACTCAGGGCCTTTCTAAAGGCCGCGAGACCCTTATAATCCCCCTCAGGGCCTTTAAAAAGGCCCCCAGACCCTTCTGGACCCCCTCAGGACGCTTCTAATAGACCCCAAACCCTTCTAGAGCACCTCAGGGCCTTTCTAAAGGCCTCCACACCCTTCTAATGACCCTCAAGACCCATGTAAAGGACGCTAGACCCTTCTATATTGCCTAAGGACCCATCTAAAAGCACCCAGATCCTTCTAATGCTTTTCAGGACCATTATGGAGGCCACAAGACCCTTCTAATGCCCCTCAGGACCTTTATAAAGGCCCTCATACCCTTCTAATGCCTCTCAGGGCAAATATAAAGGTTCCCAGACCCTTCTAGAGCCCGTCAGGACCCTTATAAAGGCCCCCAGACCCTTCTAATGTTCCTCAGGGTCTTTCTAAAGTACCCCAGACCCTTCTAGATCCCCTGAAGACCTTTCTAAATGCAACCAGACCCTTCTAATGCTACTCAGGACCTTTCTAAAGGCCGCGAGACCATTATAATCCCCCTGAGGGCCTTTAAAAAGGCCCCTAGACCCTTCTGGACCCCCTCAGGACGCTTCTAATAGCCCCCAGACCCTTCTGGACCCCCTCAGGACACTTCTAATAGCCCCCAGACCCTTCTAGAGCCCCTCAGGGCCTTTCTAAAGGATTCCACACCCTTCTAATGACCCTCAAGACCCATGAAAGGCCCCCAGACCCTTCTAGATTGCCTCAGGACCCATCTAAAAGCCCCCAGACCCTTCTAATGCCTTTCAGGGCCTTTCTAAAGGCCTCCACACCCTTCTAATGACCCTCAAGACCCATGTAAAGGCCCCTAGACCCTTCTAGATTGCCTCAGGACCCATCTAAAAGCCCCCAGACCCTTCTAATGCCTTTCAGGACCCTTATGAAGGCCACAAGACCCTTCTAATTTTCCTCAGGACCTTTCTAAAGGCCCTCAGACCCTTCTAATGCCCCTCAGGGCATTTATAAAGGTTCCCAGACCCTTCTAGAGCCTGTCAGTACCCTTATAAAGGCCCCCAGACCCTTCTAGAGCCCCTCAGGACACTTCTAAAGGCCCGCAGACCATTCTAATGCCTGTCAGGGCCTTTATAAAGGTCCCCAGACCCTTCTACTGACCCTCAGGAGCATTCTAAAGGCCCCCAGACCCTTCTAATGCCCCACAGGGCCTTTCTAAAGGTCCCCAGACCCTTCTAGAGCCCCTGAAGACCCCTCTAAAAGCCCCCAGACCCTTCTAGAGCCCCTCAGGACCCTTCTAAAGTCCCCCAGACCCTGCTAATTCCCCTCAGGGCTTTTATAAGGGCCACAAGACCCTTCTAATGCCTTTCAGGACCCTTATAAAGGCACCCAGACCCTTCTAGACCCTCTCAGGACAGTTTTAAATGCCTCCAGACCCTTCTAAAGCCCCTCAGGACCATTCTAAAGGCCCCCAGACCCTTCTAATGCCCCTCAGGACCATTGTAAAGGCCCCCAGACCCTTCTAATGCCACTCAGGGCCATTCTAAAGGCCCCCAGACCATTCTAATGCCCCTCAGGGCCTTTCTAAAGTACCCCAGACTCTTCTAGAACCTCTCAGGGCCTTTCTATATGACCCCAGACCCTTGTAATGCCCCTCAGGGCCTTTCTAAAGGCCCCCATACCCTTCTAATGACCCTCAGGACATTTCTAAAGGCCCCCAGACCCTTCTAATGCCACTCAGGGCCTTTCTAAAGGCCACGAGACCCTTATAATCCCCCTGAGGGCCTTTAAAAAGGTCCCCAGACTCTTCTAATTCCCCTCAGGACATTTTTAAAGGCCCCCAGACCCTTCTAGAGCCCTTCAGGACATTTCTAAAGGCCCCCAGACCCTTGTAATGCCCCTCAGGACCATTCTAAAGGCCCCCAGACCCTTCTAGAGCTCCTCAGGACATTTCTAAAGGCACCCAGACCCTTCTAATGCCACTCAGGGCCTTTCTAAAGGCCGCGAGACCCTTATAATCCCCTGAGGGCCTTTAAAAAGTCACCCAGACCCTTCTGGACCCCCTCAGGACGCTTCTAATAGCCCCCAGACCATTCTAGAGCCCCTCAGGGCCTTTCTAAAGGCCTCCACACCCTTCTAATGACCCTCAAGACCCATGTAAAGGCCCCTAGACCCTTCTAGATTGCCTCAGGACCCATCTAAAAGCCCCCAGACCCTTCTAATGCCTTTCAGGACCCTTATGAAGGCCACTAGACCCTTCTAATGCCCCTCAGGACCTTTCTAAAGGCCCTCAGACCCTTCTAATGCCCCTCAGGGCCTTTCTAAAGTAAACCAGACACTTCTAGAACCTCTCAGGGCCTTTATATATGACCCCAGACACTTGTAATGCCCCTCAGGGCCTTTCTAAAGGCCCCCAGACCCTTCTAGAGCCCCTCAGGACATTTCTAAAGGCACCCAGACCCTTCTAATGCCACTCAGGGCCTTTCTAAAGGCCGCAACACCCTTATAATCCCCCTGAGGGCCTTTAAAAAGGCCCCCAGACCCTTCTGGACCCCCTCAGGACGCTTCTAATAGCCCCCAGACCCTTCTAGAGCCCCTCAGGGCCATTCTAAAGGCCTCCACACCCTTCTAATGACCTTGAAGACCCATGTAAAGGCCCCCAGACCCTTCTAGATTGCCTCAGGACCCATCTAAAAACACCCAGACCCTTCTAATGCCTTTCAGGGCCTTTCTAAAGGCCTCCACACCCTTCTAATGACCCTCAAGACCCATGTAAAGGCCCCTAGACCCTTCTAGATTGCCTCAGGACCCATCTAAAAGCCCCCAGACCCTTCTAATGCCTTTCAGGACCCTTATGAAGGCCACAAGACCCTTCTAATGCCCCTCAGGGCCTTTCTAAAGGCCCTCAGACCCTTCTAATGCCCCTCAGGGCATTTATAAAGGTTCCCAGACCCTTCTAGAGCCCGTCAGGACCCTTATAAAGGCCCCCAGACCATTCTAGAGCCCCTCAGGACACTTCTAAAGGCCCGCAGACGATTCTAATGCCCGTCAGGGCCTTTATAAAGATCCCCACACCCTTCTACTGACCCTCAGGAGCATTCTAAAGGCCCCCAGACCTTTCTAATGCCCCACAGGGCCTTTCTAAAGGTCCCCAGACCCTTCTAGAGCCCCTGAAGACCCTTCTAAAGGCCCCCAGACCCTTATAGAGCCCCTCAGGACCCTTCTAAAGTCCCCCAGACCCTGCTAATTCCCCTCAGGGCATTTATAAGGGCCACAAGACCCTTCTAATGCCTTTCAGGACCCTTATAAAGGCACCCAGACCCTTCTAGAGCCTCTCAGGACAGTTTTAAATACCTCCAGACCCTTCTAGACCCCCCCAGGACCATTCTAAATGCCCCCAGACCCTTCTAATGCCCCTCCGGGCCTTTCTAAAGTACCCCAGACACTTCTAGAACCTCTCAGGGCCTTTCTATATGACTCCAGACTCTTGTAATGCCCCTCAGGGCCTTTCTAAAGGCCCCCATACCCTTCTAATGACCCTCAGGACATTTCTAAAGGCCCCCAGACCCTTATAGATTGCCTCAGGACCCATCTAAAAGCCCCCAGACCCTTCTAATGCCTTTCAGGACCCTTATGAAGGCCACAAGACCCTTCTAATTTTCCTCAGGACCTTTCTAAAGGCCCTGTGGCCCGTCTAATGCCCCTCAGGGCATTTATAAAGGTTCCCAGACCCTTCTAGAGCTTGTCAGGACCCTTATAAATGCTTCCAGACCATTCTAATGCCCGTCAGAACCTTTATAAAGGTCCCCAGACCCTTCTACTGCCCCTCAGGAGCATTTTAAAGGCCCCCAGACCCTTCTAATGCCCCACAGGGCCTTTCTAAAGGTTTCCAGACAATTCTAGAGCCCCTGAAGACCCTTCTAAAGGCACCCAGACCCTTATAGAGACACTCAGGACCATTCTAAAGTCACCCAGACCCTGCTAATTCCCCTCAGGGCTTTTATAAGGGCACCCAGACCCTTCTAATGCCCCTCAGGGCCCTTATAAAGGCTCCCAGACACTTCTAGAGCCTCTCAGGACAGTTTTAAATGCCTCCAGACCCTTCTAGACCCCCTCAGGACCATTCTAAAGGCCCCCAGACCCTTCTAATGCCCCTCAGGACCCTTCTAAAGGCCCCCAGACCCTTCTAATGCCCCTCAGGGCCTTTCTAAAGTACCCCAGACACTTCTAGAACCTCTCAGGGCCTTTCTATATGATCCCAGACCCTTGTAATGCCCCTCAGGGCCTTTATAAAGGCCCCCAGACCCTTCTAATGCCCCTCAGGACATTTCTAAAGACCCCCAGACCCTTCCAGAGCCCCTCAGGACATTTCTAAAGGCACCCAGACCCTTGTAATGCCACTCAGGGCCTTTTTAAAGGCCGCGAGACCCTTATCATCCCCCTGAGGGCCTTTAAAAAGGCACCCAGACCCTTCTGGACCCCCTCAGGACGCTTCTAATAGCCCCCAGACCCTTCTAGAGCCCCTCAGGGCCTTTCTAAAGGCCTCCACACCCTTCTAATGACCCTCAAGACCCATGTAAAGGCCCCCAGACCCTTCTAGATTGCCTCAGGACCCATCTAAAAGCCCCCAGACCCTTCTAATGCCTTTCAGGGCCTTTCTAAAGGCCTCCACACCCTTCTAATGACCCTCAAGACCCATGTAAAGGCCCCTAGACCCTTCTAGATTGCCTCAGGACCCATCTAAAAGCCCCCAGACCCTTCTAATGCCTTTCAAGACCCTTATGAAGGCCACAAGACCCTTCTAATGCCCCTCAGGACCTTTCTAAAGGCCCTCAGACCCTTTTAATGCCTTTCAGGGCCTTTATAAAGGTTCCCAGACCCTTCTAGAGCCCGTCAGGACCCTTATAATGGCCCCCAGATCATTCTAGAGCCCCTCAGGGCATTTCTAAAGGCCTGCAGACCATTCTAATGCCCGTCAGGTCCTTGATAAACGTTCCCAGACCCTTCTACTGCCCCTCAGGAGCATTCTAAAGGCCCCCAGACCCTTCTAATGCCCCACAGGGCCTTTCTAAAGGTCCCCAGACCCTTCTAGAGACCCTGAAGACCCTTCTAAAAGTAACCACACCCTTCTAATGCCACTCAGGGCCTTTCTAAAGGCCGCTAGACCCTTATAATCCCCCTGAGGGCCATTAAAAAGGCCCCCAGACCCTTCTGGACCCCCTCAGGACGCTTCTAATAGCCCCCAGACCCTTCTAGAGCTCCTCAAGGCCTTTCTAAAGGAACCCACACCCTTCTAATGACGCTCAAGACCCATGTAAAGGCCCCTAGACCCTTCTAGATTGCCTCAGGACCCATCTAAAAGCCCCCAGACCCTTCTAATGCCTTTCAGGACCCTTATGAAGGCCACAAGACCCTTCTAATGCCCCTCAGGACCTCTCTAAAGGCCCTCAGACTATTCAAATTCCCCTCAGGACGCTTTTAAAGGCCCCCAGACCCTTCTAATGCACCTCAGGACACTTCTAAAGGCCCCCAGACCCTTCTAATGCCCCTCAGGGCCTTTCTAAATTACCCCAGACCCTTCTAGAACCTCTCAGAGCCTTTCTATATAACCCCAGACCTTTGTAATGCCACTCAGGGCCTTTCTAAAGGCCGCGAGACCCTTATAATCCCCCTCAGGGCCTTTAAAAAGGCCCCCAGACCCTTCTGGACCCCCTCAGGACGCTTCTAATAGACCCCAAACCCTTCTAGAGCACCTCAGGGCCTTTCTAAAGGCCTCCACACCCTTCTAATGACCCTCAAGACCCATGTAAAGGACGCTAGACCCTTCTATATTGCCTAAGGACCCATCTAAAAGCACCCAGATCCTTCTAATGCTTTTCAGGACCATTATGGAGGCCACAAGACCCTTCTAATGCCCCTCAGGACCTTTATAAAGGCCCTCATACCCTTCTAATGCCTCTCAGGGCAAATATAAAGGTTCCCAGACCCTTCTAGAGCCCGTCAGGACCCTTATAAAGGCCCCCAGACCCTTCTAATGTTCCTCAGGGTCTTTCTAAAGTACCCCAGACCCTTCTAGATCCCCTGAAGACCTTTCTAAATGCAACCAGACCCTTCTAATGCTACTCAGGACCTTTCTAAAGGCCGCGAGACCATTATAATCCCCCTGAGGGCCTTTAAAAAGGCCCCTAGACCCTTCTGGACCCCCTCAGGACGCTTCTAATAGCCCCCAGACCCTTCTAGAGCCCCTCAGGACCTTTCTAAAGGCCCTCAGACTCTTCTAATGCCCCTCAGGGCATTTATAAAGGTTCCCAGACCCTTCTAGAGCCTGTCAGGACCCTTATAAAGGCCCCCAGACCATTCTAGAGAACCCTCAGGACACTTCTAAAGGCCCGCAGACCATTCTAATGCCCGTCAGGGCCTTTATAAATGTCCCCAGACCCTTCTACTGCCCCTCAGGAGCATTCTAAAGGCCCCGAGACATTTCTAATGCCCCACAGGGCCTTTCTAAAGGTCCCCAGACCCTTCTAGAGCCCCTGAAGACCCTTCTAAAGGCCCCCAGAACCTTGTAATGCCACTCAGGGCCTTTCTAAAAGCCGCGAGACCCTTATAATCCCCCTGAGGGCCTTTAAAAAGGCCCCTAGACCCTTCTGGACCCCCTCAGGACGCTTCTAATAGCCCCCAGACCCTTCTAGAGCCCCTCAGGGCCTTTCTAAAGGCCTCCACACCCTTCTAATGACCCTCAAGACCCATGTAAAGGCCCTCAGACCCTTCTAGATTGCCTCAGGACCCATCTAAAAGCCCCCAGACCCTTCTAATGCCTTTCAGGTCCTTTCTAAATGCCTCCACACCCTTCTAATGACCCTCAAGACCCATGTAAAGGCCCCTAGACCCTTCTAGATTGCCTCAGGACCCATCTAAAAGCCCCCAGACCCTTCTAATGCCTTTCAGGACCCTTATGAAGGCAACAAGACCCTTCTAATGCCCCTCAGGACCTTTCTAAAGGCCCTGAGATCCTTCTAATGCCTTTCAGGGCATTTATAAAGGTTCCCAGACCCTTCTAGAGCCCGTCAGGACCCTTATAATGGCCCCAAGATCATTCTAGAGCCCATCAGGACACTTCTAAAGGCCCGCAGAGAATTCTAATGCCCGTCAGGGCCTTTCTAGAGGTACCCAGACCCTTCTACTGCCCCTCAGGAGCATTCTAAAGGCCCCCAGACCCTTCTAATGCCCCACAGGGCCTTTCTAAAGGTCCCCAGACCCTTCTAGAGACCCTGAAGACCCTTCTAAATGTAACCAGACCCTTCTAATGCCACTCAGGGCTATTCTAAAGGCCGCGAGACCCTTATAATCCCCCTGAGGGCCTTTAAAAAGGCCCCCAGACCCTTCTGGACCCCCTCAGGACGCTTCTAATAGCCCCCAGACCCTTCTAGAGCTCCTCAGGGCCTTTCTAAAGGCCTCCACACCCTTCTAATGACCCTCAAGACCCATGTAAAGGCCCCTAGACCCTTCTAGATTGCCTCAGGACCCATCTAAAAGCCCCCAGACCTTTCTAATGGCTTTCAGGACCCTTATGAAGGCCACAAGACCCTTCTAATTTTCCTGAGGACCTTTCTAAAGGCCCTGTGGCCCGTCTAATGCCCCTCAGGGCATTTATAAAGGTTCCCAGACCCTTCTAGAGCTTGTCAGGACCCTTATAAATGCTCCCAGACCATTCTAATGCCCGTCAGGGCCTTTATAAAGGTCCCCAGACCCTTCTACTGCCACTCAGGAGCATTCTAAAGGCCCCCAGACCCTTCTAATGCCACACAGGGCCTTTCTAAAGGTTTCCAGACCATTCTAGAGCCCCTGAAGACCCTTCTAAAGGCCCCCAGACCCTTATAGAGCCCCTCAGGACCCTTCTAAAGTCCCCCAGACCCTGCTAATTCCCCTCAGGGCTTTTATAAGGGCACCCAGACCCTTCTAATGCCCCTCAGGACCCTTATAAAGGCTCCCAGACCCTTCTAGAGCCTCTCAGGACAGTTTTAAATGCCTCCAGACCCTTCTAGACCCCCTCAGGACCATTCTAAAGGCCCCCAGACCCTTCTAATGCCCCTCAGGACCCTTCTAAAGGCCCCCAGACCCTTCTAATGCCCCTCAGGGCCTTTCTAAAGTACCCCAGACACTTCTAGAACCTCTCAGGGCCTTTCTATATGACCCCAGACCCTTGTAATGCCCCTCAGGGCATTTCTAAAGGCCCCCATACCCTTCTAGAGCCCCTCAGGAAATTTCTAAAGGCCCCCAGACCCTTCTAGAGCCCCTCAGGACATTTCTAAAGGCACCCAGACCCTTCTAATGCCACTCAGGGCCTTTCTAAACGCCGCGAGACCCTTATAATCCCCCTGAGGGCCTTTAAAAAGGCCCCCAAACCCTTCTGGACCCCCTCAGGACGCTTCTAATAGCCCCCAGACCCTTCTAGAGCCCCTCAGGGCCTTTCTAAAGGCCTCCACACCCTTCTAATGACCCTCAAGGCCCATGTAAAGGCCCCTAGACCCTTCTAGATTGCCTCAGGACCCATCTAAAAGCCCCCAGACCCTTCTAATGCCTTTCAGGACCCTTATGAAGGCCACAAGACCATTCTAATTTTCCTCAGGACCTTTCTAAAGGCCCTCAGACCCTTCTAATGCCCTTCAGGGCATTTATAAAGGTTCCCAGACCATTCTAGAGCCCGTCAGGACCCTTATAAAGGCCCCCAGACCATTCTAGAGCCCCTCAGGACACTTCTAAAGGCCTGCAGACCAATCTAATGACCATCAGGGCCTTTATAAAGGTCCCCAGACCTTTCTACTGCCCCTCAGGAGCATTCTAAAGGCCCCCAGACCCTTCTAATGCCCCACAGGGCATTTCTAAAGGTCCCCAGACCCTTTCAGAGCCCCTGAAGACCCTTCTAAAGGGAACAAGACCCTTATAGAGCCCCTCAGGACCCTTCTAAAGTCCCCCAGACCCTGCTAATTCCCCTCAGGGCTTTTATAAGGGTCACAAGACCATTCTAATGCCCCTCAGGACCCTTATAAAGGCACCCAGACCGTTCTAGAGCCTCTCAGGACAGTTTTAAATGCCTCCAGACCCTTCTAGACCCCCTCAGGACCATTCTAAAGGCCCCCAGACCCTTCTAATGCCCCTCAGGACCCTTCTAAAGGCCCCCATACCCTTCTAATGCCCCTCAGGGCCTTTCTAAAGTACCCCAGACACTTCTAGAACCTCTCAGGGCCTTTCTATATGATCCCAGACCCTTGTAATGCCCCTCAGGGCCTTTCTAAAGGCCCCCAGACCCTTCTAATGCCCCTCAGGACATTTCTAAAGACCCCCAGACCCTTCCAGAGCCCCTCAGGACATTTCTAAAGGCACCCAGACCCTTCTAATGCCACTCAGGGCCTTTCTAAAGTCCGCGAGACCCTTATAATCCCCATGAGGGCCTTTAAAAAGGCCCAAGACCCTTCTGGTCCCCTTCAGGACGCTTCTAATAGCCCCCAGACCAATCTAGATCCCCTCAAGTCCTTTCTAAAGGCCTCCACACCCTTCTAATGACCCTCAAGACCCATGTAAAGGCCCCCAGACCCTTCTAGATTGCCTCAGGACCCATCTAAAAGCCCCCAGACCCTTCTAATGCCTTTCAGGGCCTTTCTAAAGGCCTCCACACCCTTCTAATGACCCTCAAGACCCATGTAAAGGCCCCTAGACCCTTCTAGATTGCCTCGGGACCAATCTAAAAGCTCCCAGACCCTTCTAATGCCTTTCAGGACCCTTATGAAGGCCACAAGACCCTTCTAATGCCCCTCAGGACCTTTCTAAAGGCCCTCAGACCATTCTAATGCCCGTCAGGGCATTGATAAAGGTTCCCAGACGCTTCTAGAGCCCGTCAGGACACTTCTAAAGTCCCCCAGACCATTCTAATGCCCGTCAGGTCCTGTATAAATGTCCCCAGACCCTTCTACTGCCCCTCAGGAGCATTTTAAAGGCCCCCAGACCCTTCTAATTCCCCACAGGGCCTTTCTAAAGGTCCCGAGAGCCTTATAGAGCCCCTGAAGACCCTTCTAAAGTACCCGAGACACTTCTAATGCCCCTCAATGCCTTTCTAAAGTACCCCAGACACTTCTAGAACCTCTCAGGTCCTTTCTATATGACCCCGGACCTTTCTAATGCCTCTCAGGGTCTTTCTAAATGCCGCGAGACACTTATAATCCCCTTGAGGGCCTTCAAAAAGGCCCCCAGACCCTTCTGGACCCCCTCAGGACGCTTCTAATAGCCCCCAGACCCTTCTAGAGCCCCTCAGGGCCTTTCTAAAGGCCTCCACACCATTCTAATTACCATCAAGACCCATGTAAAGTCCCCCAGACCCTTCTAGATTGCCTCAGGACCCATCTAAAAGCCCCCAGACCCTTCTAATGCCTTTCAGGGCCTTTCTAAAGGCCTCCACACCCTTCTAATGACCCTCAAGACCCATGTAAAGGCCCCTAGACCCTTCTAGATATCCTCAGGACCCATCTAAAAGCCCCCAGACCCTTCTAATGCCTTTCAGGGCCATTATGAAGGCCACAAGACCCTTCTAATGCCCCTCAGGACCTTTCTAAAGGCCCTCAGACCCTTCTAATGCCCCTCAGGGCATTTATAAAGGTTCCCAGACCCTTCTAGAGCCCGTCAGGACCCTTATAAAGGCCCCCAGACCCTTCAATTGCTCCTCAGGACACTTCTAAAGGCCCCCAGAACTTTCTAATGTTCCTCAGGGCCTTTCTGAATTACCCCAGACACATCTAGAACCTCTCAGAGCCTTTCTATATGACCCCAGACCCTTGTAATGCCACTCAGGGCAATTCTAAAGGCCGCGAGACCCTTATAATCCCCCTCAGGGCCTTCAAAAAGGCCCCCAGACCCTTCTGGACCCCCTCAGGACGCTTCTAATAGCCCCCAGACCCTTCTAGAGCCCCTCAGGGCCTTTCTAAAGGCCTCCACACCATTCTAATTACCATCAAGACCCATGTAAAGGCCCCCAGACCCTTCTAGATTGCCTCAGGACCCATCTAAAAGCCCCCAGACCCTTCTAATGCCTTTCAGGGCCTTTCTAAAGGCCTCCACACCCTTCTAATGACCCTCAAGACCCATGTAAAGGCCCCTAGACCCTTCTAGATTGCCTCAGGACCCATCTAAAAGCCCCCAGACCCTTCTAATGCCTTTCAGGACCCTTATGAAGACCACAAGACCCTTCTAATGCCCCTCAGGACCTTTCTAAAGGCCCTCAGACCCTTCTAATGCCCCTCAGGGCATTTATAAAGGTTCCCAGACCCTTCTAGAGCCCGGCAGGACCCTTAAAAAGGCCCCCAGACCATTCTAGAGCCCCTCAGGACACTTCTAAAGGCCCGAAGACCATTCTAATGCCTGTCAGGGCCTTTATAAAGGTCCCCAGACCTTTCTACTGCCCCTCAGGAGCATTCTAAAGCCCTCCAGACCCTTCTAATGCAACACAGGGCATTTCTAAAGGTCCCCAGACCCTTTCAGAGCCCCTGAAGACCCTTCTAAAGGGAACAAGACCCTTATAGAGCCCCTCAGGACCCTTCTAAAGTCCCCCAGACCCTGCTAATTCCCCTCAGGGCTTTTATAAGGGTCACAAGACCCTTCTAATGCCCCTCAGGACCCTTATAAAGGCACCCAGACCGTTCTAGAGCCTCTCAGGACAGTTTTAAATGCCTCCAGACCCTTCTAGACCCCCTCAGGACCATTCTAAAGGCCCCCAGACCCTTCTAATGCCCCTCAGGACCCTTCTAAAGGCCCCCAGACCCTTCTAATGCCCCTCAGGGCCTTTCTAAAGTACCCCAGACAATTCTAGAACCTCTCAGGGCCTTTCTATATGATCCCAGACCCTTGTAATGCCCCTCAGGGCCTTTCTAAAGGCCCCCAGACCCTTCTAATGCCCCTCAGGACATTTCTAAAGACCCCCAGAACCTTCCAGAGCCCCTCAGGACATTTCTAAAGGCACCCAGACCCTTGTAATGCCACTCAGGGCCTTTCTAAAGGCCGCGAGACCCTTATCATCCCCCTGAGGGCCTTTAAAAAGGCACCCAGACCCTTCTGGACCCCCTCAGGACGCTTCTAATAGCCCCCAGACCCTTCTAGAGCCCCTCAGGGCCTTTCTAAAGGCCTCCACACCCTTCTAATGACCCTCAAGACCCATGTAAAGGCCCCTAGACCCTTCTAGATTGCCTCAGGACCCATCTAAAAGCCCCCAGACCCTTCTAATGCCTCTCAAGACCCTTATGAAGGACACAAGACCCTTCTAATGCCCCTCAGGACCTTTCTAAAGGCCCTCAGACCCTTCTAATGCCTTTCAGGGCCTTTATAAAGGTTCCCAGACCCTTCTAGAGCCCGTCAGGACCTTTATAAAGGCCCCCAGACCATTCTAGAGCCCCTCAGGACACTTCTAAAGGCCTGCAGACCAATCTAATGACCATCAGGGCCTTTATAAAGGTCCCCAGACCTTTCTACTGCCCCTCAGGAGCATTCTAAAGGCCTCCAGACCCTTCTAATGCCCCACAGGGCATTTCTAAAGGTCCCCAGACCCTTTCAGAGCCCCTGAAGACCCTTCTAAAGGCCCCCAGACCCTTATAGAGCCCCTCAGGACCCTTCTAAAGTCCCCCAGACACTGCTAATTCCCCTCAGGGCTTTTATAAGGGCACCCAGACCTTTCTAATGCCCCTCAGGACCCTTATAAAGGCTCCCAGACCCTTCTAGAGCCTCTCAGGACATTTCTAAAGGCCCCCAGACCCTTCCAGCGCCCCTCAGGACATTTCTAAAGGCACCCAGACCCTGGTAATGCCTTTCAGGGCCTTTCTAAAGGCCGCGAGACCCTTATAATCCACCTGAGGGCCTTGAAAAAGGCCCCCAGACCCTTCTGGACCCTTTCAGGACATTTCTAATAGCCCCCAGACCCTTCTAGAGCCCCTCAGGGCCTTTCTAAAGGCCTCCACACCCTTCTAATGACCGTCAAGACCCATGCAAAGGCCCCTAGACCCTTCTAGATTGCCTCAGGACCCATCTAAAAGCCCCCAGACCCTTCTAATGCCCCTCAGGGCATTTATAAAGGTTCCCAGACCCTTCTAGAGCCCGTCAGGACCCTTATAAAGGCCCCCAGACCATTCTAGAGCCCCTCAGGACACTTCTAAAGGCCCGCAGACCATTCTAATGCCCATCAGGGCCTTTATAAAGGTCCCCAGACCTTTCTACTGCACCTCAGGAGCATTCTAAAGGCCCCCAGATCCTTCTAATGCCCCACAGGGCCTTTCTAAAGGTCCCAGGACCCTTCTAGAGCCCCTGAAGACCCTTCTAAAGGCCCCCAGACCGTTATAGAGCCCCTAGGGACCCTTCTAAAGTCCCCCAGACACTGCTAATTCCCCTCAGGGCATTTATAAGGGTCACAAGACCCTTCTAATGCCCCTCAGGACCCTTATAAAGGCTCCCAGACCCTTCTAGAGCCTCTCAGGACATTTCTAAAGGCACCCAGACCCTTGTAATGCCTTTCAGGGCCTTTCTAAAGGCCGCGAGACCCTTATAATCCCCCTGAGGGCCTTTAAAAAGTCCCCCAGACCCTTCTGGACCCCCTCAGGACACTTCTAATAGCCCCCAGACCCTTCTAGAGCCCCTCAGGGCCTTTCTAAAGGCCTCCACACCCTTCTAATGACCCTCAAGACCCATGTAAAGGCCCCCAGACCCTTCTAGATTGCCTCAGGACCCATCTAAAAGCCCCAAGACCCTTCTAATGCCTTTCAGGGCCTTTCTAAAGGCCTCCACACCCTTCTAATGACCCTCAAGACCCATGTAAAGGCCCCTAGACCCTTCTAGATTGCCTCAGGACCCATCTAAAAGCCCCCAGACCCTTCTAATGCCTTTCAGGACCCTTATGAAGACCACAAGACCCTTCTAATGCCCCTCAGGACCTTTCTAAAGGCCCTCAGACCCTTCTAATGCCCCTCAGGGCATTTATAAAGGTTCCCAGACCCTTCTAGAGCCCGGCAGGACCCTTAAAAAGGCCCACAGACCATTCTAGAGCCCCTCAGGACACTTCTAAAGGCCCGAAGACCATTCTAATGCCTGTCAGGGCATTTATAAAGGTCCCCAGACCTTTCTACTGCCCCTCAGGAGCATTCTAAAGCCCTCCAGACCCATCTAATGTCCCACAGGGCATTTCTAAAGGTCCCCAGACCCTTCTAGAGCCCCTGAAGACCCTTCTAAAGGGAACAAGACCCTTATAGAGCCCCTCAGGACCCTTCTAAAGTCCCCCAGACCCTGCTAATTCCCCTCAGGGCTTTTATAAGGGTCACAAGACCATTCTAATGCCCCTCAGGACCCTTATAAAGGCACCCAGACCGTTCTAGAGCCTCTCAGGACAGTTTTAAATGCCTCCAGACCCTTCTAGACCCCCTCAGGACCATTCTAAAGGCCCCCAGACCCTTCTAATGCCCCTCAGGACCCTTCTAAAGGCCCCCATACCCTTCTAATGCCCCTCAGGGCCTTTCTAAAGTACCCCAGACACTTCTAGAACCTCTCAGGGCCTTTCTATATGATCCCAGACCCTTGTAATGCCCCTCAGGGCCTTTCTAAAGGCCCCCAGACCCTTCTAATGCCCCTCAGGACATTTCTAAAGACCCCCAGACCCTTCCAGAGCCCCTCAGGACATTTCTAAAGGCACCCAGACCCTTCTAATGCCACTCAGGGCCTTTCTAAAGGCCGCGAGACCCTTATCATCCCCCTGAGGGCCTTTAAAAAGGCACCCAGACCCTTCTGGACCCCCTCAGGACGCTTCTAAGAGCCCCCAGACCCTTCTAGAGCCCCTCAGGGCCTTTCTAAAGGCCTCCACACCCTTCTAATGACCCTCAAGACCCATGTAAAGGCCCCCAGACCCTTCTAGATTGCCTCAGGACCCATCTAAAAGCCCCCAGACCCTTCTAATGCCTTTCAGGGCCTTTCTAAAGGCCTCCACACCCTTCTAATGACCCTCAAGACCCATGTAAAGGCCCCTAGACCCTTCTAGATTGCCTCAGGACCCATCTAAAAGCCCCCAGACCCTTCTAATGCCTTTCAGGACCCTTATGAAGGCCACAAGACCCTTCTAATGCCCCTCAGGACCTTTCTAAAGGCCCTCAGACCCTTCTAATGCCTTTCAGGGCCTTTATAAAGGTTCCCAGACCCTTCTAGAGCCCGTCAGGACCCTTATAATGGCCCCCAGATCATTCTAGAGCCCCTCAGGGCATTTCTAAAGGCCTGCAGACCATTCTAATGCCCGTGAGGGCCTTGATAAACGTCCCCAGACCCTTCTACTGCCCCTCAGGAGCATTCTAAAGGCCCCCAGACCCTTCTAATGCCCCACAGGGCCTTTCTAAAGGTCCCCAGACCCTTCTAGAGACCCTGAATACCCTTCTAAAAGTAAGAACACCCTTCTAATGCCACTCAGGGCCTTTCTAAAGGCCGCCAGACCCTTATAATCCCCCTGAGGGCCTTTAAAAAGGCCGCGAGACCCTTATAATCCCCCTGAGGGCCTTTAAAAAGGCCCCCAGACCCTTCTGGACCCCTTCAGGACGCTTCTAATAGCCCCCAGACCCTTCTAGAGCTCCTCAAGGCCTTTTTAAAGGAACCCACACCCTTCTAATGACGCTCAAGACCCATGTAAAGGCCCCCAGACCCTTCTAGATTGCCTCAGGACCAATCTAAAAGCCCCCAGACCCTTCTAATGCCTTTCAGGACCCTTATGAAGGCCACAAGACCCTTCTAATGCCCCTCAGGACCTCTCTAAAGGCCCTCAGACTATTCATATTCCCCTCAGGACGCTTTTAAAGGCCCCCAGATCCTTCTAATGCACCTCAGGACACTTCTAAAGGCCCCCAGACCCTTCTAATGCCCCTCAGGGCCTTTCTAAATTACCCCAGACCCTTCTAGAACCTCTCAGAGCCTTTCTATATAACCCCAGACCTTTGTAATGCCACTCAGGGCCTTTCTAAAGGCCGCGAGACCCTTATAATCCCCCTCAGGGCCTTTAAAAAGGCCCCCAGACCCTTCTGGACCCCCTCAGGACGCTTCTAATAGACCCCAAACCCTTCCAGAGCCCCTCAGGGCCTTTCTAAAGGCCTCCACACCCTTCTAATGACCCTCAAGACCCATGTAAAGGCCGCTAGACCCTTCTAGATTGCCTCAGGACCCATCTAAAAGCCCCCAGACCCTTCTAATGCCATTCAGGACCCTTATGAAGGCCACAAGACCCTTCTAATGCCCCTCAGGACCTTTCTAAAGGCCCTCAGACCATTCTAATGCCCCTCAGGGCATTTATAAAGGTTCCCAGACCCTTCTAGAGCCCGTAAGGACCCTTATAAAGGCCCCCAGACCATTCTAGAGCCCCTCAGGACACTTCTAAGGGCCCGCAGACCATTCTAATGCCCCTCAGGAGCATTCTAAAGGCCCCAAGACCCTTCTAATGCTCCTCAGGGCCTTTGTGAAGTACCCCAGACCCTTCTAGAGCCCCTGAAGACCTTTCTAAAGGCCCCCAGACCTATCTAATGCCACTCAGGGCCTTTCTAAAGGCCGCGACACCCTTATAATCCCCCTGAGGGCCTTTAAAAAGGCCCCCAGACCCTTCTGGACCCCCTCAGGACGCTTCTAATAGCCCCAGACCCTTCTAGAGCCCCTCAGGGCCTTTCTAAAGGCCTCCACACCCTTCTAATGACCCTCAAGACCCATGTAAAGGCCCCCAGACTATTCTAGATTGCCTAAGGACCCATGTAAAAGCCCTCAGACACTTCTACTGCCTTTCAGGGCCTTTCTAAAGGCCTCCACAACCTTCTAATGACACTCAAGACCCATGTAAAGGCCCCTAGACCCTTCTAGATTGCCTCAGGACCCATTTAAATGCCCCCAGACCCTTCTAATGCCTTTCGGGACCCTTATGAAGGCCACAAGACCCTTCTAATGCCCCTCAGGACCTTTCTAAAGGCCCTCAGAGCCTTCTAATGCCTTTCAAGGCCTTTATAAAGGTTCCCAGACCCTTCTAGAGCCCGTCATGACCCTTATAATAGCCCCCAGAGCATTCTAGACCCCCTCAGGACACTTCTAAAGGCCCGCAGACCATTCTAATGCCCGTCAGGGCCTTTATAAAGGTCCCCAGACCCTTCTACTGCCCCTCAGGAGCATTCTAAAGGCCCCCAGACCCTTCTAGAGCCCCTCAGGGACTTTCTAAAGGCCTCCACACCCTTCTAATGACCCTCAAGACCCATGTAAAGGCCCCTAGACCCTTCTAGATTGCCTCAGGACCCATCTAAAAGCCCCCAGACCCTTCTAATGCCTTTCAGGACCATTATGAAGGCCACAAGACCCTTCCAATTTTCCTCAGGACCTTTCTAAAGGCCCTGAGACCCTTCTAATGCCCCTCAGGGCATTTATAAAGGTTCCCAGACCCTTCTAGAGCCCGTCAGGACCCTTAAAAAGGCCCCCAGACCATTCTAGAGCCCCTCATTACACTTCTAAAGGCCCGCAGACCATTCTAATGCCTGTCAGGGCCTTTATAAAGGTCCCCAGACCCTTCTACTGCCCCTTAGGAGCATTCTAAAGGCCCCCAGACCCTTCTAATGCCCCACAGGGCCTTTCTAAAGGTCCCCAGACCGTTATAGAGCCCCTGAAGACCCTTATAAAGGCCCCCAGACCCTGATAATGCCACTCAGGGCCATTCTAAATGCCGCGAGACCCTTATAATCCCCCTGAGGGCCTTTAAAAACGCCCCCAGACCTTTCTGGACCCCCTCAGGACGCTTCTAATAGCCCCCAGACCCTTCTAGAGCCCCTCAGGGCCTTTCTAAAGGCCTCCACACCCTTCTAATGACCCTCAAGACCCATGTAAAGGCCCCCAGACCCTTCTAGATTGCCTCAGGACCCATCTAAAAGCCCTCAGACCATTCTAATGCCTTTCAGGACCCTTATGAAGGCCACAAGACCCTTCTAATGCCCCTCAGGACCTTTCTAAAGGCCCTCAGACTATTCAAATGCCTCTAAGGACTAATTTAAAGGCCCCCACACCGTTCTAATACCCCTCAGGGTCTTTCTAAGTTACTCCAGACACTTCTAGAACCTCTCAGAGCCTTTCTATATGACCCATCCCATGTAATGCCACTCAGGGCCTTTCTAAAGGTCGCTAGACCCTTATAATCATTCTGAGGGCCTTTAAAAAGGCCCCCAGACCCTTCTGGACCCTCTCAGGACGCTTCTAATAGCCACCAGACCCTTCTAGAGCCCCTCAGGGCCTTTCTAAATTCCCCCAGACCCTGCTAATTCCTCTCAGGGCTTCTATAAGGGCATCCAGACCCTTCTAATGCCCCTCAGGACCCTTATAAAGGCACCCAGACCCTTCTAGAGCCTCTCAGGACAGTTTTAAATGCCTCCAGACCCTTCTAGACCCCCTCAGGACCATTCTAAAGGCCCCCAGACCCTTCTAATGCCCCTCAGGACCCTTCTAAAGGCCCCCAGACCCTTCTAATGCCCCTCAGGGCCTTTCTAAAGTACCCCAGACACTTCCAGAACCTCTCAGGGCCTTTCTATATGACCCCAGACCCTTGTAATGCCCCTCAGGGCCTTTCTAAAGGCCCCCATACCTTTCTAATGCCCCTCAGGAGCATTCTAAAGGCCCCCAGACCTTTCTAATGCCTTACAGGGCCTTTATAAAGGTCCCCAGGCCCTTCTAGAGCCCCTGAAGACCCTTCTAAAGGCCCCCAGACCCTTATAGAGCCCCTCAGGACCCTTCTAAAGTCCCCCAGACCCTGCTAATTCCCCTCAGGGCTTTTATATAAGCACCCAGACCCTTCTAATGCCCCTCAGGACCCTTATAAAGGCACCCAGACCCTTCTAGAGCCTCTCAGGACAGTTTTAAATGCCTCCAGACCCTTCCAGACCCCCTCAGGACCATTCTAAAAGCCCCCAGACCCTTCTAATGCCCCTCAGGGCCTTTCTAAAGTACCCCAGACACTTCTAGAACCTCTCAGGGCCTTTCTATGTGACCCAAGACCATTGTAATGCCCCTCAGGGCCTTTCTAAAGGCCCCCATACCCTTCTAATGCCCCTCAGGACATTTCTAAAGGCCCCCAGACCCTTCTAGAGCCCCTCAGGACATTTCTAAAGGCACCCAGACCCTTCTAATGCCACTCAGGGCCTTTCTAAAGTCCGCGAGACCCTTATAATCCCCATGAGGGCCTTTAAAAAGGCCCAAGACCCTTCTGGTCCCCTTCAGGACGCTTCTAATAGCCCCCAGACCATTCTAGATCCCCTCAAGTCCTTTCTAAAGGCCTCCACACCCTTCTAATGACCCTCAAGACCCATGTAAAGGCCCCCAGACCCTTCTAGATTGCCTCAGGACCCATCTAAAAGCCCCCAGACCCTTCTAATGCCTTTCAGGGCCTTTCTAAAGGCCTCCACACCCTTCTAATGACCCTCAAGACCCATGTAAAGGCCCCTAGACCCTTCTAGATTGCCTCGGGACCAATCTAAAAGCTAACAGACCCTTCTAATGCCTTTCAGGACCCTTATGAAGGCCACAAGACCCTTCTAATGCCCCTCAGGACCTTTCTAAAGGCCCTCAGACCATTCTAATGCCTGTCAGGGCATTGATAAAGGTTCCCAGACGCTTCTAGAGCCCGTCAGGACACTTCTAAAGTCCCCCAGACCATTCTAATGCCCGTCAGGTCCTGTATAAAGACCCATGTAAAGGCCCCTAGACCCTTCTAGATTGCCTCAGGACTCATCTAAAAGCCCCCAGACCCTTCTAATGCCTTTCAGGACCCTTATGAAGGCCACAAGACCCTTCTAATGCCCCTCAGGACCTTTCTAAAGGACCTCAGACCCTTCTAATGCACCTCAGGGCATTTATAAAGGCTCCCAGATCCTTCTAGAGCCCGTCAGGACCCTTATAAAGGGCCCCAGACCATTCTAGAGCCCCTCAGGACACTTCTAAACGCCCGCAGACGATTCTAATGCCCGTCAGGGCCTTTATAAAGGCCCCCAGTCCCTTCTACTACCCCTCAGGAGCATTCTAAAGGCCCCCAGACCCTTCTAATGCCCCACAGGGCCTTTCTAAAGGTCCCCAGACCCTTCTAGAGCCCCTGAAGACCCTTATAAAGGCCTCCAGACCATTATAGAGCACCTCAGGACCCTTCTAAAGTCCCCCAGACCTTGCTAATTCCCATCAGGGCTTTTATAAGGGCACCCAGACCTTTCTAATGCCCATCAGGACCCTTATAAAGGCACTCAGACCCTTCTAGAGCCTCTCAGAACAGTTTTAAATGCCTCCAGACCCTTCTAGACCCCCTCAGGACCATTCTAAAGGCCCCCAGACCCTTCTAATGCCCCTCAGGACCCTTCTAAAGGACTCCAGACCCTTCTAATGCCCCTCAGGGCCTTTCTAAAGTACCCCAGACACTTCTAGAACCTCTAAGGGCCTTTCTATATGACCCCAGACCCTTCTAATGCCCCTCAGGGCCTTTGTAAAGGCCCCCATACCTTTCTAATGCCCCTCAGGACATTTCGAAAAGCCCCCAGACCCTTCTAGAGCCCCTCAGGACATTTCTAAAGGCACCCAGACCCTTGTAATGCCACTCAGGGCCTTTCTAAAGGCCGCGAGACCCTTATAATCCCCCTGAGGGCCTTTAAAAAGGCCCCCAGACCCTTCTAGAGCCCCTCAGGGCCTTTCTAAAGGCCTCCACACCCTTCTAATGACCATCAAGACCCGTGTAAAGGCACCCAGACCCTTCTAGATTGCCTCAGCACCCATCTAAAAGCCCCCAGACCCTTCTAATGCCTTTCAGGGCCTTTATAAAGGCCTCCACACCCTTCTAATGACCCTCAAGACGCATGTAAAGGCCCCTAGACCCTTCTAGATATCCTCAGGACCAATCTAAAAGCCGTCAGACCCTTCTAATTCCTTTCAGGACCCTTATGAAGGCCACAAGACCCTTCTAAGGCCCCTCAGGACCTTTATAAAGGCCCTCAGACCTTTCTAATGCCCCTCAGGGCATTTATAAATGTTCCCAGACCCTTCTAGAGCCCGTCAGGACCCTTATAAAGGCCCCCAGACCATTCTAGAGCCCCTCAGGACACTTCTAAAGGCCCGCATACCATTCTAATGCTTGTCAGGGCCTTTCTAAAGGTCCCCAGACCCTTCTACTGCCCCTCAGGAGCATTCTAAAGGACTCCAGACCCTTCTAATGCCCCACAGGGCCTTTCTAAAGGTCCCCAGACCCTTCTACTGCCTCTCAGGACCCTTCTAAATTCCCCCAGACCCTGCTAATTCCCCTCAGGTCTTTTATAAGGGAACCCAGACCCTTCTAATGCCCCTCAGGACCCTTATAAAGGCACCCAGACCCTTCTAGAGCCTCTCAGGACAGTTTTTAATGCCTCCAGACCATTCTAGACCCCCTCAGGACCATTCTGAAGGCCCCCAGACCCTTCTAATGCCCCTCAGGACCCTTCTAAAGGCCTCCAGACCCTTCTAATGCCCCTCAGGGCCTTTCTAAAGTACCCCAGACACTTCTAGAACCTCTCAGGGCCTTTCTATATGACCCCAGACCCTTGTAATGCCCCTCAGGGCCTTTTTAAAGGCCCCCAGACCCTTCTAATGCCCCTCAGGACATTTCTAAAGGCCCCCAGTCCCTTCTAGAGCCCCTCAGGACATTTCTAAAGGCACCCAGAACATTGTAATGCCAATCAGGGCCTTTCTAAGGGCCGCGAGACCCTTATAATCCCCCTGAGGACCTTTAAAAAGGCCCCCAGACCCTTCTGGACTAGCTCAGGACGCTTCTAACAGCCCCCAGACCCTTCTAGAGCCCCTCAGGGCATTTCTAAAGGCCTCCACACCCTTCTAATGACCCTCAAGACCCATGTAAAGGCCCCCAGACCCTTCTAGATTGCCTCAGGACCCATCTAAAAGCCCCCAGACCCTTCTAATGCCTTTCAGGACCCTTATGAAGGCCACAAGACCCTTCTAATGCCCCTCAGGACCTTTCTAAAGGCCCTCAGACCCTTCTAATGCCCCTCAGGGCATTTATAAAGGTTCCCAGACCCTTCTAGAGCCCGGCAGGACCCTTATAACGGCCCCCAGACGATTCTAGAGCCCCTCAGTACACTTCTAAAGCGCCGCAGACCATTCTACTGCCCGTCAGGGCCTTTATAAAGGTCCCCAGACCCTTCTAATGCCCCTCAGGAGCATTCTAAAGGCCCCCAGACCCTTCTAATGCCCCACAGGGCCTTTCTAAAGGTCCCCAGACCCTTCTAGAGCCCCTGAAGACCCTTCTAAAGCCCCCAGACCCGTATAGAGCCCCTCAGGACCCTTCTAAAGTCCCCCAGACCATGCTAATTCCCCTCAGGGCCTTTATAAAGGTCCCCAGACCCTTCTAATGCCCCACAGGAGCATTCTAAAGGCCCACATACCCTTCTAATGACCCTCAGGACATTTCTAAAGGCCCCCACAACCTTCTAGAGCCCCTCAGGACATTTCTAAATGAACCCACACCCTTGTAATGCCACTCAGGGCCCTTCTAAAGGCCGCCAGACCCTTATAATCCCCCTGAGGGCCTTTAAAAAGGCACCCAGACCCTTCTGGACCCACTCAGGACGCTTCTAATAGCCCCCAGACCCTTCTAGAGCCCCTCAGGGCCTTTCTAAATGCCTCCACACCCTTCTAATGAACCTCAAGACC